>OW240920.1:29656016-30194792 GCA_933207985.1 Pelobates cultripes | reverse complement strand
TGGGGTGGTGATGCTGAGGGTGTGGGGGGTAGTGAGGCTGAGGGTGTGGGGGGTAGTGAGGCTGAGGGTGGTGTGGGGGTGGTGATGCTGAGGGTGGTGTGGGGGGTAGTGAGGCTGGGGGTGGTGAGGCTGGGGTGGTGTGGGGGTAGTGAGGCTGGGGGTGGTGAGGCTGGGGGTGGTGTGGGGGGTAGTGAGGCTGAGGGTGGTGATGCTGAGGGTGGTGTGGGGGGTAGTGAGGCTGAGGGTGTGGGGTAGTGAGGCTGAGGGTGGTGTGGGGGTGGTGATGCTGAGGGTTTGGGGGGTAGTGAGGCTGAGGGTGTGGGGGGTAGTGAGGCTGAGGATGGTGGTGTGGGGTAGCTGCTGGGAGGGTAGTGAGGCTGAGGGTGGTGTGGGGGGTAGTGAGGCTGGGGGTGGTGTGGGGGGTAGTGAGGCTGAGGGTGTGGGGGATTAGTGAGGTCAGAGAGATCAGTGGACACTGAATACACTAGCCTAGCTATCAATTTCCCTACCAAATCAGCAGCAGCTACACTGTCCCTCCTCTCACTAAGAATGCAGCTTCACAATGAATGTAAAATGGATGCTGTCCAGGAGGTTGGAGGGTCTGGGAGGGAGGGTCTGTTGCTGATTGGCTGGAATGTGTCTGCTGACTATGAGGTACAGGGTCAAAGTTTACTCAATGATGATGAATTGGGGGCGGACCGAACAGCGCATATGTTCGCCATCCGCAGTGAATGCGAACAGGCGATGTTCGCCAGGAACTATTCGCCAGAGAACCGTTCGGGACATCACTACAATCAAATGATATTGGACTTTACTCATTACACATTAATAAACGCTTATCTCCAGTAGATAATTCATCTAAACCTGCCGACAGACTTTTTATACTTTCTAAGTCAATTTTAAAAAATATATTTCCTCAGGGTGTTGTAGATGTCACTTGGCTCAGTAGGAAATCTTTAAAACCTCCAAGAGCTGTTGAGAGCACTTTTGGTTTGATAGCTGAGAGTAAATACATAATGTTAAAGTATAATAATATCTTGAGACAATTTTGCATTGCAAGTACCAAAGTAATCGCTATTTTTAAAAGCAACATTGCCCGTATTTTATTTATTTATTTTTTGCTGAATTGCTCCAAATGTTTTCAAGTACCAATAATGCTAATGGTTATTGATTGTTCTGCAGAGTTAAAACAACAGGCTGGAATGCAAAGGCATTATGATACATTTCCACAAATGCCTTATGAAATTGGTCGAGAAGCTATAAGGTTTCTCAGCTTTTCCAGACAATAATAAAACTCTCATAGTCCAGTCTTTTACTGTAATACAAAATTGTCTGTGTTCATCGATTATTTTTCTGTGTTTAACTGTGATTTAGAATTTGCTTTAAAAACCCTTGCTCGCGTAATAAATATAAATGGCCACAAAACATTAAGAGCACGTGTTAACTCGTGGTCTGTAAAGTATTTTAAGCCAGTTTATAACGTGTGATTTCTATATTTGCCCACAGCAGCTTCTCATTCTGCAGTACATATGTCTCATTTAGCAAACTCTGTAAAAATTAGTTGTTGCTTTATTGTCTTACCCTAAAGCCAACTTCAATGACAGTAGCGATGTATGGGAGAACATGATTAAAATATATATATATATATATATATATATATATTTTTTTTTTTTTTTGCTATTATGTACATGGAAAAAAAATCTGAAATTATCACTAAACTATAAAATCTTTTTCAGTATATATTACATTGTCCATATTAAATATTAATATATCTCTTGTAATAGCTTTGGAGATTACATAACAACGATGGCTATAGTTATATGGTAATTTAGTCATATTTCATATATTTATATACATTCATACTCTTATATAGATATTAGTGTCCATTTAACCCCTTCCCGAGCGAGGACGTACTAGGTACGTCCGGCAAATACGTTCCTTAAGGACCTCGGAGGTACCCAGTACGTCCACGCTATTCCTATATATTTATCCGATCACTGGTGGGGGACGTATATCTATTGACTTTTTATTTTGGATACAGCTAGTCCCTTGGAAAAAGCATAAGGGTTCCAGAATAGTCAGTTTAGGGATATGGAGCACAGGATTCTTTTGCTTCCATATTGTCAGCTAAGCACTTTATTTGTGTTGTATATTCTTTTGGCAAGTAGTTGTTTTAGCTTGTTCATTTTTATGTTAATTTAATACATTTCAAACATTCTTATATTTAAAAAAACAAATGGGGGGATGCTTTTCTACTTACTGCTTTCTACACAGCCTGAATGAAAAAAATAAGTTTTTATTTTCAATCAGATTTTAACTTCTTTATAAGTTTTTATCTCCTGCTCTGTAAATTGAATTTTTGTCTCATATATGAAGCTACTGTGAGGTCTAGAAGGCTATTAACAGAGTAGGAGATAAAAAAAATTCTAAATGAAACAGACTTTGCTACACAGGAAGTGTAAACATTAGCTCTCTCTTTACAGGAAGTGTTTAGGAAGACTGTGCAAGTCAATTGGAAGGAGATGTGGGTAGGAAAGTATAAACAAAGTGATTTATCTCCTTAATGGCAGATAATTAAGCAGTAATATTGCAGGGGCATGCTCTATACACCAAATCTTATTTATTAAGCTAAATTTATTTTGATGCTTATAGTGTCCCTTTAAGAAAAAAAAGGGAACAGTAAAGTCTAATGTGATTTTTAAAAAGCTACACCTTTAAATATATTTGTGTAATTTTCCTTGTTACATTACTTTCTCCTAACTTTATAAAGGGACAGAGTTTAACTACATATAAAAACATAAATAATATAAGACAACATTAGCTTTACACTTAACTTTCCTTTCTGTTTGTTTAGAATATTAGCGGAATAGTTACAGATTTGGACCAAACTTTCTGTCGAAAATTGCTTTAGTAGAATAGCATCCTCCATTCGTTTTAGTGACAAACATCCTTGTAAGGCATTAATGAGTCTCTATATATTAAAGACTGGAGTAACTGAAGGGTTCAGAGTTCATATAACATGTATTAACATAAACAAATCAAAGACAGATCTTATTTCTTAAGCATTTTCAGCAGCTAATGTGCGGTGAAACAAGAAAGCTGCTGTGAGAATTCATACATAATTAATTCTGTAATATATGGTGTGATGTCAGGAGACATGCAGTAATGTTGTAAACTGTGTTGTATAATAAGCATTTATGGTGTTTTCAATATGATATAGTAACCAGAAAGGACAGGTTAATAAAAAGAGAGAATCTTTTATAGATCATTGCTAACATATTTTCTATAGTTGCTTTTAATAATATTTTAAAACAGCCCTTGAAAAAAATGCACACAATAATTCTGATTATGTTCCAATGCTATTATCACTAACTGTAACAGTGTTATGTGCAAGGAGATGGGACTGTGTCCTCGAACCTTTCTTTTGCCAGGACATGTCTAATGCCTGACAACTCTGAATGGTTTTGACAGCACTTCAGCCATGACAAAAAAAAATTCAAATAAAATATATTTTAACTGTAGTTGCATGTTTTATCGCATATGTTGCAGACAAAATGGATAAAGGATGCTGTGCCAAGAGGCTGATTTGCTTCAAAATTGAATCAGTGACTTGCATAGTCGGCAATATTTTTTTTCACATTTATTTTTATTTTGTTTGCATATCATGTGTTATTAGATAACTCTTTTATTTTTTTATTTTTTTTAAGGAGGTGCTATGTTGTTTTGAGAGAGAGGAAATAAGGAAATGTAACTGTCCTGGACCCTGTAATTGGTAAAATATGGGAGAATGTAAGTGTTTGACAGTGATGTTGAGGGATCAGTGACGTGTGTGTTCGTGTGTGTGTGTGACTCATTACAGCGCAACCATATTGCCATAGCATTCTGTTCCTGCTACCAGAACATTGTCTTTATATGATTCAATGCTGAATTCAGCCAAAATGTCTAGTAATAATATCAAGAGTTTATAAAAAAGGAGAAGACTTGAACATTAGAGCAGTGGTTCACAATCTAGTCTTCAAAAAACACAACAGTCATGGATTTATCAGAATACTTAATAGAAAGAAGTGGCAAAGGTCTAAATCTGGACTTTTTGGTATACCTTGATGGGAAACTCCAAGCAATTACCTGGTACATTCAGCCAACAAGCAACACCCTGCACTGCAATACTTAGTAAAGGAGAGCTAATGGTACTTCTTGCTTAAAAATGTAAGGCTCTCTGAGCTAGTGAAGGTGAAAGCAGCACAAAGGGGACCCAGGTGAGAACTCAAACCTATTCAAAAATAGTTTGACTTCTTAAAATAGGATAGTACTGCAGCACTCTTGGCACCATAACCGCAACAGTGCTCTACAGTGGTTATGGTGCTTTGAGTTTTCCTTAAAGGACTGGGTTGTGAAACACCTTGGATGTTACCTGATATTCCAGCTGGACCTTTCTAAGCCTGCTTTCCTAAAAAAAAAAAAAAAAAAAGAAACAGACTGTGTCTTTCAAAATACTTTTATAAAATGCATATTTTTTTCTGTCATTTTGCATACATCAGCTTTGTATAAGTTAACCTGCCATTATATTGAATGTCAATGTTAATTTAAATTTTAGTAACACACAGTGTGTAAAATGCGCTTATAAGTGGGTACAAAATCCTCGTTTGAGAATGTATTACATTGTATGAGTTCCATTTATTTTTTATCATAACAGCACCTCACATAGAGACACCTAGAGCTAACTGTGGTTTCAGGCAATTATCCCCTCCTATCACTTATTATCACAAGCTGATCTTGCCAATTTGCAAATATATCCCAAAGGTAAATGCTTTTGTCAAAGCCATTCGTGCAAAGCGATACAGCAATACATTTTAAATCATAACAGCAGCTAACTTTACAGACATACACTGAACTGAGTGAAGTTCAGTATGGAGTTTACAATTTTTTTAGATTTATCTCAATTAATACCACATGTATTCTCTATCAAAATCTGTATATATATTCTTTTAAACATTAAGCAGTAGAATCCATGATATATTTAAAAGATTGCACAAGTTTCTACAGAAAAGTGCACTGTCACTATTCATGATTTTTAATATTATATTTGTGTATCCCTATATTTAACATATGTGTATTTAAGAGATGTGAAAAATAACCTTCTTGCACTTACATCACATTTTACTCATTATTTATAGAATATTAGTGGAAAAATATGCATTTAAAGTATACACACTTATAAGCCACAACATTAACATTCATTTAAGTCTTACAAGTTGTGAAGTGGGACCTCCATGGATTTGTTGTTCCAGCTCAACCAGATTGAGATCTAGGGAATTTGGAGGCCAAGGCAATACCGTGAACTCTTTTTCATGTTCCTCGAGCCATTACATAACAATGTTTTTAGTGTAGCAGGGTACATTACTCTGCTGAAAGAGGCCACTGCCATCAGGCAACACCATTGTCATGAAAGGGTGAACATGGTCTATAACAATCTCTAGGTAGATGGTACATGTCAAAGAAACATTCACATGAATAACAGGACCCAAGCAGAACATTACCAAGGGCATAACACTGCCTCCTCCGGCATGCCTCCTTCACATAGTGCTTGCTGCTGTCATCTCTTTCCCAGGTAAACAACACACATGGACCTGGCCATCCATCTATTATAGAAGAAAATGTGACTCATCAAACCAGGCAACCTTCTTCCATTGCTCCATGGTCCAGTTCTGATGCTCACGTTTTCACATGTTCTGACACCTTTCTATCATGGCCAGCATTAAATTTTTCAACAATTTGAGCTACAGTAGCTCTCCTGTGTAATCATACCATATAGGCTAACATTTGCTCCCCACATGCATCAATGAGCCTTGGGTGCCCATGACCCTGATAGTGGTTAACTGGTTGCTTTCATTGCACTACTTTTGTCAGGAACTAAACCACTGCATACCTGGAGCACTACAGATGTCTTGCCATTTTGGAGATGCTCTGACCTAGTCGTCTAGCCATCACTATTTGTCCCTTGTCAAAGTCACTCTGATCTTTACACTTGCCTATTCTTCCAGCTTCCAGCACATTAAATTCAAGAACTGACTGTTCACTTGCTGCCTAATACATCCTACCTTATAAGAGGTGCAATTGTTACAATGTAACTAATGTTATTCACTTCACCTATCAGTGGTTTTAATGTGACTGATCAATGTATATACATACACTGTTAACAGCTTGCTATGCAATCATTGTAGAAAACAATTAAGTAGAGACTGAGATTGCTGACCAAAACATTTACTTTTAGGTCATAATGTGAAATGGGCAGGTGTTACTTTCCTCCAGTTTAAAGGGAAACTCCAGTGCCAGGAAAACAATCTGTTTTCCTGGCACTGTAGGTCCCCTCTCCCTCCCACCCTCCAATCCCTGGTTGCTGAAGGGGTGAAAACCCTTTCATTCACTTATCAGGGCAGTGACGATGTCCCACGTCGCTGCTTCTCCCTCCGCCGCCGCTCCTCCTAGTGATTGCATCGACCGGTGGGCGAGACTGATTCCGCCCACCGGCCGGGGAGACCTAAAGCGCATGCATGCATTAGCGCTCCCCATAGGAAAGCATTTTCAATGCACAGCGTGAGGACGTCCAGCGACGCTCTAGCACAGGTTTCCTGTGCTATGATCCAGGAAGTGCCCTCTAGTGGCTGTCTAGTAGACAGCCACTAGAGGAGGAGTTAGCCCTGCAATGCAATTATTGCAGTTTATTAAAAACTTGCAGGGTTAAGAGTAGTGGGAGTTGGCATCCAGACCACTCCAATGGGCAGAAGTGGTCTGGGTGCCTGAAGTGTCCCTTTAAAGGGACACTATAGTCACCTGAACAACTTCAGCTTAATGAGGTTGTTCAGGTGAGTGCTACAGCTCCTTGCAGCCTTTTTCTTGTAAGCACTGTATTTTCATAGAAAATACAGTGTTTACATTGGAAGCTTGGAACACCTCTTGTTGCAGTCAATCAGACGGCCACCAGAGGGACTTTCAAGTTCAGAAGCCCTAAAAAGGCTTCATTCACGTCTGACGTATTCACGAATGGGTGAATACTTCAGACGTGCTATCAGCACACAAAGCACTGTGAATGCGCTTTGTGTGCTGAGGCTGTCAGCACTGCTGTGGGAGTGGCTTGAGCTGACAGGCTGAAGACCGAAGAGGAGGAGGGGAGGATTCAAACTGTGTAAGTAAACTTATTTAGTGAGTGTTTGTGGGTGACTGAGGGCGAGTGGGTGAGGATGGATGATGGGGATGGATGGATGATGGGAATTGATGGATATGGATGATGGGAGTGGATGGATTTGGGGATGATATGGATGATGGGAATGGATGGATGATATGGATGATGGGAGTAAATGGATTTGGGGATGGATATGGATTATGGGAGTGGATGGATTTGGGGATGGATATGGATGATGGGAATGGATGGATGATGGGAGTGGATGGATATGGATGATGGTAGTGGATGGATGGATATGGATGATGGGGGTGGATGGATATGGATGATGGGAGTGGATGGATATGGATGATGGGAATGGATGATGGGGATGGATATGGATGATGGGAGTGGATGGATTTGGGGATGAATATGGATGATGGGAATGGATGGATGATGGGACTGGATGGATACAGATGGGGATGGATGGATGGATATGGATTGGGATGGATGGATATGGATTGGGATGGATGGAGAGAGAAAGTGTGTGTATGTCTTTAATTTTTACTACTTGTGTGTTTGCATAGAAACACTATATATAGAGAGATCTCTATATATAGTGTTTCTATGCCAACACACATTTTGGCTGTGGAGGGGGGGGTATAGAAAGCGAGCTGAGCTGTCAGTCAGCGCGGTAGAGGTGCTGAGTGTCTTCATAGGGTGGCATTCAATGCTGCTCTATGAAGAACGCGATTGATGCAGCGCGGAGTCGCGCATGTGCACCACATCGCGATGACGCTTCTCAAGGAGAAGCATCCTATTGGGCCCCGTGATTTCGTAATTTTGACGAAAAAGGGGGCATGACCTAGCGGGGAGCTCAACGCTGGAACGGAGGTAAGTTTTTAATATAAAAAAGCCTCGAAAATTATTTTTATTTGCTGGAAGTTCATATAAAAGCAAGAAGGGAGGCTGGGGGACCTGTCTTTCTTGCTTTTATATGTAGACTATAGAGTCCCTTTAACCATATAACATAACATACCAGTGACTACTCCCCAAATCTATAAAAATTTTGTTTAATAATGTAAAATATGCAAACATGCAAGCGGTAAATAAATGCAAACATTTAAACTTTGTGTTAAATATCGGTTACATGTGATTTTCTTTGTCGGTTTCCTATTGAATCATTTGTTTCTTAACCTTTGCATTTCTGAATTGGACTTCAGAATAGTTAACGTGACATAAAGGAATGAGACTAATTATCTGACATTTAGTGACTTAATCCTCTAGTCATATATCTCTACTGAACACTGTGTTTCACAACATGTGATTGTAATAAGCGACTTTAATTCAATGACTGACTTTTAATGCACTATGGAGACAAGCTTTCAAATAAAAGCCATAAATAAAAAAAATACACATTGTTTACTAAAGTTTGATCCTCAATTGCCAGATGGTTCTGCACTGGATTTGAAAACTTTAGAGTAATCTTCATTTTAAGAGTTTTAGAGACACTTATCCCTCTTGTAATGCCTTGCTCTTTTGCTAGGATGATTTTGGTAAATTATAGATCAGGTTTTTAGAAAACTACTTCCATGAACCAGGCTCCTTAAATCCCTGCTAAACTGAGCAAGAAGATTACATGTTATTATGATGTACACAGCAGGTTTTTTTTCAGCAGACATAATGATTCAGAGAAGGATAACACTACGATTCTGAGCAAGGAGGTCATCTCATAAGAACAATGCTCCCATGCAGTTTCACAAAATCCTCTATGATACATGTTCATGTTCTTTTTGTCTTAATGTCTTCATAACGAAATTCTGAGATGAAATTCAATGTGTTTTGAGACATGAGAAAAACACAAAAATCATCCCACTAAATGGGGGGGAGGGGGTGAAGGGGGAGGTCAGGGGTGATTGATAGAATGCATTGCTAAGCTCAAGTACCAATTTTGTTGAATCTCAATTTATTGCAGATTTGTTGCTGTCATTGAATTTTAATGTTTCTTCACTTATCAGCAACAGAGTAGATAATCATAACTGGCAAACAACAGCGCACAGTTCAGTTCATTTAATAGTGATAGATGGGAATCAACGCTCTACAGGAGACCTCACCCAAAAGAGGTTAATAGTATAAATAAGTAGTGAGTATAGTTTGGCTGTATTGCTGATTCAATCATGTAATGAAAGGTCTAGAAAGTATAAATATTTATAAGAAAATAATTACTTACTAAAAAGTACAGTCGCGTAAAATGAAAAATATTATACATACGTGGAGAAAGGCTTTATTGCATAAAGATAAAAAAAACCAAACAAAAAACAGATATCTTAAAATATAGTTAAGTTAAAATTCCTTTTTTTTACTATCATGTCTGCAGTTGGCTTTGGGTTTTGGAAAGTTAATCAGCTGATGTGGATCTACTTTTGGTCTCGGTGGATATATACAGTAAATTATTAAAAGGTAGTTATCCTAAAATTTTAGCATTTTGGAAAATTATTTTTATGCAACCTAACTTAATTTTCTTCTGATGTCCTGGAACAATGAAATTGTCAGTTGATAAGGTTTACTTGATTTCACAGTGTGGCAGTACCGAGTCACGTTTGACAGCAGTGGGTGTCAAGAGTTTAAATAACAAAGTCCAACATGCGATAGCAGACTGAGTACAAATAAAAAGCAAAAAATAGAAATTATGCCACAGCAAGTGCTCAAAATCCACAGGAGGTTAAATTGGCACAAAAGGTAACGTCACACAAAATACCTAATGTGTTTTGGATCCACAGGTCTTTAGACATAAAAGTAAATATTAGGGCAAGGATGAGACAAAGGTGACGTCAGGATAACGAGAGGTCAGATTAGGCAGCACAGGTTCATAAATGGATGACAGGCCAAAGATCAAATGCCAGGAATTCAACAGGTAATCAGCAGGAGTAAAAGGGACAAGTTGACTGAACAAAAAGTACAGTTACACTGAACAGGGAGGACTGTGAGAGCAGTCTATTTATAGGGAGGAGGAAGTACTCCCCCCCCCCACATCATGCTTGCATCACCAAAATGCCCCCTTGTGAAACCTTTCCTTTAAAAACGTACATTGGTAGGTGCACACGTGCCTACGGAACGTGGCGACAGGAACAGCAAATCACAATCCTCCAAACTGAATGTCGACCGGGTCATACTGCAAGTTGTGTCATCCTGCCGAATGCCAGGCAAATGTGTCCAACCATTGGAAGAACAGACCTCAGGGTGAGTCACAACCGAACCTGCATTCGCTGACTCACCACAGCCAGGCATCCTGCAGAGAGAGTAGAGGATGCCACATGGGAGCTAGAGGTGAGAGCATTGTGAGTGCCCTACAAAGGTTTCAGTAATGCAAAGTTGTTCTGGTGTTTAGAGTGAGCCTTTAACCAACAGATTTCACCAGGAGGCCCATGCCAGAGATCTGCAGAGATAAATTAATATGTTACAAGTAATGTTTGCATCTCTAAACTATTACACTTTTCTAAAGAGGGAAGCACACAGCATAAAATTTCTAGAGGAATAATTATCGAGATGAAAAACCTCAGGTTAACTGTCCGCTTTATTTTCTTATAAATGTGCATACTGCTGTGTTATATCACACCTGCATATTCCCATGTGTAATTTGCTAGTGTTATAGAACTAAAATAAAACATGCAAATAATTATGTTGTATTTTTTTCAATTAATTAGACTTTGTCATTATCTACATTGTTTCCCATGTCAACCGGGGTGCACTGTACTTCTCTTCTAGTGAGCAAAATGTATGTAATACCATAATAATAAAAATAAGAGAAATAACTACTTTATTAACAATGGTATTGTTAACTTAATTAACAATGAAAAATTATGTTTAATTAAATACACATTACCTCTTATTATTTTTTTTATATGTAATATGTCCTACATATTGATATTTGGAGTTGTTTATTTATAGGTTTTCTGTGTAATATTTATGGTTTTTATTACATGCTATGTAGAAGATGAATAAGTAGGAACTAATCTTCTTTTTGAGTATATTTTCTCCGAGAGTACAAAATGTTGCTGGGATTGCAATGTAGATTACACAAGCAATATGAAAAAGACAAGAGGTTGAGATCTGCTAAAGGTCACCTATCGCAAAATGACATCAATGTATATTCTATCAACAAGCAAAACTGAAACTTGTAATCTGTTTTTAGTATATCTTGAAGCTATTTAACTTGACAAGCAGCATGGTTTCTGTGTTAACATAACATTTAGCCATTTTACCTCCAGTAGACCGCCTTTAGCTTTGTAAAAAAAAAAAAAAAAAAAAGACAAATTCAATGATAAAATGTCTTTTGCAAAGGTATCCCAAAAAGAGTTGGTGTCAGCAAATTCCAGTGACTTCTTTCTAAGTACATTGAGTTATGATACCTTTGAGAAAAATCTAATCTATGCGTTTAAAGCAGGATGTCCATCTCTAGGCTTTCATCACAATTTGCAGACAGGATACATCCACAAGATTTTATAATGATCAGCATAATCATCAACTAATAGCACCTGCTACTAAGTAGAAGGGATTGCAGATGTCTGAACTGATTAATTTACATAGTGACAGCATTTTACTTATAACAATTTAGTTGAAATAAAACACTAAATGTAAATTTTTCAGGTACTGATGAATCTGCTTGAACTTAAACGTCACTTGTGAACTATAAATGTGTGAATGACATTGTCCCCTTTAAATATATAACCTATGCATTGTACGAGGTAAATTGTGTGGAGAGTACAGTCTAAATAGCTATTACTTGAACTCTATTGTCTACTTAGTTACACATGGCTAAAATTTGAGAAGCATTTGCACCTGCATAAAATCTTAATTCATTCAAGGTTTACTCACAAAGATGCAATTTAAAAAAAAAAATCTTTTAAATCAAAGTTGGTTAAAACTCTGTAAGTTTGAGGCTCAAACTGGTTGATTTAATCCAGTCGTTCCCAACCCAGGCCTGAAGTACCCCCTACCAGACCAGGATTTAGCAATTACCCAGTTGTGTCTAAGGTGTTTAAAAATAAGAAAAACACTTTAGACACAACAGGGTAATCCCTAAATCCTGGACTGGTAGGGTGTAATTGAGGACTGGGTTGGGAAACCCTGATTTAATCTGACAAACACTTGCTCTGTTTACCATTAGCTAAATATGGCGAAACTGAACCACTTGGCCCACCTCTTGTTGCTTAGTGGCTGAATTTGACTCCACCAATCACATCTCTGTATATGACATCCATAGAAGCCAACAATAGACTCTGTTATGCAGAGATGCTTCTCATCTATAGCATGTCACTGTTCTCAGTTCTTTTTTTAAATGAAACTAAAAGTGAGAATACAGCATTGTTAGACTTTTATTTGCTCACAATCTTCCAACCAACGATGTAACTTTAAAGAACAAATGTTAAGAACTCCAATATAACATGCCTGGCGTATGTTTCTAGCCTTATACTTGGAGTTCACTCATTAATTATGATAGAGTACTATATTTAATTCTTTCTACTATGAAGACTGGGTTATTTAAACAGCAAATGCAACTGTCCTGTGCATAGCTCCTGTCATCTTAGTACCCTGGCCTTTGGTATTGCTACACTTAATTATAATGTTTCCTCTGTTGATGACGGCTTGCTTCGTCCTAATTAAGCTCTCATTTTGTGGTGAACTTGACCTTAAATTTGTATTTGACTTTTCCTTCAGAGTATAATTTTGGTGCTGATTATTGACCACATGTTGATGACCCGACCTGTTTGACTACAGTTCCTCAACTCCCTGCAACATACTACCAGTTCCAGCATATTTAGCTTTCATATTTGTATTGAATGTAATAGAAAGTTGAAGCCCATAACTATTTAAACCACAGAATGCTCAAACTGTGCACAGACTGTGAATATAAATGAGAGGTTGGAACTTCACAAAGAAACCAGATAAAAATGACATAGAAGTTGAACACTACTTTTTCGAATCTGCATTTAATGTACATTGTGCTCAGATTGAAGTAATGTTAGAACGGGAAGCTGTATCACCTATGTCACCTGTGTTTTCAGGGCAGGATTAAGCTGTATCATCTGTGTTTTCAGGGCAGTATAAACATAGACGCTGATGGAGCTGCAGCACGTGGAATAGGCTGATTATTTAAAAAAATAAAGATCTATCCCTTATTATGTGCATGCTATTCATCTATAGCCTAGGAGGGATGCAGGGGAACAGAACTTTTATGGCTATACAATTATTAACTTAAAGCTTACTTTGTGCACTGATTATATCTCCTTAACAGCCCAACATGTTCCTAACATCATGTGGCAGTATGGTATATCCATATTTCTGCTACACTTACTACATCAACTTCTTTCTTTGTTCCAAGCTGCATACCATGAACAAGCTTCTACCTACTAGTAAGGAGAAGGGGTGGGGTGGACAATGGACAAGTGAGACCTGAGGAGATAGGATTCAGAGTTTATGATTCATAAGAAAGATGAAATGAGAGCTGTGGGGCTGGTAAGATGGACAGATGGACTGGTTTGAGAGATGAAAGTGAGAAATTGACATATGGTATGTAGACTTAAAATGCATCCTGTGTCCCTCCTGCACCACCTTCACCAGATACAAGACACTTGGGAGGTATGGCTGTTTTAGTGTTTTCTCTCTATAAGATTATTTAATTGGGGTTCTAAAATAATTAGGCCCGTGCCCAATAGGTTACCTAGTAAATTAGTAATCTAGGACAAAAAAAGGCTCAAGTCCATTGAGTTCAAGCTTAACGAGGCACTATGTGTTTTGCAACTTCAGTTATATTGTAATTAAAACACATAATGCTCTATGTTCACTGCTGAGGTTTTACATTGTTTACAGTTAGTGTTAGGGATGTGTTGAGGATTATGGGATAACAGTCTACATAACCTGGAAGTATTTTACATGGTGACAATGAGTACTCCCTAGCTCTAAATACACTTTCACCTTAAACACCCTTACATTTAATCATTATAACCTTAACACAACATATGCTGGCCACAACTGCCATGTACTGAAACAAGAGTTGTATATGCTCCAGATTATATTAATAATATAACCAAGTACTAAGAATTTGCCTGGCTACATATACTGTATAATACGATTACATTTTTTACAAAATGCCAACATATTTTGGACTGGCGGGTGCACTTTGGGAATTTGAGAGTTTATTTAATAAAATCAATTAAAAAATGTCTGTAATATGTGTCGAGTTACATATTCACAATATACAAATACTGTTTTTACTTTACTTTTTGCCCAGATCAATGAATTTTACTCACATATTAATGTGAGAAAATACTGTACTTTAAAAATTAAAAATATATGTAAATAATAAAACAATGTTTTAATACGATTCTTACAGTGTTAGGTAAATTCTTTAATAAACACTTTAGAAATGGCTTATATCCAACAAGAATGACAGTTGTATTCACCTTAATTCTATATAAGGCACTCCTAAATTTTATTTAATATATGAAACCTGCATTTATTCTGCCATTCCCACCATGTTTTCCTGGGCACACATGATTTCATCATTTTAATTGACAGGGCATGAGAATGCTACAGAATGCCTGAATAGTGTATCACCTGATTTGCTAACAGCAGCATTAGACTTGTACATACTACAGGTCATCAATTTACATATGTTGCTTATCAAAGTATATAAGCGAGATGTCCTAGAAAACATGGTGGAGAGGGCCTCCCTGTGTTTTAAACAATGAAGGATCAGTTCTTCTAGGTTTTGAGTTTGTCATTGTTGCTTTAGTGCATTGTATGATTGCTCTGGTGTCCAGTATTTGTATTTTCATCTTCGTTAATAAGTTAATTTATAGAATGCATTTATAAAATATATCATGGCGTTACTACAAGTGGTAAATGATTAAAGAATCAAACTTGTCATAATTGCTTTTGGCCTATAAAGTGTCTGCTTAGAGAGATCAAACACACCTTGATTAATTGTACAGTAGATTAATTAGTGCTTGAATTATCACTTCAAGCTCTCAATTAAGGTAAGCAAGCTAAATCTGGATTGGTTAATTTGTCAGGGCAAGTGACACTGAGAATGACTGTAATATTGAGGTTAATTGACATATAGATTAGTGTGTTCTGTATATTTAATATATTAACCATGCGGATGCCAGATAAATTACAAGAGGCTAAAATGTTATAAATTTTTAAAATGTTAAATTAACACTGACGATGTTTACAATGCAGGAAACACTTGGATTATGCAAAAATTCATGATGTTCTCACATAGCTTCATGCAGAGATCCCAAATCATAGCAAGGGCTGGGTGTGACAAAAAAAATAAATATGTAGTATACAATTTTAGATCATGCTATTCATGGAAATTGTGATGTAGGCTGTAGTTCTAGATCAGTGTTTACAACCTTGGGTCATTTGAGAAATGTAGTTCTTATATAGTCCACTGGAAAGATAAAGCTGGACCCCCTTCAAAAATTATTAGTGAAGGTAATTAATTTCCTGTAGTATCACAATTGACATATTGTGCATTTTCAGTAAATCAATATGTTTTCAAGTGATAAACAGCATTGTATGCCTCTTACCATGAATACTTTAATCAATGTATACTAACTGGTTAATATTAATCTGTATGCAAATTAATATATTCAATATTTTCTACTTTTTATTATACCAGATTTTAAATGCTTATCATATACATCCTCCTTTAACTGATGTAATTAAGGCAACATTCTGTCCAATTTCAAAAAGCCAGGGTGATGGTCAAGAATAAAAATTGCAAAACTCTGTATGTCCACAACAACAATGTAACTACACGGAAATGATCAAACTGGAAATATTATATTGTCTCCTGCCTTCACTACTCTAGGTGATAAACTCAACTTATAAACTCTGCTTATATGATTCATACATACAAAGGAAGCTCTGCTATTTCCAAGCATGGACTGTAATGTGATTGTCTTCCATTAGATAAACATACATTTTTGATACACTTCTCTTTTTTAACTATAATTTTCTACACTCATTATTATTATAGGTTCAACATATATTTGCATTCACAAACAGAGTTTGACTCCATGAAACAAAACTGGATATCATCATACTTTGCATGAGGACATCCAGCGTGTTGAAAAACCAACCCATCGAAAAACATTGAGTCCACAGAGTCTTATGAAAAAGGCCTAGTGCGTGTGTGGGGTTCCCCCCCCTCCCCATAGTCTGATGTTGGCAGATGAGAAGCCCGGCCCAGTGCCAAACGACATCGGTACTGGAATCAGGTAAATGTTTAAAGGGTTAGTTGCCAGGAAATGGGGTCAGAGGGAGCAGAGGGTCACCATGGTCTTCCGAATACAGCTTTGTATGCAATTCTTGTAATTCTCTACAAGTACTGCTTTAGTAAATAACCCCTATGATTCAACTACTTTCAATACATCAGTCAGATTATTTAAACACAGCTACATTCTAAATCTCTTATTGTGACCTGGTTGGAAATTACAGTATGTAAGCTGATAAATTATTTCCTATTGTACCTAGAGATGAATGCTAATGAAGCATTCTCTGCTATTCATCCATTCTGGACTTCAATTAGAGAAGATAATTTATCAAAACAGTACAAAATAAAAATGTCAGTCTAGTGCATACCACTTGCTAATCGTGTCAGGTATTGTAAACTTGTCAAAGACAACACAAAGGAAGTTATATAAACTGCTAATTTGTGTACTATTTGCTTGTCATTTTTCACCACACTCTCATTATTACATGATAATAATTGGCATGCAGAACTTACAGATGTTTTTTCATCTTGAGGTCATGTAGGATTTTATGATGAAATATGGAATTGAGATGTAAACACTATGAAACATGAAATTACAATATTATTTGTCACATCGTACTGTATAGCTATTTTCTATTTAATAAGACAATGATACTTTTAACAGTTTAAGGTGCATTATCAAAAAGGTATTTCAACTGATATAATGTTTATTCTTGACCTTTTCTGTTTTAAAATACTGATGCTTGCTATTTATGAAGGTAAACTTTGGTGAATGTTAGTACCTTCTTACGTATATTTCCACCACTAAAAGTAAATATTTCGTTCAAGGAACCTCACATTTTTTTCAAATAACAGTATGTTGTGGTGACTTATAGAGTGTTGAAAACAGACTTGCAAAATAATGTAGGATTGAATGTTTTTCTTGTTCAACTAATAGTGAGCTAAATGATGTCTCTTGGATGGTATTAGATCACAGATCACTAGGCAGTGGGCAAATCCCTCTAGAAATCTTCACTAAAACTATCCAATGGCTTCTTTAAACATTAGAGACCTACTCAATCAAAGTCACATTTAGCCAATTTAAATAAAATGGAGCCTACATTTTCCACTTCTGTTTTCAGAAGTCAACACACTCACTATTTCGATCAGGTAAGTTTAGCAACCATGTAATCTACATGAGTTAAATCATCTCTGTGAAATATGGAAAATAATTTACATGGGCCATAATGTATATTAAAAGGTATTTTAATACATGTTCAGTTGCTAAAGCTACACCCCAGGATGACACTACATAACAGTATAATATATAATATAATTGTATGTATTATATATATGTAAAACCAATATATATAAATATATATATATATATATATATATATATATATATATGTATATATATATATATATATTTATTTATTTATTTTTGGCTATTATTTATTTATTTTTCTTCCCTCCTGAAGCTCGCAGGTGGGTTCATGAGCGGATCACTGATAGGTGCCCCCACACCCCAGTATTTTCCAAGACACTGGGATTGTCACTAAATTTAATCTGAATTACTTTCCCCAAGTTTAATATATACATATAAGATACACATAAAACACACACACATACACACATACACACATACACACACACACACACACACCACACACATACATACACACATACATACACACACATGCATATTTATTTATAAGTTTATTTTAATTTTATTTTTAGATATTTACATATACAAACACTGTCCTAATTAATTCTTATGGAAAAAAAAAGTGAAATGTAAATCACTGTTGCCTACTGGTTACAGATTCCAAATAGAAGCAGTATATTTTTAATAGGTTGCCAAGGTTGAATATGATTTATTAACCCTATTAGTGATAGGTTAGCTGCCAGCATTTTGTCTAGTGTGACTTAAAGCTGCTCCTTGGAGAATTATCCTGCTGGAAAAGCAAAAATAGAAGCTATTTAAACTTCTACAAATCTGTGGGGTGCTTAAGTACAATGTCCGTTATTGATTGCTGCTTTTTTAGCAATCAAGCATTAGGTTGAAACTGCAGGCTTTCGAGTTTGAAACAATCTTATCTGCACAGGACTTAGTTCAGAGCGGGGGTGTGTCTTTGCGACTGCCCATAGGCATATCTGAAATCTATACGTTGCATCAAAAGATTGTTGAGAAATGATTAAATGTACTTTCTATGGCATATTAATGTATTCATACAAACACTATCTTTGCATACAAGCTGCAATATTATATATTTAGCTTAAATTGTAATCTAAAGTCTAGAGATCTAAGTTCTGGTTATATAAAATATTTAGCAAGGCTGAATAGAATTATCAGTTATTTATTTATTTATTTATTTATTTATTTATTTATAAAATATTTTACCAGGAAAGATACATTGAGATTTCTCTTGTTTTCATGTCCTGGGTCCACAAATCATTGCATTGTTACAATTAGGGTACAATAAAATACAAAAACAATATTAATACACAATAAATACAATATTTAACATAGAACAGGCAGGAAATATATAATCAACCATGACAGGTGCATTCTGTTTTGAGGTATATAGAGAGGGATCTCTTAAAGGACTTTAGGCTTAGGGAAGATTTTAAATTGTGCGGGAGGTTTCCACAATTGCGGTGCTCTGTAGGAGAAGGAAGATTGGGCTGCTTTCTTTTTGTATTGAGGTAGACTAAGTAAAGTGTTGGTACTGGATCGGAGGTTATAGGAAGTGGGAACAGCTGAGGAAAACATTGTGTTCAGGTAGGCTGGGAGTTTCCCAGAAAAGCTCTTAAACACAAGGCTGGAAAGATGAAGGGTGCGTCTGGATTCCAGCGACAGCCAATTTAGTTCTTTTAACATGTCACAATAGTGAGTCCTGTAATTACATTGTAGCACAAATCGGCAGAACGAGTTAAACAATGTGTTGAGTTTATTAATGTGGGGTTGCGATGCAGATGCATATACTACTTCCCCATAATCAATGATTGGCATCAGCATTTGCAGTACAATCTTTTCCTTTACTGTAGGGCTTAGTCAGGATTTGTTTCTGTACAGGGCACCTAGTTTTGGATAAAGTTTAGATGCAAGCTTTTCTATGTGCAGGCCAAAAGATAGATTGGGGTCTAACATCATACCCAATATTTGAAAGAGTGGACTGCGGTCAGTGTGCCATTTGAATTTGTTTTGATGGATAGGTGGGAATTGTGTAATTTGTGTAATTTAGGTACTGTTCCAATGATCATTGTGACAGTTTTGTCAGTGTTCAGGAAGAGTTTGTTTTTTGTGATCCACTTTTCTACCTCTGTAAACTGTTCTTGGAATTGCTCGCATAGATTACCATGTCATCTGCGTACATGTGTACATTTGAGGATTTGCAGACATTAGGCAGATCATTTATAAATAATGTAAATAGTAGGGGGCCGAGAATGGAACCTTGCGGAACACCACATGTGACTGAGAGAGGGAGGGAGGCACTGTCAGAAATCAATGAAAATAGCTCATGTTAGGTCTCCTTGTTCCATGCCAGTTTGGATGTCATTGCAAACTTTTAAGAGGGCAGTTGTAGTGGAGTGATTTTGGTGAAAGCAAGATTGATCAGGGGTCAGATAGTTTGATTGTTGGTAGTACTCACATAGTTGCGTATGGACACATTTTTCTAAGATTTTTGTCAATACCAGGAGCAATGATATTGGGTGATAGTTTGAAACCAAAGTAGTGTCACCACTTTTATGGATAGGCACTACTCTAGCAGTCTTCAAAAGTTTGGGTATGTATCCAGACACCAAGGATTCATTAATTAAAGTTGCGACGGGTTTAGCAATTGCCGGCGCACTGAACTTCAACAGCATTGCTGGGATTTGATCAGGTCCGGACTGGTTTTTAATTTTTAGATTATTAAGATGTTTTTTTCAATGACACTAACAGGTACAGGTCTAAAAATGAACTTGACTATATTGGGACTTTGCAAATTTAGTGGGACCTGATCCACATTTGTAGTTTCAGGATGCGTGTCATTTATTAGCTTGGCAATCAGGGCAGTAGAGCATCCAACAAAATAATTGTTAAAGGCATTTGCTACATCTAAGGGAAGTTGCAGGGTTTGGTTATCCACTTTGACAGTGGAGGGTTAGGAGTGGACTGGGGGAGTTTGTAGTTTATTTATGACTTTCCAAAAGTTTCTAGGGTTTGAGATGTTATTGTTCAGATTTTCATAGAAATATTGGGCCTTGGCCAATTTTGTCTGTTTTGTGCATATATTTCGCCATTGTCTATATGCACGGAGATCATTCATAGAGCCAGTACGCTTAAACTTTGACCACAAAGAATCCCAAAACTGGTACCTTTGGATGAGGTCAGCTGTGAACCAGTTCATATGTGCTCCTTTTACCCTCACCTTACGCAGCGGGGCATGCAAATTCAAAACTTGTAGGAGTTCAGACTTCTAGCGGTAATTTATGTAAGTAAACTAAAATCACATAAAATAATGACACCTTTAAAATCATAAATTAAGTTCCAAAGAGTATAAGGAGTGCAAGAGCATGTCTGATACCTCATATGATTCCCAAAGTTCATTGATGGAAACTGTGTCATGAAAGAACTTTGCAAATTTAGTGGGACCTGATCCACATTTGTAGTTTCAGGATGCGTGTCATTTATTAGCTTGGCAATCAGGGCAGTAGAGCATCCGACAAAATAATTGTTAAAGGCATTTGCTACATCTAAGGGAAGGTGCAGGGTTTGGTTATCCACTTTGACCGTGGAGGGTTGGGAGTGGACTTGTGGAGTTTGTAGTTTATTTATGACTTTCCAAAAGTTTCTAGGGTTTGAGATGTTATTGTTCAGATTTTCATAGAAATATTGGGCCTTGGCCAATTTTGTCTGTTTTGTGCATATATTTCGCCATTGTCTATATGCACGGTGATCATTCATAGAGCCAGTACGCTTAAACTTTGACCACAAAGAATCCCAAAACTGGTACATTTGGATGAGGTCAGCTGTAAACCAGCTCATATGTGCTCCTTTTACCCTCACCTTACGCAGCGGGGCATGCAAATTCAAAACTTGTAGGAGTTCAGACTTCTAGCGGTAATTTATGTAAGTAAACTAAAATCACATAAAATAATATGACACCTTTAAAATCATAAATTAAGTTCAAAAGAGTATGAGGAGTGCAAGAGCATGTCTGACACCTCATATGATTCCCAAAGGTCATTGATGGAAACTGTGTCATGAAAGAACACTAATGCTGCTTTGAGTGATGCTATAATGTCCATGAAATGCAAGTCCTGTTGTGACCTTTGGTGCATTGCACGGACATGCTGCTAGAGTTGGCCCTAGGAGTGAATGACTTGTGTCATTGTGATAGCCCAGCTGTGGAGTTCTGAGATCTGAAAACTGCACAATAAAATTATAAGCAGGGTTTGGCCCAGTAGCCGGCCACTTCCACCCCACTCGAGTTCTGCTACCCACGTCACTGGACCATCTTTGCTCGGTGTTATGTTTTACTCTCTTTTCAATCTCACAAAAATCCCACATCATTGGTGGCAGTAAATATTGATAGAATATGAAGGTTTTACTTTATGTCATGTACCTACAGCCACCACTGATACCAGTAGCTTAAGATTTACATGTTGAAGCTGAACAGGGGGTAAATGTAACATAAAGACAGTAACTAGAAGGGAGAGACATGAGGATATCTATGGACATATAAAATGTGATGTACTACTCCCATGAGATACAGCCAACCCTTAAGTTAGGTTATTGTAAGATTTTTTTTTTTTTTATGCTATAGGGACATACGTATTTTAAGTATCTTTTATAAATGTAATACTTTGGATTGAGCCAGTCTAGCATTCAGTTTTTCAAATGCAAAGTTTGGTACAATGGAGAGCTTGTACTTTTGTTGCATGATGGGAATAGTTTTTACAAAACATTTGTTGCATGTTGAGAATAGTACTTCACAAACCTTTACAAAGATGTTACTGAACCATAGTTTCTAAAATATTAAATTAGCCCTTAAGGCCATATATACTGACACACACAGGAACGGTAACATCCATACATTCATAATTTTTGTAATAGGAGGCCTCTACAACTAATAATCAGTAATGATTTACAGGGGTAAAGTGATTGGCTAGGGACGCATACATGAGCAATGACATGTGAAAGAGTTGAAATTATGCAATCAGTGAGTAAATGGGAGGAAAAGTGATTCACAAAGTTACCATCTTCAACTTTTATATATAAGCACTTGTTACCATATCTCGATGACTGTGCAAAGAGTCTCTTCAGGGGAAATTGGTGTGTTAGATCAGCTGATCTTTTACCTGTTTCTTCTCTTGATACCATAAATATTGATCACTTGATCTCTACTATGCCTCTCACAATGTCCACGGTACGGAGATATGCTGGGTGGAAAATAATAAAAAAAAATGTATGCCTGCTCAAAACTGTACATTGAATAAAGGAAAGTAGATACATAATTAAATGAACACTATAGTGGCAGAAATGCAAATATATATTCCTGACACTAGAGGTCTAAATAGCTCTTTAGTTCCCTGGTGTTTCTTACCTAAAGTTAAAAAGGTAGTTTTCCAGCTCCATGCTGGTCCGGTCATGGCTGACCCAGCCCACGCCCCCCCCCCCTTGGCTAAGATCATCAAACTTGATCTCAGCAAATCAAATTATTTACCATAGGAAAGCATTGGGAGGCTAATGATCATGTGCCACAAAATGCCATTTTGCGCCAAGAAGCATTTCCTCATAGAGATGCATTGACTAAATGCATCTCTGTGGGGAAAGTTCAGCACCTCAATGCAGAGCGTGGACATTGTCTGAGTGACTGCCACTGGAGGAGTTGCAAGGCAGCAATGAAAAATGCAATGTTTACATTACAATGCCTACAGAGACAGGCTATATACACCATGTGGCGGACCGCCTGGCACCCCGACTTGGTGCCTCCGCCAATTGATTCTCCCTAGTGCTCACCAAGGACTCCAAGCACTCCACCAGTCACCATTAGCAACGTAGTCCCCGCTGTCCTCACCCATCCTGATCCAGCTTCCAGTGGGTGAACCTCTCCTACTCCAGAGAGTATAGCAGGAAGAGCTAGTGATTATAACCCAGGGGAGTATTGTGATATAGCAATCTCCAGGGTAGATACAGCCGTTTCCCCCACACATTAGGTGAGACTCTATGTTGAGGGTAATCAGGAACTGATTTATTGGTAGCCACACTGGCCTTTTATGCAAGTACCCATGCAAGGGGTACTCCCACATGGACCTTGTGGGGAACTACGGTATAAAGTCACAGTCCAATAACAACAATGTTTAAATGCATGACACTCCCATATACAAACATACAATAAAAATATTTTTTTTTAAACCCCAAAAGTACCCCTAAAACTCATGAAAACCCTGATAGGCCCGATCTGGGTGAACAACATATCCAAAAATCACCCAGATCGGTTCAGAGGTTCGGGTTTTCCATGGAGGTCTTATTTTAACTGATTAAAGGAAGAGAAAGGTGAGACCATAAGGTCCTAAGTGAAAGAATAGTTAAACAAGGAAAGGGAGCCCTACCTTTATTAAACCTAATGAGGGGAGCAGTATAAAAAATGGACAGAAAACAAGGGAGGTGTTGGAAGAGGCAGTAGTTCCTCAACTTGCATTCAAAACCTGAATGCTAACCTTCTCAAAATAATGGCTTAGAGAAGGTAATAATTCCTCAACACAAATACAAATACTGACCCCCAGGGATGCGTGCATTTATCAGACCAAAACCCATCCGGGCCAGGGCCGGGGGCTCGCCCCCTGTCCCTCCCGGCCGCTGGTATGTAGGTAGGCACTTGTATTCAGTGCTGAGGTACATGGATTGTTTTTGTAGCTAACTTAGATAGACCTGAATAGGCAGGGAGAGATACATATTGTAGGCACTTGTGTGTTTTTGTCACAGTGCCGAGGTATAATTTTTTTACCCATTTACCCACTTATTCCTGTCCTTTTCTATAGTGTTCTAGACTTGGGCTTGGATTTTGTGAGATTTCTTTTTTCATCTCTCCCCTTTAGGTCAAGTATATGGGCTCATTCCCCCCATTAGCCCTAAGCTTTTCATTGTTATTACCCGCTTTCTCTATTCTCAACACTTTACTTATGCTATCTAGGCTTGCATATATACATTTTTTTTTCTGATATAGCCTGGTCTCTCTCTTCTGAGTGGGTTAGCATTTAGGATTTGTATTTGTGTTGAGGAATTATTACCTTCTCTAAGCCATTATTTTGAGAAGGTTAGCATTCAGGTTTTGAATGCAAGTTGAGGAACTACTGCCTCTTCCAACACCTCCCTTATTTTCTGTCCATTTTTTTACTGCTCCCCTCATTAGGTTTAATAAAGGTAGGGCTCCCTTTCCTTGTTTAACTATTCTTTCACTTAGGACCTTATGGTCTCACCTTTCTCTTCCATTAATCGCATTTTGTGGGTTATTCCCCGTTAGGAAGAATAGTTCTAGGTCAGACACAGACCCTTGGGCCAAATTAGGGACCCCAGGGTCAGTGTATAACTTTACTCTGTTCTCTTTTCTCTTATTTTAACTGACCACACACAAAATACTGTCCAAAAAGAGTTCCAGGAAATTAGGCTGTGTGGTCGGTCTACTTCGGGACTTCAAAGTAGAATATAAAATACTGAACGTGTAGGTTCGGGAGTAGGCTCAGTTTACAATGTAGACTCTAGATATATAAGACACAGTATCTATTTTTTGGTTAGCACTTGATCCTTAATGACCTTAGATATTCTGCCAGCGATAGGGTGAGTCTGTCCGCTATACTATTGTGCAATGTCCTATGTGAATCATTACATAAATATGCCCAATTAAAAAAAAAGTATATCTCTACATAAGATCATATCTTGAATGACGATATCTTGTATGACTACTCTCCCCACTTTATCCAAACAACGGTATTATACTGGTATATCTCCTGGATGTTACAGTAGTACCTCTGTCTGCTTACGATCACAACATTCTGCTGGCATCGTGTTCGACATGGACTTAAAATTATATTTATAGATGCTATGAATATATCAAAAGAGTGGATTTAATTCACAAGAAATCATTCAACGTATTAATACACATACACTCTGTATGTAGAGTTCATAGCCATGCAGGATTATTTTCCAATATTTTGTCCTCCACCTCAATTATTTCCACTTCATTGTTTCGGATTCAAGTCTGTCTTCTTTTTCTTTTCTTTGTTATTTGCATTATACATTCAGTGTTTGATTAACAGTAAATAACTGTAAGGGTTAATTCCCTTTACAGCTATTTTAAAACATTTTTGTATAAATAAAGTATTTATTATTTTCTTTCTTCTACATTAGATATTTGAGATTTTTCTGTATTGATTATTTGTACTTGCACATTTGCCATTCATCCCAGTTCCCCTAATTGGTACATTTATCTCTCTCCATATATAGGCTCAGTTTATGTCTCTCATTCGGGAGTTTTTACCCACCGAACGCGGTTCGATTCCCATTCAAATAGCCGAACATCTGTGGAAGGTATGTGTTTAGCGGTGTTTGCACCGTCGAGTGTCCGATTTGAGTTACATGTACATGACAACCAAAAACTGCTCATTGTTCTCGCGGCTTAAGATGGCTGCCGCCATGTGTTCGAATGCCAGCCGACATCTTTGAACCACTTTGGGAGTTCATAGTGCCGCTTCACAAACAGTGTCTTTAACCACAGTTTATTACAGGGGCCATAGTCACAGGGCAGGAGGTTGGCAACCAGTCTCCTCCAAAAGCCAGTGGCGAGGTTACTTTTGCCACACACCAGAACAACTACATTAAGTGTTTAAGGAATAACTATGCAAAGTTTGTACTTTTGATAGGTTTTTGAATGTCAAACTTCTAAATAGAAATTGCATGTATATTGTTGCGTTCAGGGTTTAACCAATTTAAAATAGGGTTAAACAATGGAATGCAATTAAATGTTCCTGCTCAATGAACATGTCTTTAACATTAGCAAACCTATATTATTTTGTCATTATTTAGATCAGGAAAGCTCTTAGTTTTGAAAAATATCTACTGGTGTCTAGAACATTTGGACTTCTATTAAAATGATTATCAAATACACTGGTGTCTACAACATTTGGACTTCTATTAAAATGATGATCAAATACACAGAAGGGAATATTTACTTTTCTATGAGCCCGTAATTAAGCAGTCCTGGTTGTGATAACATGAGCAACTTTATTCTGAAAGCTGGGGTGGCAAGTTAGGACATGCTATGGCTAGAAGGCATGTAGAATAGAGCTCAAGGGAGACATCTGAAAAGACTGCTATATAGCTATCATTAATTTTGCATTGATTAATGAGTCCCATATGGGAAATACAAGATAACCATCATTAAAATAAGAAAAAACATTTTTGTTTGTTTAGTCAAATAGGACTTTTTTTTTCTAAAATCTTGTCTATTTGAAATGTCATT
This sequence comes from Pelobates cultripes, assembly GCA_933207985.1. Lineage (NCBI taxonomy): Eukaryota > Metazoa > Chordata > Amphibia > Anura > Pelobatidae > Pelobates > Pelobates cultripes. Next base: position 30,167,860 of record OW240920.1, on the reverse strand, counting down.
TTTCATTTTTGTGTATTTACAAAGTTACAAATCTGCCTTGTGATTGTTTAATTGGAATTTTTAAAATAGTATTATCAATCAATTATATAGAAAGTCATATTTATTGTTTAAAAAAGATATACAACAATTAATGATATATTTTTATATTTTTAAACCAAGTAGATTTTCACTTAATGGCAAAGCACAGAAAACAAATGACAGAAAAAAATGTAATCTCGTGATGTATCATGGCGTGAAGGAAAATTACTGAATCATTCATCTGTACCTAAACCAAAACTCTGTGAACTATACTGATGAAATTAATTACTATATCTGGTCATAATAGTCACTTACCAAGGTATGTTTACATTCTGCTGTCTTCATGGGAATCTGCATTCCCCAAAATATCAGCAGATTCCTAATAAAATGAAATATGCCAATGTATGTGTTGTGTCTAAAAAAATTCTGTGAATATTTATTTTTTTTCACCTAGTGAATATACTAAAAGTGATATGTTGCCTTCTACTCTACTGTTGGAAGGATTGTAAACACACTGGGTATCAAATAATCTCTATTGGAAATAAGCTTCAATATTTTATAAAGCAGATAAAGGAAAAAACAAGTGTGTATATAATACATTAGGCTTACTTTGCACCATATGCTATATGCTAGATAGCTGGTTTGTATCTATTTTCAAGTGCCTACTATGCATCTTATGTTAAGTAAAAAAAAAATGTTTTCAATTATTTTAATAAGCATCAAGTAGGGTTTAAAAACATGCATTATGCTGTCTCTTTGGTTGTTCAGTTTGTCAGTTTGTTGTTCTATAATATCTGCACTGCAATCATTTCTAACACGATATAAACAGTTCTACAGGTCCTTTCAAAACATTCAGAAGTTCAATATATAGCTTATGGAACCTTTTATATACATTCTTCAATGCGTGAGATATTTTTACAGACTTGACAGAAATTAGTCAATTTTAAGAGCAACAAAATTGCACAAACCTTGATTTTATTATCAAAATAAGTGTGCTTAGATTTGGTTAAACGAGAACGACACAATCCAAATCTCATGAATATGCAATCTTTGATTTAAAAGCTTCCGGCAGTTATCACCATCCTGTTTAGACGTTAGTTCTGAATCATTTACACTTAAATGATTCAGGTGTTGATTTTCCAGAAGGTAATAGAGGAGAAGCCTTTTAAATAGTGTTATTGTACTTCATGTATTTGACAGAAACTATTGAGGTTGTTGTAAATTCAAACAGACATGCTGTGCTTTGCCTATTCTGTCCTAGTTCACAAATAGAGACAGCTACAAATGCATGCTTTAATTGAAGTAAAATATAGAGGATTGATTCAACCTCGGTGCAAATTCCGTGCTAAGCTTGTCTAATATACATAGAAAGTCAAATGTCAGAATCCAGCCAAAATACCAAAAAGACATTTCATGCTAGATTAACCTCAACATAACCTGATCACCAAATTACATATGGGACAGTCTGAATCAGATTAATATAAAAAATGTATGATACCTGAGTACATTTAATAAGAAGAAGAATAAGAATAATCCTAACAATCTTTTAAGTATTTGAGTAGTTTCTGACTTTTGAAACATTGGACACACTTCCTACCTGACAAATCAAGATGGCCGATGATCACAAAACATACATTAATGGATTTCACATGCACTGATGGATTTTTTTTATAAATTGAATGATATATTGCAGGCTTCTCAAATGAGATATAATGTCAGTCTCTTGGAAACATGCCATAAAGGAAGAAATCCAAAAGGAACACCATCTCCCCCCAAACTTTCCTCGTTAGCAATAATACTTTAAAACTTCTCCTTTTGCCAGTTAGCGATATTTAAGTTACATTTTTTTGAGACTCTGCAATGTTTACATTGACAACTTCTAGTGACTGTCTACCAGACAGCCACTAAAGGCACTTCCAGGTGTTTAAATGAGCTCTAGATCACCTAAATGATGCTGAATATCCTCACACTCTGCATGAGGACATTCAGCCTCAGTGAAATCTCCATAGATCAACTAGGTCTTCCCGTAGGATGACGTCAGAGGAGGTGGTCTGTCGATACAGCATTGAGGGGCATCGGGTAAGTAAATAATGTTTTTTTTAACCCTTTACAGGCTGGAGGCTGCGAGTGAGGGGGGAACAGAGGGCACTATAGTATCAGGAATATAGATATGTATTCCTAACACTATAGAATCCCTTTAATGCTTTTTCTACTTCATTCTGAATATACCCCCAAACACACTCTGTTTTTTTCATGCTTTCCTCAGCTATACAGTGTGTAAGCAACTAAGCCCAAGGTCTGATGTTGACATGTTATTCTAATACAGGTGTTAAGGGTACAATTAGATGTTTATACAGTTCTACAAAGTTATACGTTAGTATGGTAATTACACTTTCTGTCAAATGCCACTCTTCTTTCCTCATTTCATTTCTAGGCTAATGCCACTCTCCAGGATTAGCCTACTTTATCTAGGCCAAAAAAGGTTTGTGGTAGTTTTAATTAAAACTTTGTTAAAGTGCAACTATCACTATGGTGATAAGTCCATATTCCAATAGCTACATAAAAGTTGTCTATTTCCTGTGCTTTCCTTTTCCATAACAGTCTGTTTTTGTGGGATGGTTTGCTGTTTTCTTTTTACATTTGCACAAAAACATGGCAGCCCCGGCATAGATATCCACATCTAAATGTCACACGGCCTATTATTTCCTTTACATAATCTGTGAAGTCCATGGTATGAAGATTATTCCTAGTGCTCAAAGTGTATGAATGAAAAATGTAGAGAAGATTGAAGCATATATCACCAGGGAGAGCAGCAGATGTTACTTTGAGGCTACTGGGGGAAACATATGTAGTTCTTACGCTTAGTTCTGTCCATGCTAAGAATGGCATTACTGAAGTACTGGCACTGTGTAATCACATGCAATAACTTCAGTGATGAGGTTTATGCCAGCAGCACATGAGCTGTTAATGGAGCCTTGTCGTTCTCAAATCCTGTGTCCCTTGCAGCAGATGTGGAGCAGTGGAGCTGGTCTATGTGGAGGAGTTATTGGAAGCAGCGGAGGTGTTATGGATAGATATGGAGGATTCATATGTTTGTTTTTATGGAAGAGGAAGGTGTCTCTGGTGGAGGAATGTGTATGCAGGGCTGGATTTCTCACAAGGTCACTGAGTACACAGCAGTGAGGCAGCAGGCAGGAGAGGGGCCACACAACCAATGGGAATATCAAAAATGTCCCTCTTCGACCAGCCCATTCTCTTGCTGTTGGGCCTGCAGGACTGGCAATCAAATGGAGAGACTGTAACTGGTCACTCTTTCCTGCACTGTATCAAAACATTGCCATGGTTTATGAAACATTTCCCGCACTGGCCAGAAGAAGCAGACATGCTACATCTCCTCCTGGACCATTGAAGATCAGGATTCCCCCCTAAGTTAAGCCTCAGGGAGGGGGAAATACACATTTAAGTTTAGTTTGTTTTTTTTAAACAACATTTTTACCACTATGTCCACTATTGCCCCTATCCACCCACTGCAGCCACTGCCCTCAATACAGACTCTACACCTCCAACTACAAACCTTATTCCCCCACTACAACCTCTATTCCCCCACTATAGCATGTATTTTTCAAACATAGCAATGCCACTGTCACCTGGTCAGTTTCTGTTTATTCGTTCCTTTTGGTCCCTGCTCATAATGTGCTCATAATAGTAGGCACACATGAAATGTCTCCCTGAGTTCATTACAGAAAAACATGTTCTTTTTTCAGATGTTCTTATATCTAGCAGGCACTGAAATTTCACTGGTATAGCATATTATGAATTATATGGAAATTTGCCATACTTCTTCCTTAATGAACTGCCAATCAGAGATGAAGCCCACATTCAACTATAATCCATCTAAATGGCAGAGAACATGATTAATTTACCATTGGAGATGCATGGTCATCTCAAAATGGCAGACTGGCAATCTCTAATGGTGTGAGGTCAGTATATTTAACAGTGAAAAGGCCGCCTATGTTGGCAAAGTTTAGTAGAGATCAAATAACTGTCAACATGTTATCTCCAATAGCCATTACCTTCATGATAATTGATGATCTACTATAGATTTCTTAACACACACAAGATATATGGTGTTGAAATACAGATTTATTTTATTTATTTATTTATTTATTTACTAAATATTTTACCAGGATGGATACATTGAGATTTCTCTCGTTTTCAAGTATGTCCTAGTTTTGGGTTGAATCAACCAACTATCAAGCGTTTTGCAACGTTCTCCCTAATGAGTAACCAGATACATGTCTAAGTATTTACCTCTGGTAGGTACTTAATGAGCAAAATGAATACACCCCAGACAAATATTTTAACATTTGACATAGCTTATCTAGTAAAACAAAATTGGATTCTCTTTTTCACCAAAGAAATCAAATACAGTTTTAAATTCCAAATAATGGCGAAAATGCTCATATACAACAAGCTATGGTCAAATGGAAATTATTTATTTTTATGGTCTAATACCCAAATAAAGGGAATGAAAAGTTTTGTTGTTTGTAAAAATATGGCTTCAGCATTTTAAAAACATATAGGGATTCTCCATAAAACTGTGTCTCTAAAATTTGTCGAACATTCACTCAGTGGGGGATATTTATAAAATTGTTATGAAAAGTGTTGATTAAATGTTGTCATTATTTTGATCATATTTATTAAAGGATTCTAAAAGTGATCTGAAAACAAACGGTTGTCTAAGAAATTTCTATTTCAGAAAAATAAGTGGAGGAAAAGATTGGTAAATCAGTTGCATTGTCGAAAAAGGGCATATTCAAAAAGGACCATTAGTCCTCAAATAAAACAACAAAAGAAAAAAACAACCCTACAGATTTAATAAATTGGACAAAAAAATTACTAAAAAAATTAGACGTGAACGAGTTGGCAACAGTTTTATAATATTTCCCCAATATGTCTAGAACTATGGCATTGGAACCTCATTGGCATGTAAGTCTACGTCTGTTTAAAATCTATCTATTTTGAATGTCAGCAAAAAAAATAATATTGGGAAGCCATTCAGACAATATCCACAATGGCAACCTTGTAATTTCAATCCTGACATCATTGCATCACAATTCTTCTGTTGATGTAGAGACCGTTGTCTCCAATCATTACACAGAACATACACTTTAGTGGCAAACCTAACCTATTGGAAATTATATCAAACTCACTCTTGATAAGGAAATGATTTGACCTTTAGGATTTTACACTCTTCATTGAAAGGTTGATTTATTGATTCAATCATCAATTTAAAGGGATTCAATTTTTTTCTTCTCTTTTATCTAAAAGACAGTGATGTGATATACGAGTAACATTTCTTAACTGCGTGATTTACAATGCACATGCTGTACTTTGAACATATAATCTATAATGCACATATTGATGTATATGCTTTGAGTATCTAAAAGATCAAACACACATTTCAAAGAATATTGTGTGTTATTTTTAAATTTTGAGAAATTTAACTTTGTAATTTCCAAGTCTTTATAAAAACCAATACTTGTAAACATTTGCTAAAAAAAGAAAACCATATAAGTAAAAGTTTTTGTTATCAGGCTTGAAACTATGCTTTGTTGCTGGAAATAGAATGAAAGCTAACATGACAGATTGAAAGGAAAACAAAAGCCATATAAACAGCTCTTAGTGGTAGTACGTACATAGAGGGAGAGTAACTGTGTCAGGTATTGCAGTCAAACAACTCACCAAAGTTAGGATAATAGAAAGTAAAGACATCATATCACAGGTCAAGGTTAGGTAATACAAGAAAGCTACAATGATAAACTAGTCAAAGAATAATACTGGGAAATCATTGTTACAAGATTTAGGTCTACACAGAACCATGTAAGGGGGTTCCATTACAGAAAAGTAAAGTCTTGTTTATATGAGAAAGTCTTTGGTGAATGCGTATGTATGTGCGTGTGTGCATGTTGAATGCAGGAAGCTGAATGTGGCAGAATAACATCAAGCAGAAAGCCTATAAAGTAGACATGGAGTACTGTCTAAAGATGACAATGCTGAAGATCAAAATATAAAATTTTACATATATAATGTAGATATAATTTACATTTATTTACACATGTTATATATGTTTATATGATTTTAAATTAATATTTAAAATCCCATATTACACAGATATTGATGTAATTTTCTCTTTTATTCCTCATAATGAATGGAGAATACAACATGGATCAGCATTTTGGGGGCCCTATTTATCCTGGTGTGGCCAGGATTAGTGATAGTTATATTCCCATATGGCAGCTGCTGCCATTTTAATTCAGCTCATTCACAAGCTGAATTACGAGCAGCAGCATAAATAGCTGCCGTCTGTGACTGTAACTCCCATTTATCTTGGTCACTATAGGACACAAGAACACACATTTAGACTGGAAGAAAGGAGATTTAGTCTAAGGCAAAGAAAAGGTTTTTTTACAGTAAGAACAATAAAATGTGGAATTCTCTGCCTGAGGATATGGTTTTATCAGTCTATAAAGATGTTTAAACAGCAATTGGATGGAAACTTGCAAACACATAATAATCAGGAAAATAATTTTTCATTTGTGGGGTAATAGCTTCTTGATGGTAGGATATTTTTCCTCATTTGTTGCAATATTGGAAGCACTACAAACTGGGTGTTTTGCCTTTTTTTGGATCAACAGTAAAAACAGATATGAGAAAGACTCAACCTGATGGACGCATGTCTCTTTTCAGCTATGTAACTATATAACTCACGTAAACTACAATGAAGTGTATTCGCCATCACTGCCTTAACAGTTAATGCTTCTTCTGAAACCATACTTTACACTTGTACACCTAGGGCCCCCATCATGGGGTGATATTCTATGCTGTTCTAAGCAGACCAGTGGACAAATGGTAGCACAAAGGGCCCACTTGTACGAGTTAATATATGTGGTTGGATGTTTCCTGCTAGCACCTGTTAGATTATTCATCCAGGGAGTGCAGCATAACTTCATGCGATGTTTCCAGAACACCAAAATGGAATTACTGAGTTTATTCCTGCATCTTTATTTTAAGACATGCATACTGATTTTGTGTTTACTCTGTTGAGTTCCTTTGTTTTGTTTTTTGTTTTTTTAGGTTTAGTTAGCTAATCGAATTGACAATTGCCAGTATTGGCTGTGAGATCTATTAATATAACCAATATTTAGGTTTTTGGGAGGTTTAATCCTGACACCTTGTTGATAGAAGTTTGTTTTCATTGATTTTCCTTTGACTTTAATAAAGATTAAGTTCACAAGCCCTGCTCTGTGAGATTACACCTTCATATTTGTGAAATTCAGCTAAATTTGGGCATTGACATACTTTACCATAGGATCAAGGGTAAAGTAATGTAATACATATGAAAGTTTCAAGATAGACTTTAACTCAAGTAAGATTTAAAAAATGTATACATATTGAGAATGTGTGTAACCGATACCTCATTTTTTTTCTTCTTTTCACCTGGGTTAACTGTGCCAACACCTACAGTCTTTTCCAAAGCATAATTTTATTTCTTTATATGATGTCTGTTTCACCCCAATAATGACTTACGGTCTACTATTTCGCCCTGAAGATGCCTAGTGATAGCTGATGCTCTCTGCCTATCACAGGAACCTGGATAAACATTCATTATACTACAGAGCAGAGATGCCACTCCTAACTATAGGGTTAAACCATTACAAAACAGTTTAACTCATGAAGGTAGGATAACACCTGAACACTCCTGCACCCATAAGTACTAAAACAAGCTTAAGTTCTTATAGGGTTAGAAGTATTTGCTGCAGAATATATTGACGCTTTATAAATGCCACTAATTAATAAATTAATTTAAAAAAAGGTGCAACATTAGTTTTGTATTCTATAACAACCTTGATGAAATCTTATACAAACCAACACAACAATATGTTGTGCTATTTCTGTTACTGCAGTAAATCAATGTTATATTTAGGGTGCCTTGTCCATGTGGCCATTCTTCTGCGTATCTCCCAAAATTGGGAGGTATGGAATTGGGAAATGTGGGTGGACCTTGCACAACTTACTCCACTGACAGTTCCCTGTTTGCCAGAAAAATGGGCATGTAGGCATGGGCCCCACTGAAAGTGTGTGTTAGCTTGGCATCAAGCATCCAAAGCTGACTGACAGTCTTCTGGCCGGCCTACTTTTTACAGGGCCATGCAGAAACCACAGCTGAAGCACTCTCTGCATGGTTCAAGAGCAATACAAACAGTTTGAGGGCGTCAAATGATGCGCTTGCACTAAGAACAGTTCCCTGTTGTCCCAGACACAAGAGAGCTAAATCAGGATGGTGGGACAGGACCTTAATATAGGGCCTTTCCCACTAAATGAGGAACAATTAGGTTCCTCAGAAACATAGAAACATAGAATGTGGCAGCAAATAAGGACCATTAGGCCCATCTAGTCTGCCCAATTTTCTTTATTTAGTCCCTGGCCTTATCTTAAGTCTAGGATAATCTTATGTCTATCCCATGCATGCTTAAGCTCCCTCATTGGGTTAACCTTTATGCTTCTGCATATGCAAGGCTATATGCGCTTATATACACATATGACTTTGTATTTTCAAATATGTTTATGTTGGTGTATTGACGTGTCTGTGATCCAGATTTCTATGTTCAACATTTATTGTTAACTTTGGTCTCGTTTTATACAATATGTGCATCTGTTTGATAATGCCATCTTTATTTTGTGTTTACTTTTGATTGATAACATGGCTAGGTGATCACATTATTCAGTTTGACACTTAATATTGATGTTGGGTAGTGTATATATTGTTTGTTATTAATGTGACATTATGACTTATATCATGCCTGTATAAGACTCCCGAGGCTCAAACGTGATATATAATAATACCCTAATAGATAATAACTAAAAATGGACTTTTGAAGCTCATTTTCTAGTTATGTAGATTTTCATTTAGAAAGACTTTGTTGCTGTATACCTGACAGAACACATAGGGGGTATTTATGTTCTGATATAAAAAGTGATGAAAATTACTAAAAATTGAGCAATCGGCATGGTAATCAGTAGAACCACCAAACATGTTCTATTGATGACTTCTCCCCTTTTACATTTTTTCATGACATTTTAGAACAGCACACTGATAATTCTCTCTAGTAGTGTCTCTTTAATAATACATTTTGTAATCCATTTTTATCTAAAAAAAACAGCCATTAAATTATGTTTGCTTTGATACTTTCAGTGAGAAAAATTATATTGCTTACATAACCACTATATAATTCAAATGTGTTTAATTTAAACTTTTGCTTATTAACAAAGGTCGTTGAAATGTCAAAGGAGATGTAGCAAACAATGTGCTAACTGGAGGGTCATCTTTACCACATCTCAAGACTTGCCCTTTATTAAACATGATTTATGTTTTTATTCAGAATCCTGCGTAGACTTTTTAAAGGGACACTATAGTCACCAAACCAACATTAGCTTAAAGAAGCAGTTTTGGTGTGTAGATCATTTATGAGTTAAATCACTTTGTTTATGTAGCACTAGTCACATCGCCCTGCATGTGACTTGCACAGCCTTCCTAAGCACTTCCTGTGAAGAGAGCACTAATGTTTATACTTCCATTATTGCACAGTCTGTTTAATTTGAAATGTCTTATCTCCTACTCTGTTAATAACCTTCTAGACCCTGCAACAGCCTCCTGTGTGCAATTAAAGTTACATTTTCCAAAGAAAGAGATAAAAACGTCTAAAGCAAGTTGATGTCTAATTGAAAACGAAACACATTTTTTTCATGCGGTCTGTGTCAGTCAAACACAGACAGATGTGCCTAGCACTGCATAAACAGAAACAAAAGTGATGAAAAGGGGCACTGTGGTCGCCAAGCAACTGTAGCTTAATGAAGCAGTTTTGGTGTATAAATCGTGCCCCTCCGATCACACTGCTCAATCCTCTGCCATTTAGGAGTCACATCACTTTGTTTATATAGTCCTAGCCACATCTCCCTGCATGCGACTTGCACAGAGTTAGTAAACACTTCCTGTAAAGAGTCATCTAATGTTTACACTTCCTTTATTGCAAATTCTGTTTCATTTAGAATTTCTTATCTCCTGCCCAATTAATAGCTTACTAGACTCCGCAGAAGCCTCAAGTATTTAATTAAAGTTCAATTTACAGAGCAGGAGATAAAAACGTTTCAGGCAGGCTGTTTCAGTCACAACCAGGGAAGGTGTGGCTAGGGCTGCATAAACAGAAACAAAAGTAATTTAACTCCTAAATTGCAGAGAATTGAGCAGTGCGTCTTCAGAGGCATGATCTATACACAAAACCTGCTTTATTAAGCTAAATGTGTTTTGGTGGCTATAATGGCAGAGAATTGAGCAGTGAGACTGCAGATGCATGATCTATACACCCAAACTGCTTCTTTATACTAAAGTTGTTTTGATGACTATCGTGTGAGATTTAACTGTTCAAGCAGCATCCAAATGAATAGCTATTATTTCTCCAACTGACATTATGTGATGCACACCAGTAGTTTACTCATGTGCAGTTGGAGAATAGACTGATATTGCACTGTACAGAAATGTGTATTTTCCTACTGTACATCAACAGACAAGCAAATTATGAAAATAATATAAATATTGGGTAAGGCTGACTGCAACTCAAAGTCATTGTTTCACTTCATTAAGATGATTTCAATGCTGTTTACAAAACCAGTGGGACACATTGCTCTCCTAATGAGAATATAGCTTTCAAATTAAGTAGAAGCTCATTTCAGTCTTCTATTTGTAGTCCCCCGATGTCCCCATCCACTTATTTGTCTGCAACCAAGGTATTTAATGACATCTTTATTTTTGCTTCACACTATTACATGCAAACAAACATCCACTTGGATGTAGAGCAATGCTCCCCAAAGACAATTTGTTTATTTGTGACTCTCCTTGTCTGAATCCCAAGGGAACATTGAGAACAAAATCCCTAAACTGTAAATGTGAAGAAATATATTTTCCCATTAGCATTGAGGATCCAGATAAAATTTTAGCTGCATATTTTAACACTCTTAGTGCTGGAAGGTATAGCAAGCCTGATTTACTGTGTGTTATATACGCACTAAACAATATGTGCGGCTGCAACATAGAAGTTAATTTATTAGAAAACAAGCCCTAATTTATTGTCATCTGATATGTACGAGTACCATTTTAAATGTTCATTTTTTTTATACAATAGATGAATTAATATCTAACCGAATAAATTAGTTGTAGTAAGAAATATAATTTTATTTTTTATTTTAAGATACATAATATATATATATATATATATATATATATATATAAAATAACTTAATTACCGGTAGGGAATTATACACATTTTTAGGTAGTAAGTCTATTTTTTTAACTAAACCTTCATTCTAATTATTTTCTATGGCTAAAATAGCCTTGTTCTAGATAACAGCAATTTTATTCCTATAGTATAATTGTCAAAGAACCTGTTTAATAGATAACTGTAATCTTAATGACTGCCCATTAAAACCCTTGCCGATTATACTGGTTGGGTAATGTTACATAATGTTAAAATGTCTAGTTGTAGGCAGTCTTGACCCGTAATAACAATCTAACACAAAAAATAAAATAAATTACCTTCTGTTTTATCACTAAAACCTTAATTTGGGATCTTAGTAAATGGAATGTAAAATATACCTGAATGTGACCAGGGCTGGCCTTAGGGGTCTGTGAGCTGTGCAGATGCACAGGTCACCATGGCAACAGGGGCCGACACACCTCACAACAGCAATGGTCACTGTAGGGCGCCCTGGCAGGGGGATACAACTTCTCTGGATACTGCCGCTCCCAATGAAAAGTGCAATAACATTTTTATTTATTATATTTCCAGGTACGGAACATTTTAAATAAAAATTATTACCAGGTGGTCCTTTGGTGTATTGCGCACTCTGTGCCTTCTGCTGGTACAGATATAATATCCTCTTCCTTGCAGCTCTGGCACTCAGTTAGCGCAGCTGAAGGGATTCCCAGTCTGTGCTCTGACTCAACACTGAACACTGGTTGCACTCAGGGGGTTCAGAGCATGCTATCAGCTGTGTTTTTCCATTGCTTTGATGCTCTGAACATGCAAGGGATTAGCATCAGTCTTTCTAGATCCCTTAGTCCTTTAACAACTTCAACTGCCCCCCCCCCCTTAGAAAATCTAGCTGCCTGTGCTGTCTTATTGGCTAATTGGCCCATGAGACTGCAGGTGCTACACTGCCTGGCCCAGGAACTGCACATAGATCCTGCTGACATTCACCATTGGCATGGGCCTGGTTGAAACAGAGCAGCCATTACATGATGAGAGACAACCCTGAATGGTGAGCTAATAAGATATACAACATGTGTAATAATAATACCTTAGCTGCCATTCACTCCACCTTGACATAATAGCCTTCCTGCCATAAAGCCCTACCTTATTATAATACTAACCATGCCATATACCCCCACTTTGACATAATACCCACCCTGCTATATAACCCCAATTTGAGATAATACCCCTCGCCATATACCCTGCCAACTCTAAGTCGACTTCCTTAGCATTATGGAAATATGTCCACAAACCCCTGCCTCCAAAACTTACAAGTGAGAGCAGGAAGCTTCTAAGCTCTCCTTAGCTAGGACCTGCACTGAGGAAGGAGTAGCTCATTGGTGGAGAGTGTCAGCTGATCATTCTGGCCAATGAGCTAAGCCCTGCACTGAGGGGATTAGCTATGACAGAGAGCTCCCAGCTCTTCATCATTAGTAGTGGACGAGAGGATCTGCACAAGGCAGATCCCAGGTAAGAAGTCAAATTCTTCTAAAATGGTTTGACTACTTACAAGGGAGGGCGTCAAGGCACTTCTAGCACCATAAGCACAACAATAAGCTATAGTGTTCATTGGTTATGAGAGTGTTCTTTAAGTAAGATGCTCCTTGTTTATTTAAGGGAAGTCCAACAAAGAAAGCTAAAACATACAAACACCAGGAAAATACAACTAGCAACCAAAAATTAACAAACATCATCCCATTTTATGCAAGATTTGCACATTTCCCATATGTTTGAAAGTATAATTCCCTCTTCTTTATTCTGTACCCCATGTATTTGTTTTCACATGAAAACTAACAAAATTCATGTTACAAGTTAAAAAAAACAACATGTTTGTAATAACTTGCCAGATGTATGACAAACTTAAAAAAAAAATAAACCAACTACCATTGTCATTTCAAACATTTCCCTGAATATTTTGTTTAAATTCAGGCAGGGTAATGTCAGCTAAAACAGTGCTTATAATGTCCTAGAAACCAAATTATGCCGGTTTACTATCTACAACTTTACTGTGTATATAACTTCAATTTTACACATAATCTCAGACTTAAAAAGGTTAACATCATACACTTTATTCCAAACTGGTAACTTTTTTTGACAACATGGTGGCATACGAAATTTGTGTACGCCTTACTAGTACTTTCAGACAAATATGTATATTTTATTTATGCCTCTAATTTTGAAAAATAAATCTGTATACATTAACCACTGCACTGGACCCCTCCACGTACTCCAGGTTCTACTTAGTCCTGAAATCTGTCCTTACCTTAATGGTGAGTAACTTGTATTATTTGATATATATATGTGCACTGTCATATTTTCTTGTGATGTTAAGAAAGTCCTTGAAAAGTCAAAATGTTGATAATATCCCAGATGTAATTTTTTTATTTTGTTTAAACGTCTATGCTATTTGGAAGACCTTTGAGTGCACCCTATGCTTTTTTGATATACATATATCAAAAACATATACATATATATATATATATGCCTTTTTGTGCACTTAATTTAATGGCACAGGTTACTATTGGTCCTTAACGATATGATTAACAATTAGATTAAATGGGACAGAACAGGCAAGAAAGAATACAGATTTATGGGATATTTGTATTGACTGTGAATTTGTCTATTTAAATTTCCATCTTAATATAAAAATAACACATAGTCAGTGATAACAATCAGTATCTCATTATTAAACTCAACCTAGCACCGTCTTATTTTCTCTCACCTTTGAAGTATGAAATTGCAAATAATATAATGTAAGTCAATCTGCTTAACTCAAAGGGTGCAACAAATGAGCAATGTGTCAACGTGTGAGGAACCAATCTGAATACATTTTTGCATGAGCCTATTAAATATTATCATGTACCTAACAAGGTTATTAACTAAATTCTGAATTTTAGTAAATTGAATCTGAATGGTAAAATGTAAGGCAAAATTGGCAAGCTGTGACTATAGATGAATTGGTCAAATTTTCAAAATCATGTATGATGTGTATGTACAATTTGCTATGTTCCCATCAAACTTAACTCAGCTTTTTATCAAGCTTTATAAAAAGAGATATATTGGGTAATAATTCATCTATACCCAAGAACTTACTTCAAAAGTAGATAAAAGGCAAATGTATCTATCCTGGTAAAATATTTTCTGATGATTATCATGGTAACGTCAGAATACAGTATTAAATATTTTTCTTCCATCATTATATTTTAATATCTCTTATTTCCAAAAATAACGAACTGAGAACAAATTGTTTATAGTCCATTAGGCAGTATTCAATGCAGAATAACTACTATCATGATGACCAAATTGGCTTTCTGCAAGTGGAAATTGTGTGATAGTTTGTACATGTCTATTAAGTTCCCTTAAAATGAAAAAGCTCGACAAATCCTTATTATTCAATAGAAAACAATGTGCATTTAACACCTATGATAATCTCTAACCTTTTTAAGATGTATATTGTTCTGAAGATAATTGCAAAGGTAGAGGAAGATGAGAGAAATTTCTCAGTTGGGTTCCTTCGTACTAGTGCATATAATTGTACGCTGTATTAATAGAAAAAAAACACAGCCATTGAATAGATGAATGTAGGTTAAGGCCAGTTTGTTTTTGAATACAGTAATGATCGTGATGTGCTCTTTGAAATAAATTATAATTCCTGTAAATAAATGTTACAGTTATTATAAATTGTGCAGAACACAGCTGCAAGTATTATATCATCCAAAAATACAAAAACGGTTCTGGACATTTTGTAAGTATAAGAGACACTTTTAGGTGTTATCTTAACCTCTTAAAGACACAGGTTCAGAAGCAAAAGGCCACCATGACGGAAAATTTCCATCTTGTGTCAGTAAGGAGTTAAAATAAGATTTTGGTTTATTTCAATCACCTCTAAAGGGTGACCCAGACATAGTCCTCTCTCTTTATCTCTCTTGCCTGGGGATCTGTCACCCTCAATTCCAAACAGTTGTTTGTGATCGCTGTCTCTCAAGAGCAAAGACTGGAACCATGTGGTTGGAACCATGCTAACACGTAATTGGTATAAACGCTTTGTTATGGTAAATTTACGATTAAATAGATTTAGCCTTAAAAGGAAAACTGACTGACTCTATGTTTTGTCCCTTTTCCGTGTTCTCCTATACTGGATTTTTGGCTTATTAATAGAGGTTACATAATATAGCACTGTTAACTTCACAGCATGAGCGTGTGATGTGATTGCAAGTCTACTCATAGTTTGTAATGTAACCTTAATAAGTAGAACATGTATTATTCACTCCAAATTTACATGAAACATTGTATGTGATAGCTTCAGCCTTGTCCTCAGTAGAAGTAAAACATAAACACTGATGTCATTTAGTTATGTTCCTTTACTTTCACCAACACCATGGTACCTCTTCTCCTGATGACAGGGTTGTAGCTGTTACCTTGCACCACATAAAATGTGATACTCCGCTGTTCGTACAGTAAAGGGATCACAAGACTGAAGTAAGTTAATTCTGGTGTTCTCTATGTATTGTATTTATCCTGGTACTAAATGCAGACCTACATATGTGGGTGTATCCAATAAACAGAGAATTGGAATGAATTGAGAAAAAAATATAAGTCAAAACAGCTGATTTGGAAAAAATAAATAAATACCTAACTCCACTATTCTGTTCACCACAGATCACTGTTTAGAGCATAAACAATCTAAATGCTGACATCAATGTGTCAAACGTAAGGTGTAGTTTAGTTTTGTATTGTATTTTTTGCTGTGTGAAACATTCTGCTATGGTGACTTGAGAAATGAACTTTAAAAAATATTTTTTTTATAAAACTTCAATTTAGGCTTTATTAGACATTTTATTTAAATCAAATATTTAGTTTAAACTTTGGAACTCACTTTTCAACAGTTTAGTACAAAGAAAACGGTTGCAGATTAAGATATGTTTTTTGCATCCAAATAAAATACGTATTACCGCCTTCTATATCTGTAAGAGAAAAATAACTATTTCCACTACAGAGTTTATTTGTGGCAATGTATTTTTATATTATTATATTTGTGGTCAAACAGTATTTTTGGGTAACTAGAATTTTATGTGTTGCACTCAAGTTATAAATCCTAGCATTACTAGAAAAAAAACACGTCTAGAATGCCATCAATTATACCTCCCTAATACACATGGTCTTAATAAACATCTGAATTTTTCAAGCTTTCCCTGTCCACATTGAAAAGCTGACTCTCACCGCTCGAGCTATTAAAATGACTTATTTGCTTTCTCATATGCTGCAGTGGGGCACATTCACTTTCTTATTAATTTCCAGTACATTTAAAAAAAAAGTTACAAATTACAAACTAAATAATATAATTTTTATCTGCTGTATATATTAAAGATCTTAATAAAATAATACAAATGCAGTAGTTTTAGCTATAAAGTAGGTTTTTAAATGAATATGTCTCAGTTTCTTTGTTATGTTCATTTTATAAAGCAGACTTTTTTCCTGCATGTTGTTATTTTAATGTCTGATATGGATTAGTTGACTCATACTGTCTACACCCGGATATGCTTGATGGACAGATTTATTTGCTAGATAGGGATATCGATTAAGGAGTTGTGTGACTAAGAAAATACTTAAGTCAAACAGCAGAGGTGGAACATATATTAAACATTTATTTAAAGCTACAGCTTAAGCAATCTATTGTAAGTCTTTTCTAATATTATCACATTTATACATTGTATAGTATAGACTTTATAATCTATACATTGTATAGTATAGACTTTAGGGACGAAAACCCTAGTGGTAGGACTATTTAAACCCAGATCCCTTCAAGTTTTAGAATATAAAGACTTTTATAATTCTAGATTTGTCCCACCATTCTTACTTTGCTCCCTAATGTCTTGCATTTGTGCAGGTCCCTAGGACCATACAAAATGTACAAAAAGTACTGGAACACGGTCAGAGTGGATCCATCCCCCTGGATGGTGCAAGTTACATGATTCGCTTCACTAACATACCGCCTTTAAAATCATCGGATGTAGGGAAGGAGGTATGTGATAAAAAAAGTTGGATTTAGATAATAGTATGGGCTTGACAGACGCATAGGTGGGTAAGCAGAGATAGGGGGAAGAAAATGCAAAAGTTAAATGGTGTCACTGAGAATTTGTCTTGAAGGAAGGGTCATTAATGTTCCAAGGGGTTTTGACAGTAAGAAACACCCTTTCTACATTGTATCAATAGTCTGTGTAGACATGTGCACTTTACTGAAATCTCTCCATGCTTTTCATATACAACAAGGAAATTTTATTTTAAAACATTTAAAGTAAAATGTGATTCATTTAATAAATATGAGTTAGGAGCACTTATCATTATAAAGTACTCTGACCTATATTAAACTTTTTAAGATGCATTCTATTGGTTGTTGTAGGAATGCTTTTCAAATAGCACGTTGCACCTGATTGGTGTCTGTTTAGCACAATAAGTATGATGTCCAGTGGTATATGTCTAAACCTATTTTTCTGAACTTTTTCTAGGCAACTGAAAACCCCAAACCAGCCAAAATCCAACACTGATTTGAAAATCAGTGTTACAATACTGAGATACTTGTACAATGAAAAAGTCAAAGGGGAATTTTACTTAAGTGAGTTTTAGATCAAATGTGAGTGAAATGAGTGAAATATTTTGCAAAAACTATGCAAATGTTAGCCCCTTTTGCATCCCACAGAAGGCTACCACTTCCATCATGTTTTTTCATGTTGTGTAGCAATATGTGATGTAAGCACAGATATGGAAATGAATTGGTGCATTGTTTAAATGCTCACTAGATCACTTTATTAATAAATGCATTTCTATGTACAAAACAGAAATACTATATATTGCATGGCAATTCTTTTCATGCAGTGCCCAAGAGTAGGAAGAAGAGATATCTGTCCAGGAAAAAAATAAATCTGACCCTACTTAACACCAGATGCGACTAAGGTGCTGGTCCATTCCACTGTCCTTTCTCGTCTTGACTACTGTAATCCGCTTCTCAGTGGTCTTATGTGCTCCCAATTTGCGCTGTTATAGTCCATAATGAATGCGGCGGCAAGGCTCATCTTCCTGTCCGCCTGCACCTCCCACTCCTCACCCTTCTGTCAGTCCCTACATTGGCTTCCTATAAGATATAAGGCTCAATTTAAAATTCTGGTTCTTGCTTTCAAATCTCTACATAATGCTGCTCCCACCTATCTATCCTCCCTAATACACAAGTATGTCCCATCTAGGCTCTTACGATCTGCTGAAGACTTACGTCTATCTTCTGTCTGTACTCCCACCTCTGATGCTCACCTTCAAGACTTCTTGAGGGCTGCACCATTCCTGTGGAACTCACTTCCCTCCTCCGTTAGACGCTCACCCAGTCTCCACTCCTTCAAAAAATCATTAAAACCCCACTTCATGGGGGTGGGGCCGGACCCCCAAGATGGGGGTCACAGGAAAGATCAGCTCCTGCAAACCACAACCTGTTAAGCTGATATAACAAGTTTTGGACGAATTCAACAACCTGCAACCGTGACCCATCATGCGCAAGAGTTACCAGATCCGAGGAGAGGCTTGCTCCCAGAGCTCTAGTCCCTCGGAGGGGAGATCTTCACTTGTACAGGCAGGACCTCATCTGGTGGTGAGTGGGGTGGACGGCCCCTGCACCACTATCCTGCCTAACGGAGCCCAGCAGGCACTCTAAACTGTGGTGGATCTGGTCCTGTTTCCCCCCCACTTTGGACCAGTGGGGGATATCCCGGTCCCCCCAGGTGACAGCCAAACCTACCGCAAGGCCTAAACACCAGCCTCGCAATGCACTGCAGACACGGTAGCTTACCCCAAGATGGCTGACACCTCACAGCCACGTGCACAATTAAGGGACGAGACGACCCGGAGCAACCGTGTGTACACAGCACAAACCCCAACTGCAGCACTGACATGCCTCCAGGACAAATCAACAGGTCCCCCCGAGTAGCCCACAGCACTACCGACAACAAGTAGGCGGGAAGAAGCAAGGCGAGCAGAGAGCTGGTCTTCCGTTGGAACTCTCCATAATGCAGACCCAACGACTGAACGATGGACCCAGCACCACAAAAGGCGACACTCCACTGGGACACACTGCAGCCCCCCACGAGGACGAGATCCCGCCTCCCACGGGAGAAGCCTGGCTCGTGGCCCAAGGATGCAGGTCTTCTTGATGGCACAGGGCTTTGGGGAGGACTGCCTTCTGACCACGCTTAACCCCCCCTAATCTACTACCAAGCCACGGCATAGGCTAATGGAGAACTTGCGCCCTAACCTGATGTGCTGGACTATCCATAAGATAAGAGACTCACCTGCTAACACACACAGCTTTGCACAACAAACACCTGACAACCGGGCAATCCCATTAGCCTTACACTCAGCACAAGGCAACACAGAGCAAGTACACACTTAATATGCTCCTAGCGTAACAGCCCACAGAGCTCAGATAGAACACACACACGTGCATTAAACAAACCTCTACCAGACTTGGGGCCGGCACCATACATCCTGAAATACACTAGGCCCTGAAACCCGTGGCAACCTTAACAACTTTAGCCTGTAGACCAACCATGACACCCAAACACCCACAAAGCAATCTTACACACTCATGCAAATATTATTCTGCATATTTTTCTGTTTATACTCATGCAAATATAGCTTGTAACCACAAACACCATGATAATTAAGCTTCCTGAATATCCTCGTTTATCTAAAAGAAAAAAAGTTAATCACTTCTCCCAATGCTGTATGAAGTATAGAGCTTGCGGACTGCTCTTGGGGCACCACAAGCTTATGTGTTACAGTCACGATGCACAATAAAAATATTAAATATAAAAAAAAAAAACACTTCATCATAAAACGTATAAATTTAACTGTTAATAGCTCCCGACTGATTCCTCTCTTGCAACTGTCATTAGTCTAATACTATCCTTACCTATTGTGTCACTTTACTCCACTTCCTCTAGCCTGTAAGCTCATTGAGCAGGGCCCTCAACCCATCCGTTCCTGTGTGTCCAGCTTATCTGGTTACAACTACATGTTTGTTCATCCACCCACTCTAAAGCGCTGCAGAATTTGTTTGCGCTATGTAAATAATAACATAATTATAATAATAATAATAACTAATAACTAATGTCAGTAAAAACTTTTACATAAAAAAAAGATATCATGTATTATTTTGTCCCTAATGTAATGGCCCTTTATACCTGTTTTTGTCATAAGTTGAATAAATTCACAGACATTATTATGTACCAGAGCAATGACTCCAGTATGAAGTTTAGTAACAATTAAAATACATTAAAACCACTCTCCCTGACTACCTGACCTCTGAAATGCATACACATTTAAGATTCTTACAACGAGATAATTTGTGAATGGGTAAATTGTATTTTGGACTAATGTTCTTTTTACTCTGCATATATAGAATGTGCAGTTCTCTTTGTCATTTTCACTTTGCATTGATAAGAAACTCAGATATGAACCATTTGACTTGGTTGGCACATGTCACTCACAGTCTAATAGCCTGTCTCAACATTTAATGGATTTATCTCACATTCCAGCCATTCTTCTTAATGGCATTTGTTCTAGTCCCATAGTGGACTGGTATAAAGGAAGAGTCTTATAAAACTATAACTAGAACATTAGAACATTAGAAATATCAGTGAATAATTTTAAAATGTTTGTGTGTGTGTGTGTATATATATATATATATATATATATATATATCCTGACAAAATACTGATGAAACTTCCCAAGTGGAACTGAAATGTTGCTATTTGTCTACACTTTTTCAAGTAAAGAATTCATTTCTGAAATTACCTGGGAGTGCTAATTTTCCTCTCTCTCTCTCTCTCTCTCTCTCTCTCTCTCTCTCTCTCTCTCTCTCTCTCTCTCTCTCTCTTTCTCTCTCTCTCAAACCAATATCAGGAAGTATTACTTTACTGAGAGTGTAGTGGATGCATGAAATAGCCTTTCAACTGAAGTGGTATGCATGCGTGGGATATATGTATAAGGCTATTCAAGACTTAAGAGACTAATGAAAGTATTTAGAAAATTGTGCAAACTAGATGGGCCGAGTGGCTCTTATCTGCATTCACATTCTATTTTTCCATGAATGTATGTATGTGTGTGTATATATATATATTCAATGACCAACCTAAAAATTGCCATTTTTCTAATATGAAAAATGGTCCACATTTACCACCTGGTGGACATTATTTTCCAAAATCTTTCGTCAAACAATAGAATAGAGTAAACAAACATGTTCTGCTTGTTTTTATTACTGTTTTTTATTACTGTTGTTGAGTGCTAGCTGAATTAAATAAGCAATAATCTTGTGACTTCAGTATTGCAATTAATGTTCTACACTTTTTTTAATCTTGATACGCCCATAAATATAAACAGAGTATATTGTACAAAATATGAAAATATGCTTTACAATTTAATACAGATAAATGTGTCAGTTCTTAAATTTAAAAATTGGGTTTCAGTAATTGACTTGCATTGTGTATTTTTATCTAAATATAGAAATTAGGTGAAAAAAAACATTTTTTTAACTATTCCATATTAACTAGACTCCGAGAAAAAAATGGAAACTTCTGTACTGTGTTAAAGATGCAAAGAAGGAATTAAAAAATGTTTTTCTCACATTTGACATCTTTGGAGAGGCTATATCATAGTCCATTTTTAAGTAAAATATGACCTTTCTGCAGACATAAAAATAGACAGAGAAAGAGAAATACACCAGTGTTATAAGTACATTCTCTAATACGTATTATACAAATTAAACTGTTTAATAAATCACTATTAAATGTAGCCAATAAGGAAGATCATACTTTCTCAATTTTATAAGAATACCATTTCTAAGGTTTCTTTTGCAGTTAAAGTACGTTTTATTTAAATAAACCCAAATTACTGTAACTTAAACTTTATGCCTACAATGATGCTTATACTAGATTTCTAGATATAAGCTTTAAATTATCTCTATAGTGAATACCTGTAATAGAAATATTGATTGCTTAACAGCCATGCAATTAGTAAACTTCCACTATAAATGAATAAAAATAGCAAATACTCAATCAGTTTCTCCTTCTATTTTTCCGTAACTAGTACATGTAGATCACCACCAAACACAAAATCAATACAATATCACAGATTTTCATTATATTGTATCCTTCACACATACAAAAGTGTTTTAACGTGCTTGTAGGTGAACCGCTTAAAAATACATGCATTATGTTCTAACCATGCTCCTATTTTACATCCATTTCCAGTTTTCAATGTAATCAATACACCTTGCTATATTGTATTACATCTGAGCCAAGAATATAATGCATGTCATGGATACATCTAAAGAGAATAGGAAAAAATAATCTTCAGTAAGATGAATCATAAAGCATTCCTTTCATTTCAAAATAGGTTCTACATTTGTTAACATGGGTGATCAATTGCTAAATGCATAAGAGTGAAGTGGTTTGCTGACTTGCACTCTCCTTTCGAATATCAAAGAGTACGAAGGCTTGGTGTCAGATTTTGACAGTCATTCGCAATCTGACAATGATGAAAGCTGTTTTGGAGCTTCTCAAATTGAATTTTCAATTTTAAGATTTTTTTCAAGTTTTTAAAGGGGCTGCAATAAGCAAAATTGTTCGATCATTTGTTGCAATATAGCAAAACTTGATTTGATTTGTTGCCTATGAATTTTGAGACCAGTACTTATCCTGGTAATTCCATCGATTTTTACTTTACTTGGTGAATGAGCTAACTGGTAAGAAAGTACCTACCTCTGTCTTTATGGTAAAAGCCAGGGGCTCTTATAATTTTCATATTGTATCTTGTCAATCATTTACGTGAAATTTTCTTTTAATGATCGATGATCATCCAATGTTTGTATAAAAAAACATTTTGTATAAAAAAACATTTTGTATAAAAAAACATTTTATTACAGGCTTTTAGTTCACAATGGAGAGATGGATGGACGGGCAGATGGATCAGACAAACATGCAATTCAGTAATTCAATATTCATTGAATTCAATTGAGCTTGATGTGATCAGTAATTATAATTTAGTTTTGCATGTTTGTTAACTGAAGAAAACGTTGAGAAAGAAACTCCTTCGAACCAACAGATAATCTGTCCATAAGTAAATATTCCTCTTCTCCTTAGTGGTTTAACATTCATAAGATAATTCTGCATATTGTGTAGTTTCCATATGCTTACTCTGTTGTCATATTGACTCTCAATGTTTATAAAAAGGATGTTAAAAAAAAGGATAAAAATCTAATATTTAGGCAATGTGAAATACATACAAGATCCTTAATTTTTTGCAATAGGAAACATTTAATACATGTATTACCAATAGAATCTCAAATGATAAAGTCCACTCATATGTTTACAATATAAAAACTATTCTTCCATTGGTACTCAGGAATTTGTAATTGTAGTTCTGAAATCAAATATGTTTTAACACCATTGTTTTGTTTTGTTTTTCTCGCCTAGAATATCAAAATGCCAAAGAAGCAGCTGCTGATCGTGAAAAATGTATGTTCTATGCAAATAAAGCCAGACAATATAAAATATCATGCAGTGATCTTTTGGATAAATTATAGCTATCTAAATCAGTACATCTATTTTCTTGATCTTTATCACTCCAAAACAGATATAGGTTCTATTGCAAAACTGTTTTCATGAAGCATTGAGCACGTCTCCTGAGGAATGTGTGAAATTCCAGAACATGAAAGGCATAGTTTGCTCATATTTTACATCTTTAGACAGCAGTTACTGCAAAATTACATAGTGGTTACTGCAAACATTTCATTGGGATACATTTACAAACAAAAGGAAAATGACATGAGTGGCTTTCGTATTTAATGGCCTGTAAGGATTCATACCCAGTGCCTGAATGTCCCCAGCTCTGTCCCTATTATGAATAAATAAATGAATAATGCAGGACTAGCATGTACCCATCTTCCCATTATGTGCCAAGGAATGCCCAACCCATGACACTTTTAGACATTTAGAATTAAATGCCAACTTTTTTAGTTGGCATTTAATTCTAAATGTCTCATGACACAGACTCATTAAATATTTAGTGTTGAATACAATATTAAACACAATTTTGTTTGTGTGGGCTGTTCCTTAACCCCTTAAGGACCAAACTTCTGGAATAAAAGGGAACCATGACATGTCACACATGTCATGTGTCCTTAGGGGGTTAAACTGTATTTTGTATATATTTTGTTTTTTTACAGCAGCACCACTACTTAGAAATGCATATTCTGGGTCTGCCCACAATTCCCATTTTTTTGTGTAGATTTGGTATTCAGACCAGATTCATATTGGGCTGAGCACCTTACCCATCCACTATGGGTGCCCCTTTGGAGGTGACCACAGGAAACCATACATTGAGGACTCTCTTGAATCAGTTTAAGCTGTAAGTATTTAAAGTTAGCATGTAAACCTCCCATGTTAAAATTAATGTAGGACCCACCGATATTGTGCTTGTGTGACATAGTGGTGGGCTTAACACAATATGGCCAAATGGTACAACTGAATCCACATATTTTTTTTTCCTGAGATAGGCGATTTTAAGTAGCTTTGAAAAATTTAAAACCATATTTTTGTATTCGTATGTGCGCTGTTCCTTTAACTGTATTTTGTATAGATTTTGGTCTTTACGACAGCATCACTACTTCGAAATGCATGTTCTTGGTGAGCCTCCAATTCCCATTTTTTTCTATACATTACAAAGTAACACTTCAAATCTCGATAACTATCAAATAGATATACACATTTTAAAGGAAAACTGTAGTGTTAGAAATATATATCTGTATTCCCAACGCTACCGTTCTGATGTAGCTATTTAGTTTACACCCCCCATGTGCAAATCAATAAAAATAAATTAAACAGAAGAAAATAAATTACTCCCCTTTTCTCTGGCTCTTCCATGTCCTTCTCCTTGGCTGATGTCATTCTGGAGATGTGCCTCCAGGATGACAGTCAAATCCAATGTTCCTCATAGAGGTGCATTGGGAACCATAGGTGTATAAAGGGCATTCTTCACAATGTGCCAGTGATTCTGCCATGGAAAATCATTGAATACAATGACTCTTCATGGCAGACCACATGCATACGTGACATCACTGTATGTTATGGTATGAGAGCTGGGAAATAGCAGTCCTGGTTCTCATGCCAGAGGGCATGGAGGCATGACTTGAAGCAATGCTTCCAAGCCTTCTAATTATTAAAAGAAGAAGGGAAGGAAAGGGAAGGAAAGGGGGGTACGATTGAAGGCACTATAACAACTTCAACTAAAATGATCTTTTAAGGACTACAACTTTATATTCATGGAGAAGGTTATTTATTGCCATTTAATTTGTTTATCTAGTTTGTTTGTATATATAAAATAACACATCCTAGATCTAAATGAATTAAACATTCTTCTGAAATACTTTGTTCTTTACATAGTTGAATGTGCTGACAACAAAATCACACAAAAATTAAAAAATGGAAATCAAATTTTTCAACCGATGGAGGTCTGGATTTGGAGTCATACTCAAAATTAAAGTGGAAAAACACACTGCAGGCTGATCCAACTTTGATGTAATGTCCTTAAGACAAGTCAAAATGAGGCTCAGTAGTGTGTGTGGCCTCCACGTGCCTGTATGACCTCCCTACAATGCCTGTGCATGCTCCTGATGAGGTGGCGGATGGTCGACTTAGGGATCTCCTCCCGGACCTGGACTAAAACATCTGCCAACTCCTGGACAGTCTGTGGTGCAACATGACATTGGTGGATGGAGCGAGACATGATGTCCCAGATGTGCTCAATTGCATTCAGGTGTGGGGAACGGGCGGTCCAGTCCATAGCATCACTGACTTTGTCTTGCAGGAACTGCTGACACACTCCAGCCACATGAGGTCTAGCATTGTCTTGCATTAAGAGAACCCCAGGGCCAACCACACCAGCATATGGTCTCACAAGGGGTCTGAGGATCTCATCTTGGTACCTGATGGCAGTCAGGCTACCTCTGGTGAGCACATGGAGGGCTGTGTTGCCCCCCAAAGAAATGCCACCCCACACCATTACTGACCCACTGCCAAACCGGTCATGCTAGAGGATGTTGCAGGCAGCAGAATGTTCTCCACGGCATCTCCAGACTCTGTCACGTCTGTCACATGTGCTCAGTGTGAACCTGCTTTCATCTGTGAAGAGCACAGGGCACCAGTGGCAAATTTGCCAATCTTAGTGTTCTCTGGCAAATGCCAAATTGATTGTCACTCAGTGTTGCTTCCTAAGTGGACAGTTTGATTTCACAGAAGTGTGATTGACTTGGAGTTACATTGTGTTGTTTAAGTGTTTCCTTTATTTTTTTTGAGCAGTGTATATATATATATATATATATATATATATATAAAAAACATTACTATATAATAAAAACTTTTATACACATATACTCTTGCTTTTATTAGTAAATTCAGTTCTATGACTCAGAGCATTTCAAAATTGAATGTTAAGGCTGACCCTGATTTACTTTCCATCAAATACATAATTTTCAGCTAAAGGGGAAAAAGAATCAGTTCAACTATTTAAACTTGTTTTACATTTAGTTTGTCAATTACACTACCACTTTATATTAACGTGTTTGGTTTGTATGCATTTTGGCCAGTTGTAAAGGTGATCAGAAATCCAGAATTCTAGATCATTTTCCATAATTCATCAAGTGAGACTCTTATTTTCAAACTTTGTTGTCAAGGAAAATCAGTTGTTTAGAAATGTGACTATTCACGCATTTATAGTCACTTTAATAAGGTAACTATGACAACTATAATAATAATGCTGTTCTTCATTCTAAACTAAACTAAACTTTTAATACAACTGAAATAAGCCAGAGGAAGCACAGGGGGTGATTTTGAAAGCTTTGTTGGCATTCTAGATCCATATTACTGTTAGCATGACATAATAAAAAGCCCATACTGACCCTCACATTCTAATACATTTGAACTCAAACAGTATGGGGGCCACATGCTTGTTTTTAATGCTTATTTACAAGAATGAAATTGAATGCAGCTAAGTGCATAATTTGACATTCCTGTACATTTTAGTGATACATATAACATTAATAAGAAAGTTAATAAATACGTTTTTTGTTTTGTTTGTTTTTTTACATTTTTCAGTGGCATACACATAAGTGGTCCAAACTTTGTGTTAGTCTCTAGTAGAATTTCTCATTTTAGCTGTTACATGCTCAGGAATGAAAATTGTCTCCTTGAGTGGTATATTATTTGAGTGTCCAGCTCAAGACCCCGAAAAAGACCAGCCCAAGACCTGCTCAAGACCCGAAAAAGTTTGAAAGCCCTAGCGGTTTTTCTTGAAGCAGGAGTGCGAGCTGAGTGTTCCATTAGTTGAGGTATCCTAAAAGTTAAAAATATATTGTCTCTTGTTCCCAAAATTTAAATAGTATTGTAATCAAATTGCATCTTCAAATCCTGGAACAACTGAAGAGGATTGTCCTCTCTATGCAAGTAGAAGATTGGTCTATCTTTACAACCACTGTGACAACAGGTTGTCTGTTTTCATTGATGATTTCATCCTGAGATTGATTACGGATTTTGCAATAGGAGATGAGCATGTAAAATACATAATTAATTAATTTAACCCATATAATAACATACAATGTAAGAGATGGATAAATCCTGATCAACTATTTTTAGTGTCAGTGGGGCTGGTGTGCTTGTCTAGAACTAAATGTAGACCCAGGATTCCATGAAAGTAGAAGGACAGTTTCGGTTCATTGAGTATCTGAGAAACCAGCCTAGGGTTAAGGCTAGCTATTAAGAGGGAGTCCAACACAGTATCTTTGCTGGTAGAAGGTGGAAGGGACATTAAATATGTACTTTTCCAGGAAATTCTGGAAAGATATACTGCTCATCCAATTACATGAGCCTGGGAAATGCATTAGGTGAGGTTCAGGACAGCAGCTAACGCATAAGAATAAGCAAAAGAAAACACTGAAGACTGCCAAATCAGTAAAAAACCTGGATTTTGAACATTCTTTCTCAAGATAAGGACTGTAAATTTTAATTTAATTATAATCCACTAATTAAATCAAATATTTGAACTTGTTTTCTTTTCTATATAGAGAATGTTTAGTTTTTCATGGAATTTTCTCAAATATATTATACACTTAAAGGTGTACTAAAGTAGTACCCTGGAGATGCTTAGAAGTAAGTCTTGATAATGCAAATACAAATGAACGAAAACAAACACTACAATTGTGTCCAATACATTGTATATGAGCAAACCAATGAATTATAACAATACATTTTTAGTTAATTATTTCCATTCATTCTTATTAATAATATTTGCATTTGCAGCTCAAAAAGAGCTTCTGTAGTGTCAACTGAAAAGAAAATACATATATATTTCTGCAGAATGCCAGAGGCTTTGGCTTCCTCTGTGTCAATCTCTAGTGCATTGTATTACAAATACAGTTTCTTACATTTCAACAGGGACATGCATTTTTACCCATAAAGTACTGGCATTATCAAAAGTGACATATAAGAATTTTAAAGATTTATATGGCTTTTCTTATTTTCAAAAGGCATATACTATTGAAATGACAGATCAGAATCACCAGAGCATTCTGTCAGTAAGCACGGATAATCTACAGGCAATCTCAACAGAAGCAACTCTCTAAACAAAAAAAAGAACAATTCTGTATCCTCTTCTCACCCTAATTTAATTGCATTTGTCATTGTATTATCCCATGAGTTATTTAGAATTTATAGAAGTAAGCATAAAAGAAATTGGAATCCTCTTACAATATACTATATAAATATAGTATAACCATACTGTATATCTATCTATATATATATATATATATATATATTATATGCAGTGATGTCCCGAACGGTTCGCCGAACGGTTGGCCACGAACGGGCCGCCACGGACTCATCATTGAGTAAACTTTGACCCTGTACCTCACAGTCAGCAGACACATTCCAGCCAATCAGCAGCAGACCCTCCCTCCCAGACCCTCCCACCTCCTGGACAGCATCCATTTTACATTCATTGTGAAGCTGCATTCTTAGTGAGCTGTCCAGGAGGTGGGAGGGTCTGGGAAGGAGGGTCTGCTGCTGATTGGCTGGAATGTGTCTGCTGACTGTGAGGTACAGGGTCAAAGTTTACTCAATGATAAGTCCGTGGCGAACCATTCGTGGCGAACCGTTCGTGGCGAACCGTTCGGGACATCACTAATTATATGTATATGGTTATACTATATTTATATAGTTTATTGTAAGAGGATTCCATATACATACATAATATATACAGTATAGTATATTCCATATACATAATATATACAATATAGTTATCTGCAGTGCAGGATTTGAGACATATTAGTTCCACTATTCAGTTTTATAGAAGTCTTTTTCACACTAATTTCTATTGAGTAACATTGGTATATTTAAATGGACACTATAGTCACCAAAACAACTTTAGCATAATTAAACTAATTAAAGAACTTGAATTACATACAGGAGGCTCCTACAGGATCTAGCAAGCTATTAACAGAATAGGAGATAATATATTCTAAATTAAACAGAATTTGCAATAGAGGAAGTGAAACATTAAATGAATAATTGCAGGAAGTATTTAGGAAGGCTGTGTAAGTCACATGCAGATAGATGTGCCTAGGGCTGCATAAATTAAGTGGTTTAACTCCTAAATGGCAGAGAATTGAGCAGTGAGACTGCAGGGGCATGATCTATACACCAAAACTGCTTCATTAAACTAATGTTGTTTTGGTGACTATAGTGTCCATTTAAGCAGTTCCACACAATGTTGCAACCAAAAAAGGCCCACAAGGATCACAACTTTCTGTCTTAAATTAACAATATTACATTTTATTCTACAGATCAGTGTTGTTTTTGGGCCTGAGGGAGAAAGGACACTCCCTAGAGAATGTTAATATGTATAGCTGGTCCAGTAAAAAAAAAAAAATTAATTGCACTTATAAGGATGTTTGATCTTACCACAATATATTTATTAGCTACATGCTGACAGAAATACTTCAACTTCAAAGCCACAACCTGCACTAGGCTGACGAAGCACAAAACATTAAAATGGTATAGCCTATAGTCCTCTCAGCCCCATAATTATTAGCCAGCCCCATTATTTTCTTTAACTTAAAAATATATCCCAGACCAATATTTTTCATTGTCTCTTTATCAATCTGTCTCGTATAGCTAATTATGTCTCCCAGTCCCAACTCTCTCTCCCAGCCACAGATCTTAATTTCTTTCAGCTAAATATCTTTGAAGGCACCATCTCTCTTTCTCCCTCTCTCAGCTCAATATCTTTGTAGAGATTAACTGAAGGGCAATCTATCGAGTTTCTCTAAACTCTTGCCCATTCTCATATTCTCTGTTTTTGTTACAATACGTTTGCTTTGGATCTCCTCAAGATAAAGGGTAATCCAGACGTGGACCCCTTGCTCACTGTGCCTAGAGAGGTATTAGCTACACCTTGCTGATGAGGCCCAAAGAAAGCCAACATGATTGTCTTTGGTTGTTGCATCTCTGGTGCAGAGAGGTCCTGGCAGTATTTTAGTTCTAGACTGCTCTTGCAATATAAAAAATAGTATAGGTTATGTTTGAAATGGCACAAGTGAGCAACAACATCTTTTAGACCTGAGCGAGGACTAACTGAAGGACAAGATACTGAGTTTCTCTAAGCTCTTGTCTGTTCTCAGTGTTCTCATTTCCTATTTTCTTGTTGTTGTAATGAAGGACTCCAAACTGTACTGATTTCATTGGACTGTATATAATGATCCTGTTCCGTTGTCCTGAGTTTGTTCCAGGAGGTCCAACGTTTGACACACGTGCTCTGCTCAGTGCACTAGAACTGTGCAGAGAGTCTTGTAGCAGCGTTATTTGCATAGTTGGTCCTAGTGGACTGGCAAGCATTTTTGGCAATCAGCCTGGCATGCATTCATGTCTGCCTAACCTGGATATTGCTTAGGTTGCATGTATGAGTGGCACTAGTGATTCAGTTTGCAATACTGGCATTTCCATTTTACCACACCCACCAGCATCCTACTTTATGGATTTGTAACAATTAATAAGTATATTGGTGTAGTGATTAGTGCTAAGGCATTCATACATTTTGTGAGTTCTAATTTGAAGCATGCATGAACATTTTCAGGGTTATTCATGAAAGTGAGAATTCAGAGTGAATTTCAAATTCAAGGTTAAAATAGCAGCACCGGAAACGTTCTCTAAGTCAATTGTTGTTCTGGATTGGCCTTCACATTATATTTCACTGTTTTAAGTGTTTAAGCACTTTAAACTCCTTAAACAACATTTTTTCCAGGATACCCATATTCCTGCTCTGAGAAGATGCAGAAATTAAACTAGCGAGTTATCTATTTCTGACACATAAATCACTTACTCAAACTGTTGAAGTGCAACCAGCTTCTATGCTTACAAACAGGGGGTTATGCATTCACGTAGAGAGTTTTTCACAGTCTAGTGAAAATTATTTCATCTTAGAATATTTGCTGATGCATACATCTACATTTTGACCTGTTGGTAACTTTCTCTAAGCGGCAGGTGAAATCTTTCTACTTCTGCTTTTGGTCGTGCTGCTACCCATGTCCTTTGTGCAGAACTTTTTATATTAAGATATAAGTGATTAAAGTTTATCTGTTTAATGACTGGTTAGACAATTTTCTATCAGACAATATTACCCTCCACTTTAAGAAAAATTACAAAGCAATGCAAGAATATCAATATGTTCAAATATGCAATGAAAATCCCCATCCCCAGGCAGTGAATGGGTTATCAGAGTTCTCTACAGCTACCATTTCAACTGTAAAGCATATTTCCAATATAGGTCAATGTTATATTGGCAAAAGACCTGATTTTCATCGCTGTGCTTTGATGTCGTCTCCCTTGCAACATTGAAAAATGTGGTTAAATATGAAAACAACTTTAGCCATCGCAAAATGGAATGATAAAATGAACCAAACAGTTTAATGAAGGCTAAATAATAAATATCACTGTTGCTTACATCAAAGTAATCATACATCTCCAGAATTTATTTTGACTTTAACCATAAGAGTAATTATGAATAAAGAAAAAATATATATTTAATTTTACAGGTTTACTGGAACTGCTGGAATTGTGAAAAGACATGCAAATGCACACTCACTTCCTTTCATCCTATGAGCCAGACAGACAACAGACAGAATTATAAATATGTATAGCTGTACGAAATCCATGATATATTGTTTTCCATTTAATACAGAATGGAAAAATATATATATAATTTTTTTAATTATTTCAGCTAAATAAACAGTTATTATATTTAAAAATATAACATGTAAAATCGTAATACTGCTAAATTTATGTTTTATATTTTCAACGACATATTCAGTACAACATTCAGCACGGCAAAAGGAAATTCGGTATCAAATGTTCTTTACAGACTGACTAATTCTCACTAGAGACTCTGAAATACATTGTTGTTTATATCTCAGAAGGATTGTACTTTTTATACTGTCAAACAATCTCCTTTTAGATTGGTTTTGTGTTCCCTAATTCCCTGATCATAACAGACAAACAAAGTTTGGGTGCAAAGGAAATATAAAAAAAAAAAAAAAAAATATTAATAAAAATACACATGGATGATGATAATTACACTGACAATGAGTTTGGTGCCTGTAACCATTCTGAGAATGACACCCTTGTTGCAGCTTGTGTCAAAGCTCCAAAACTTTTGAGACTTTGCATCAAGAGGCCTGTTAGAAAATAAGGGGCTCTATGATGAGAAAATAAAAATAAGAAGGTTCAAATTCCTCTGTAAAGGATATAATCTTTTTACCCACAAGATGAAAAGGTCAATTCAAAGTTATTAACGGTAATCAAGGAATAAAGTCACCAAAATATTTGAAAGCAGGCAAAAGCTGGATTCGGCAGTAGAGTGAAGACAAAATAGCAAACAGAAGTCAGCTAATTGTCAAACAATAAAGAAATCTCTACTCAAAAATCCAAGCTAAAAATGTAATTTGTTGAAAAAAACCCATTTAAAAATAAGCACCTTGCTGAAACCACATCAAAGGAAAATCAAAGAAAGTAATTTCACATATTCAGTTCCCAGCCTAATGCATTTTGTGCATTTAGCACTCATTCACAGGATAGAGTTTGCACACACTATTACTACTATAAGCAGTAAAATAACATTTCAAGCACCAAAACATAGTGACTATGGTGCAAGGAGTGCCCTAGCACTCGCCATTGTAAGGAGTCAAACTGTTTTCAAACAGTTTGAATTCTTATCTGAGGACCACATAGCCAGAAAGCTAGTTCCTATTGCTGAGCAGCAACTAGACGTGTACAGCGAAACAATTTTATTTTTCAGTTTTAAAATATTTATGTCAACAAATGTTTCTGTCTAAATCAAAATTTAGACTCAATTTGAAAATTTTAGTTTTATTCAAATTTTGCCAGAAACCCCCAAAATTATGAGAAAGATGCCCATATTCTCAATTTTACAAAAAAAAACCATCAACTCTCAGAAAAAAAAGTCAGAGAATTAGTGATTCAAAGTTGGTGTTAAGAGAAAATGGCTCCTACATTTGTGCACAGTGAAAATGGTTTAGTTGTTCCAAACTGACATGGATAAAATTTACTAATTTTTCCTGTTTACTTTAGTTATTGTGGTGCCTGGAGTGCCTTGGCAACCCCTATTGTAAGTAGTCAAATCTTTTTTTAAATAGTTAGATTTCTTATCTGAGGCCTCTATTAATGCTACAGAATAGGTGGCATCTTCCTGTATGTGAGAACCCGGGTGTGGAAGGGTTTAGTTCATTGCCTGAGAGCAATAAGCTGATACTCCCAGCCAATGAGCTAGGCTTTCATTGCAGTGCTTAACTCAGGAGACCTAATGGAGCTCCTAAGCTGGAATGTCCGGTTATCTTGCAGCTGTAGTGAAGACAGGGAGGGCACACAGAAGACCCCAAGAAACAAGTCAATTTCTTTTAAAATGATTTGACTTTTTTTTTTTACAATGGTGGCATGGCATTAACACTACAGCAAGGACATTAAAATCAAACCAGCTTTTAAATAACCACTAATGTCTTATTATTATTATTATTATTAATATTACTGGTATTTATATAGCACCAGCATATTCCGTAGCGCTTTACAATTTTATCAAAGGGGGAGATTTAACAATAAATGAGACAATTACAAAAACTTACAGGAACAATAGGTTGAAGAGGGCCCTGCTCAAACGAGCTTACAGTCAATAGGAGGTGGGGCGTAAAATCCCACAGGACAGGAGGTAGCAATCAAACAAGGTGGAGTGAAGCAGAGCTGGAGGAGAGAATATAGTGCTGCCCTTTAGGAGAGAGCAAGAGACAGGTATGTGAGGTAGAGGTTACTCTGGGAGGCCATAAGCTTTCCTAAAGAGATGGGTTTTGAGGCACTTTTTAATTGATTGAAAACTAAGGGAGAGCTTGATGGTCATAGACAGGCTATTCCAAAGGAAAGGAGCTACCTGCGAGAAGTCCTGCAAGCATAAGTTGGCCATACTGGTGCGAGCAGCAGACAGAAGAAGATCATGGGCAGAGTGGAGAGACCTTGAAGGGGCATACCTGTGGATCAGTGAAGAGATATAGGAGGGGCTAGAATTGGTCAGTGCTTTATAGATGTGGATTAGTACCTTGAATTGACTCCTATAGGATACAGGAAGCCAATGTAAGGACTGACAGAGGGGAGAGGTGTAAGAGGAGTGACAGGAGATGAAAATCAGTCTAGCTTACCTAGCGTAAGAATACTATGCATAAGTAAATACATCCAGAGAAGCCAATTTATAACTAAATTATTTTAATGTCATTTTTGTTTAATTAAGACTATTAACTCTTCATATTTCAACAGAAATAGTAATGCATCCTATCCTCATCTGTGCAGTTTCTTATTCCTGACCAAGAGTTGAATTCAAGCTGAATTTTGATTGGCTCAACATAAATATCCAAAATGTCGAAGACTTTGTTTTCCCTTTTTCTCTCTAGGGCTTCTTGCTGCAGTTAAATATATAAAACACTTATCTGGATTTGTAAGCCATTTAATTTGAAAGTATTTTATATTAAGACACTACTTCTTCTTAATCAGAAGTCAACCTGAGATTCTAGCAGCTTTGATTTTTGTTATAACGCAGAGATGTGTCCATGCCAAATTCTAAATGTGTTACATCATCCGTAAACTAAGACACAGCTATGAATGAATAATATTATCACTTCTGTTCTTTCTGTTCAGGTTTTTCCTCACCTTTCAAACACAAAAGCAAATGTTTAAACAATTAGAGTGGAAACTTGCAATTTGCCATATTTAAGAATATGATACCAATCACATCAGTTACTTAGTTCGGAGAAATGCATATCTGCCAATATGGTATCCTGACTTTGAAACTGTGGGTGTTCATTAAAACTTGCATTCCTGTTACATAATTGGAGATTTAGTGGTTTATTAACAGACATCATATCTGACAAGAAATAAAGAAAAACAAATAAAAACACAATTTGTTTTAAAAATAATAGTCTCATTTCAAATTTGAAAAACAAAAATTTCTCACCTATTTGTACACTTTCTACCAATGTTCAGTCTTATCCAAGTTAATATTAAGTCATATGATACAAATGTAGATGTAAAAGTCAAATAGATTTATTTAAGTATTGAGTTTGTACATAGCACTCATATCCAGAGTGCATTACAATTTATACAAAAAGAACAAGGTTGTGAGGAGTAACTGAAATTGTGAAAGCAACAACAATGCATCTGTTACTGTGAGAAGTACTGTTGTTTTACAATCAGACATAAAGATTCTGACTTTGCACAGTGCACAGTAATTTCTCAAAAGTAGGAGTAGCTTCCACATATTTATTCTATTATATACCGTATCCAGCAATGAAACTTACTCTCCAAATAACATTTCAGGAAATCATCCACAATAAATGGAATCAAACGCCCAAACGACCATATACCAGCCAAGGCAAGCTATGGTTTTGAAATCCATTCACTTCCCAAGCCTGATTAATTATTAGGACGACCTAAAATAACACTTAGGGACAATTGTACAACAATGAAATAAATAAATAAATAAATATTACTGCGAGGTCACCAAGAGAAAGCACACACCATTTTTTATACTAATTTTGTGTTAGGCATAAAAAAGTAAAATCTTTCATTTTCCTTTTAATAATACTTTGTAAAATCTAGACTAATGTTATCTAGATTGGAGTTTGGCCAATCAGGTGATCATTTTAATTTTTGAACCCCAAGCCAAATTGTAGTTTAATCTCGCTATTTGCTCAATGGCAGAGCATGTTTGTTTCGATTCATCATCCTGAATTCCACCTGTGGTGACAAAAAAAAGAGGTGATTGATAGGGAAAAAAGAGGAGTGATGGCAATGGGACAGTCACCTACTGTTAAAAAAATGAGGATCAGAAAAAAAATATTTAGTAAATATATAACATATAAATATTTAAATTTAGATTTTCTTACAGCTCCTCCTCTTGTTCCCTTTATTGGTTATTTTTTCACTGGATCAGTGAGCCAAACAGAGGAAAATGGTCCTATGTACTGCGAAATATATACAAATTATGTAAATATTTTGAAGAACACTGATTGGCCCATTTGTGTGCCCTATTGGTTCATCAAATTCATTTTATTAGGTTTTTATCAGGTTAAAAAAATGGTGCCAATTTTTTTTTATTTTCAACAAGCAATAGCACTAGCAAGTCTACAAGTGTAGTAAAAATTCCTAGCACCTGCATTTTCACTTAGCTCGAAGAGAGAGTACCTGTGCCAGGCATATGAAGCTAGAGGAAAGATCAAGCTTGACACGTAGCTAAGTTAGAAACTTGCCGAATGACCAACAGCTATGGGAGGATTAGTAAACCTTTAAGTTCTGACTTCATCCTTATATGCATTAAAATTTAGGTTAGCACAACCATGCTCCTATCACCTTTTCTTCCATTGTGTCCAAAATTGTGATGTTACACATTATTTATTAGCCATATATACCCATAGGACATTGATATAAAATGTGCCTCCTCTAGAAAGAAAAATCATTCCAAAAACATCTAAAATGTAGTTATTCCAAAAAATCGGTGTTAAAATATACTCTGAATCACTGGAATAATGTGTCTACTACAAATCATGGATATATCCTGCTTAATACAAGAAATCTCCTTTTCAGATATCTGCCCTTGTTTTTGCAACAACTATTTAATTTGACGTGAATGAGATCAGTACAGGATGTTCTTTACTATCTGGGAAATTGCAACAAATCTGGAGCCAACCCTGGTACTAGCTGGCATTTAAATTAAAATGCACTTCCAAATCTTTTGGCTATTAGCAATTCTCTTGTTAATAACAGCATACTGTTCACCTTCATAAATTATTATTACTTAGTTTTTTTTATTTTTGAAAATGTACTTTTTCTTGGGTCATAAAAATTAAATTTCTTTAGAGATATATCAACCTCAGACTGGAAAAAAAAATGCCCTTAAGCTGTGTCCTTGCTATGTTTGTCATTGTTTTGGTGTGAACATAAAATGGATACAATCTATCACAACAATCCCTCGTCACCTCCTAGAAATGGAAGGTGAAGCTTCTGATTCCAATAAGGTCAAGTACACTTACAGTACTACAATTCAATTACTGATACAGAGCAATGTCAAGGATTGTGACATTGCTAAGTCGTCTATTTTACCACTGGTGGATTTTAGAATAGGACCTGTATATGATTTCTCTTTTTTTTATTCATTTTTCACTTTGCAGTCTTAACATTGCAGCATTGGAAAGGTCCACAGGAATTCATTGTCTTAGAACACACTTAAAGAAAATGTACCTATAGTAAACCACCGTACCTATTATTTAACATCTCCAACTGTCTTTGCCATTTTTGAACGATCTCCCAGGGATGACAGGCTGTTCACACCATATGTTTATTATACCGTTCATGTCCCATGGGTCACGTCAGAAATTCTTTTCTCTCTGATCACTGCACAAAAATATTCCTGCTAAATATGAATGAGAATTTTACACGAGTTCCAAATTCCTCTTCACTAAATGTTATAATGTATCAAGTGCACATGTCACATAGTTAAATTGTAGCTACACCGGAGGACAAACAAAGACAAGCAAAAAGTTAATTACCAGCTCAGTACAAATAAAAAAAAAAGAGAAAATGTACAAGTGCAGACTGCGTAGGTCAATGGATAGATAGGTGTAGATCAGAGCATGAAGAAATTCTGGCAGGGTTTAAACAGTTGAGTATCACAGTTAAACTCAAACTTGGTCAGACTGTAAGCACACATTGCCCGAATCACTGCAGTAAATGTAGAGACGAGATGAGTGGACACTTTATTCATGTGATTTAAATGCATTTGGTAAATAACATACGCTAAAAATTATGCTGCGTTTCCTGTGTGCTTGTTAGAATGGAGTTTTTTCTTTTCCCTGAGTGGCTAAACATTTTATGAGAAAACTCACTGACTGGTGGCAGATTTTCATTTAGGACATGACAGATTTGACACAGTGCCATTAAAAAATTGTCTTATAAAGCTCATAAGGAGAACATTTCTTAGTTCAAATCATATCTTATGGGCATTTATGCTTCATTTCCTGCTGGAACTAATGATAACATTGTACTGGGCTGCCATTAGTGCTACAGCAAGTCCCCAGAATCTGTGATCGGGATAACTGCAGACATCCTTCAGAATGAATAACAAGCCTTTCTAAGCTGATTACTTTTACAAATGAGACACTACATTGCTCTGTGGTTTAATGTCGTCACTGTATTCTGTCCCTAGCCTAATTGTTTATCTCTTATTTTATATTAATATTTGCCCCTAAGACCCTGCCATTGAAGCAGAGCATTAAACACAAGTTTGTGTTTTTAATTGATTATTTTAATGCATGATGCAGGCAGGCAAAAAGATACATTGATAAAATAGACAGACAGACGGATGGACGGATGGACACCCACTCATACTACAGTGCATACAATTAAACATTGCCTATAATTATATGACAAAGAAAAATGCAAAAGTATGACAAAGTAAAATTAAATATGAGTAGATATATGTCCCATTAACCCTAAGCCTCCTTTAGTTCCTAAATATAAGTACTCATAATGCTAAAAACAATTCCTAATACCTAAATTCTGATATTCAAGAACCTAAGCCACACAACCTTTGGCGTAATGGCATTTTGTTTGCAATATTAATTTGCACTATTTATAAAGGTGCTGTATAAATGCAATGGCATTTCTGCATTATTCAAAAGATGGCAAGCATTTTCCTTGACAAATACATACTAGGTTTTTCTATACATTCTTTTTTCATGAATCTTTAAAGTCCCCATTTTTTGAGATTGGATTATGCAAGGTTAGCTTTTGAATAGAAAAATCTAATTTGGGACATCATAATACCCGTAACTGTGCCAATGTGCTACCTGTATAAAGGTTTCCTCACTGTTCTTATAATTCTCATTGATATTAGGAAGATAGCCACTAGAGGCACTTCCGCTGCTAAAACCAAGTCACAAATGCTGCTCCTAGTGCATTATTTGATTGGTCCAATGCAGGGTTTTGCTATACATGTGAACTAGCCTCTCATGACTTCCATAATTGGAAGTGATGAATTGGTTGAGATGATCAACCTTGATGATCTCAGCCAAGGAGTCAGGAAGACTTATGGAGAGCAGTGCAGCATGGAAAGGTAGGTAAACCTCACAAGGGGAGAAGAGGTAACTATAGACTTAATCTAAAATTTACTTCAAATCCGTAATAAATTCTCACTGTAGCTAAAAACCCTGTATGTTTTGAAATTAATGCAGTCCTAGTATCCAAACGGTACATACGTTTGTAAAATCTGACTTGGCGTCCCTTCAGGGAAGAGTTTATTTGTAAACACAAATGCATATAATTAAATTCTGAAAGATAAACCTGAAATGCAAACATAATCTACACATGCAAGTAGAAAGCATGATTAAAAAAAATGTGGCAAAACAACAGGTGATAAACCAAGCCAAACAGAACTGAAAAAAGCACATGGGTATTCTCAATCTTAACAATAACCCAATAATTTTTCCTCCTCCATTAGATGCTCACCCAGTCTCCACTCCTTCAAACAATCTTTAAAAACCCACTTCTTCATAAAAGCATATCAATTAAACTGTTAATAGCTCCTGTCTGATTCCTCTTCTGCAACTGTCACTAGTCTAAAACTATCCTTACCTTTTTGTGTCATTTTACCCCACTCCCTTTAGCATGTAAGCTCATTGAGCATGGCCTTCAACCCCTCTGTTCCTATGTGTCCAACTTGTCTGGTTACAACTACATGTCTGTTCGTCCACCCATTGTAAAGCGCTGCAGAATTTGATGGCGCTATATAAATATCATAATAATAATAATATTAATTAATAATATTAATAATAATGTGTAATAAATTATGTATATACTGCAAACCAGAACAGATCATGTACAGCAGGACCAGTGCCTTATGCAAGTGTGAGTTTTAAAAGTTCCCTACTGCAATCCAGAACATTGCTCAGATCATGTACAGCTGGACCAGTGCCTTATGCAAGCCTTAGTTTTAAAAGTTCCCTACTGCAAACCAGAACATTGCTCAGATCATGTACAGCTGGACCAGTGCCTTATGCAAGTCTTAGTTTTAAAAGTTCCCTACTGCAAACCAATACATTGCTCAGATCATGTACAGCTGGACCAGTGCTGTATGCAAGGTAGACAATGGAGGACACTATCAACCCTTAATACTGGACACTATCATTATATTGTATTTTAACTACTTGTGTATTTTTTAAACAATGTAGCTTTAACCACTATTTATTTGTCAGTGTAACATACCTGGGCGTGCTTGTTCTTTACTATATGTGTGTACGTATATATATATATATATATATATATATATAGATATATATCTATATATCTATATATATACATATATATATGTATATGTGTGTGTATGTGCTTATTCATACATACATACATACATACATATATTTTTTAGTTTGTCTCGTTCTGCATACTAAAGCTAGTTGTTCCCTGCCCTACTCATCATTGTTGGTTTGTTAACTTAAATGTTATTCAACTATCTGCTCCCTCAGTGAATACTTTTCTAACAACCTACTTCCTACCCCTACTTTTACCCTTTGTTTCATGAACAGACATGTAGTTGTAACCAGACAAGTTGGACACACAGGAACAGAGGGGTTGAGGGCCCTGCTCAATGAGCTTACATGCTAGAGGGAGTGGGGTAAAATGACACAAAAAGGTAAGGATAGTATTAGACTAGTGACAGTTGCAGAAGATGAATCAGTCAGGAGCTATTAACAGTTTAATTGATACGCTTTTATGAAGAAGTGGGTTTTTAACGATTTTTTGAAGGAGTGGAGACTGGGTGAGCATCTAACGGAGGAGGGAAGCGAGTTCCACAGGAACGGTGCAGCCCTCGAGAAATCTTGAAGGTGAGCATCAGAGGTGGGAGTACGGACAGAAGATAGACGTAAGTCTTCAGCAGATCGTAAGGGCCTAGACGGGACATACTTGTGTATAAGGGAGGATAGATAGGTATATGCAAATCCACAATTTTGTGTGTCCAGTATGGCTCCAGCATTTAAAATAAAGCAGAGAGGGTCTAATAGTGCAATAATTAAAATATATAAGGTGCACAAAAGCAAAGTATCCCACGTACACTTTGGAGAGCAATAAAGTTGCTCACGGTGGTATAAAACCTTGGTTGTGTAATAACCACCCAAGGATGTGCAGGAACCAGGAAAGTTGTTCAGCAGCAAAACAACATTTAAAAAAATGTCTCTACTGAATGAAAAGATAAATAAATAATTAGTACTTAAAAATGTGCATTTTAAGAAACTAGCTATTGTTAAAGGTCTATAAAAATGCTATTTCATAAAACACATCAAGATTTTGTTGTAAGGAATTAATATGGAAAGGTTTCTGGTTAGCAGCCAAACTCTTGCTTTCTTCATATACCTCTCACTGTGTATAACAAAATTTTAACAAACGTCAAATTTGCCACTGATTTGATTATGAATTGTGTTCTCCTTCAGTTTAGATGTGTGGCTAAAACATTCAAAAGCACACTGATTATATTTTTGCGGACAAAACTGTTCTCTTTCCCAGTTAATCTCAAGCTTTGTGCATTAAACTTCATAAGATTTTTGGGGGTTTTGAATGACTTGTTTCAATCCGTATGTTGAAAAAGGTATTGAGAATCTAATAAGATATATTTCATATGTGTAATGAATATTGTCTACTTTGTGCTGATATCTATGTCTTCAAGTAGTGAAAAAAGTGACTTCTTAAAATAGCACTTATATAGGATGTTTTATAAAGTAGATGTTTTAAAATGTAATAATTACTCAAAACACGGTCAAATTGGAGGCTTTATTTTTTTCCTGATCTCCTAAAAAATATAAATATTTCTTGCAGCTATATTACAGTTGCCTGGCAATCTTTACAAAAAGTGTTTTCTCAATTCTCCAGGAAGATTTTTTTTTTGGCCAGATTCCCACTACACACTTACTTTGTTTTAATCTGTACAAATGGAATCGAATAAATCTAAAAATCTAGTGGGGCATTTGCAATCCTTCATGTCTTTTCCATTAATAGGTACAATTTGATAAGTAAA
This sequence comes from Pelobates cultripes, assembly GCA_933207985.1. Taxonomy (NCBI): domain Eukaryota; kingdom Metazoa; phylum Chordata; class Amphibia; order Anura; family Pelobatidae; genus Pelobates; species Pelobates cultripes. Next base: position 30,124,715 of record OW240920.1, on the reverse strand, counting down.
AAGGTGAGTAGTGAATCAATGAGGTCAATTCTTTAAAGTGGCTAATTGTAGTCTGGGTGGATTTTTTTGCATTTTGTTTTATTTTTAAGCAATCTACTGCCAAATTGATTTATCAGTTCAATAACTGGTGATTTAACAGTAAACATTATTTCACCTACTGTATTGTTTAGATTTTTAACTAAGAAATAAGACAAAATGTGGATGGGAGATTAAACTCACAACACACTTCAAGAAGGGCAAATGTGTTAATGATAATTAGAAAGTAGACTCCTTATACATAAAACAGTGTTCTCTGTTTTGGAGCTCTACGCATGTTAACATAAATATAATCAGACTCAAATAATCATAAAAACTGTGAATTTATTAACCTTGCATAATGTTTTGAACCTTGGCTGGCTATTAAGGACAGAGAACCTAGCTTGACATCTTCTTTTATAACTGTTAGTATCTACACATAGCTGGTATGAGCTATACCACAAGATAAAAAGACAGCATAAGTTGGTTTATCTCACAGTATTACCTGGAATAAGGAGAGAGTCAACCTAGCATTTCAGGAGGTTCCCATACCACTTTGGTTCACTTGCTAATGACACTAACAATATCTAAAAAATGCTGAACAGGAAAATCTTACATGCTTGATTTACTACAAACTTAGGTCTAATGATATTTTCCTGACTTGAGCTCAACTTGATAAAACATGGGGAAGCATGGACATTAATGAATTCTTCAAACACCACATACCCTAACTCTAATGCACAATTATAAGGAACCCATTATAGTAACATTAAAATAGCTTTATTATGAATAGACATGTAAAGAATCTATATTCCTATCAAGGGAATGTTATTACGTATTTGCTGAAATGACACCCAATTACTCGAATTCTTTCGTTTTAAGGGATATCTTCTGATCTGTATTAGAAGTTATTCTAAAATCGTTCTAAATACTTAGGAACACTGAAATAAAGTGAATGCACTGTGACCTATGACCCATTCTGTTTTAATGTTTTCTAAATTGCAACTATAATACTTCCTTTCATGAACTTTCTTTGTTAAATCTCAAGTCTGCAAAAAAAAAAAAAAAAGTAGATAGGGACCAGCGCTTATTTGTATAAAATTTCAATGCGTGGATACACCAAATAATTGTTATTAGCTGCTATACATTCAAGTGCTCCTTTACAGTATTACCAATATAGAATGCAAGGGTAAATCAGGGTAAATCGACTAGGAATCGAGTCATTGTTGCATGACTCCAGATTTGTAAGTACCCACTTGGGATTCTTTATTATGCACTAGGAATACTTTGGAAATACTGCGCAGTCATTTGTATTCTTTCATCTCCCTTATAGAGCAAGATTTACACCGACAATAGGGGTATAGGGGTGGATCGCCTAAACGGACCCAAAGACGTGCATATACACCATAACTACAACAGATTACCCTATTGTGTATGATCTATGCTATGTAAAATTATTTCTTTCTAGATATCTGTATATTTTGAGCATATCAGAAGAATCTTGCCTCCTGACTAAGTTTGTCTACCTCCATGCTAAAACTTAAAAGGTGATTAATGAATTTTATGATTATTTAAAAGCGCTACATTCTTTTTTTGTCTTGAAATCTCAGGTCTGGCTAAATTATTTTTACCATTTTCTTTCACAGATGTAGCAGTTTGGAATTTTAGGTAACTTTATTTGAACATAACATCATGAATAAAAAAAAACAATTAATGGATTTCTCTCTAATCACAGTCATTTCAGAAATAGCAGATGCATTCAGCATTATAATTCTAAGTGAACAAAAAGTACTATAGAGATGGTTCTATCAGAATATAATTCTTTTCACAAATGGTTGGGTCAATCATGAAGCCAGAACCAGATTGATATTGACTCACATATTTCTACTATATTTAACAATCAGTCTCAATTTGTAGTGCTGATTACTCTTATGGTCAATTTCAGGTCAGTTATTTTGCTAAAATCAATTATTTTTATAATTTCTAAAAATTATTTGCTCTCTTTTTATCTTTTTATCTTTGAAAAACATTTTTTGTGAAAATTCAGGAATCAGCAAGCATAAACAATATATATTAAACATTTTTTCTTTTGTTCCATCTGTAAATTGTGATTTTATAAAAAAAATTCCCTTTTACCTTCAGAATTAATTAGCAATTTTTGTGTTAACTTGTGTTCACTCATTATAGGCTCATCAAGAGGCCATTATCATAATGATAAAAAGAGTATTTGTATTCCCATAACCAATTTGCACTTAGTGAACTGCTCATTTTCAGACCAGACGAGGTTTAGTAAATAGACTTGGCACTTGTGTGACACTTTCTGTTCAATTAAATAGCAGATGAAGTGAGCCATGAGGAGACTGATGTGAAATGACATTGAGGAGGGAATTGCAGCCCACCTGATACGGTCTCCGATATAGAGACAAAAACTTTTCCTTTCTATTCATCACAACAGTAGCCCCCAAAAAATGAATATGATTTATCAGGAGGAATAGAATCAAACATTACTAATTCATACTTACTTCTATATCATTTTAAAATATCTGGAAGGAAGTGATGTGCAGAATTGGCCCTTGATGACTTAAATTAGCCTTGAGTCCAGCTTTCTATAACCACATAATGAATTCCTGTTTATATACCGCCTGATCAACTGCTTAGGTATGTTAACTAGTTTTAGCAGAACAGGACCAATCTCATTCTACTCCTATTTCTTTGCTTTGTTTTGCATGTTTTAAACGGTATCTGATTATTATTACACGTGACCAGTAAAATATTCTGCAATTAGACCTTAATGAATGGAGTGCCTACAGAAATGATGTCAATCAGATTTGAGTTCATTTGTGTTAATAAAGAGGGAACCTTAATTATTATTATTATGATATTTATAGAGCGCCGTCAAATTCCGTAGCGCTTTACAATGGGAGGACGAACAGACATGTAGTTGTAACCAGACAAGTTGGACACACAGGAACAGAGGGGTTGAGGGTCCTGCTCAATGAGCTTACATGCTAGAGGGAGTGGGGTAAAATTACACAAAAAGGTAAGGATAGTATTAGACTAGTGACAGTTGCAGAAGAGGAATCAGACAGGAGCTATTAACAGTTTAATTGATACGCTTTTGTGAAGAAGTGAGTTTTTAACGATTTTTTGAAGGAGTGGAGACTGGTTGAGCATCTAACGGAGGCGGGAAGTGAGTTCCACAGGAACGGTGCAGCCCTTGAGAAATCTTGAAGGCGAGCATCAGAGGTGGGAGTACGGACACAAGATAGACACAAGTAAGTCTTCAGCAGATCGTAAGGGCCTAGACGGGACATACTTGTGTATAAGGGAGGATAGACAGGTGGGAGCAGCATTATGTAGATATTTGAAAGCAAGAACCAGAATTTTAAATTGAGCTCTATATTTTATAGGAAGCCAATGTAGGGACTGACAGAAGGGTGAGGCATGGGAGATGCGGGCAGACAGGAAGATGTGCCTCGCCGCCGCATTCAATATGGACTGTAACGGTGCAAGTTGGGAGCACGTAAGACCACTGAGAAGCAGATTACAGTAGTCAGGGCGAGAAAGAACAGTGGAATGGACCAACACCTTAGTCGCATCTGGCGTTAAGTAGGGGCGGATGCGCGCAATGTTTTTGAGATGGAAATGACAGGATTTGGTGATAGATTGAACATGAGGCTTGAAGGAGAGGTCGGAGTCAAAGAGAACACCTAGGCAGCAAGCCTGCGTGGTGTAGCTGATGGTAGCACCATTGACTTGGAGGGGGACAGACACAGGAGTAACAACACTTGAGGGACGAAAGACCAGAATTTCAGTTTTGGTCAAGTTTAGTTTAAGGAAATGGGCAGCCATCAAGTTAGAAACAGCAACGAGGCAGTCAGAGACACTAGTCAAGCGGGACGGGGAGAGATCAGGAGAGGACAGGTAGATTTGCGTGTCATCTGCATAGAAATGATATTGGAAGCCAAATGAACTAATGAGTTTACCAAGGGAGGCAGTATAGATGGAGAACAGTAGGAGACCAAGGACTGAACCTTGGGGGACACCAACAGAGAAGAGTTGGGGAGAAGAAGCAGAGCCAGAGAAAGAAACACTGAAAGAGTGCTAGGAGAGGTAGGAGGAGCACCAGGAGAGAGCAATATTTTGTAGACCGGTATTACAGAGGATGAGAAGAAGCTGTTGATGATCAACAGTGTCAAAAGCCGCAGACAGGTCAAGGATAATTAGAATAGAGTAGTGACCACGAGATTTTGCAGCAAGTAGATCATTGGATACTTTCGTCAGTGCCGTTTCCACAGAGTGCTTAGCGCGGAAAGCAGACTGAAGCGGGTCTAGCAGAGAGTTGGACTCGAGGAAGTCTGTCAATCTCGCATACACAATTTTTTCAAGGATCTTGGATGCAAAAGGCAGTAGCGAGATAGGACGATAGTTTAATGGGGAGTTAGTGTCAAGATTGGGCTTCTTTAGAATTGGGGTTACAGTTGCATGTTTGAAGGGCAATGGAAATATACCAGAGGAGAGAGAGAAATTGAGAATTTTAGTGAGAGGTGGAGAAAGAGAAGAAGACAGAGTACGGATGAGATGCGAGGGAATTGAATCTAGGGAGCAGGTGGTGGGGCGGGAGGACTGGAGCAGAGCAGAAACCTCTTCCAATGTGCGAATGAACGTAGAACAGCAGAGGGAGTGAAGTTAGGGGAAGTATTGTAAGGGGAAGAAGAAAGATGAGAGATCTCTTCTCTGATTGTAGAGATCTTGTCAGTGAAGTGAGTTGCAAAGTCTGAGGCGGTCAAGTTAGTAGGTGGAGGAGGAACAGCAGGGCGAAGAAGAGAGTTAAATGTGTGAAATAGTCATTTGGGTTCACAGGAGAGTGTGGTTATGAGGGTATTGAAGTAATTAACTTTTGCAGAGGAAAGAGCCAAGCTGGATGAGCTCAGCATACATTTATAGTGGAGAAAGTCAGATGTACAGTGAGACTTTCTTCAACAACTTTCTCCAATATGAGCATATTAAATTAGTCCGATGAGGTGGAGGGACAATGAACAAGTGGAAGAGTCTGGTTTATGTAAAACCTCTCCTTAATGTCTTGACATTTTAAATTGTAAATATGTGATGCATTTTAATATATTATCTCAATTTTAATTTTAATGTGTTGCCAAACTCTGTGGGCTACCTCTATACTTAACAAGAAACTATATGCAGTTGCAATCAAATTTATTCAACCCCTATTGAAAATCTGGTTTATTGTCAACATTTACAGACTTCCTGCAGTTTGCAACTGAAAAATCAAACAAATGCAATTGAAATAGCTCAACACGACAAATGTTTCAACTGGTTTTTGTCAAATTCAATTGAAAATTCAACTTATAATGACTTCTCCAGACTCAAAATTATTCAAACCCTTCATGACAAGCATCTTTAGTACTTAGTAGAGCACCATTTTGCTGTTATGACCTACTTCAAACTAGATGCATAGCCAGGCACCAGCTTCCGGCAGTGTTCATGAGAAATCTAAGCCCATTGCTAATGAGCAATGGTCCCCCGTTCAGTAATATTCCTGTGTTTGTGTGCTGCAACCGCCTTCAAATCCCACCAGAGACTTTCTATGGGGTTCAACTCAGATGACTGTGATGGACACTGGAGAATTTTCCAGGACCTGGCTAAATTTTAGGTATGCCTGGGATCATTGTTTTGTTGGAAAGTCCAATGACACTCGAGCTTCACAAACATCCTCACAGACAGCATGATGTTTTCTCCTAGGATTTCCTTAAACTTAGATGAATCCATGTTGCATTCAACATGCCGCAGGTTTCTAGTTTAGAAATTTCAAAGCAGCCCCAGAGCATCAATGAGTCACCACCATGTTTAACTGTGGGCAGAGTATTGCTTCCAGCAAATGCTTCATTCTTCTTCCTCTAGACATACCACTAATTCATTGGGCTGAAATTCTTGTGCTTGTGGGTCAGATGTGATATAGCTCTAGGAGTTCTCCCATGGAAACCTTCTGCATTTAGCATGCGCCTTAATGTGTTCACTGAAATCTCAGTTCCTGTTGCCACCAAGTCTTGCTGCAGATCTTTTGCAGACACTCAAGTGTTTTTCACAACCTGTCCTCACAGAAATCTGGTTGCAGCAAATAATAGCTTAATTTTTATGCCACTCCCAGGTAGCGTAACCACGGTTCATTTAACTTTGAAATTGCAAATTATGCTTCAAACAGTATCTCTAGGAACATTCAATACATTTTCTATCTTTTTGTATTCTATTCCTTGTTTGTGAAGGTTAATAATCTCTTCTCTCAACTTTGTGAACCCTTCTTTTAACTTAGCCATATTTTTAACATGGAGTCAAATGTGACACTCAATAAATTCCTAGCCAGTTCAGGTATTTCAAGTCTTTCAGCTCAAGCTCACCTGGTGCATCTTATGAAGCTCTTGATTAGTTGCATCAGGTGTACGTGTGATGTTGGAAGGGATTCTATTTAGGAGGTTGAATAATTTTGAAACTGTCATTATAAATTGCAGGTTCAGTTGAATTCGTGGAAACAGTTTGAAGCATTAATTGTGTTGAGCTATTTCAATTGCTTTCATTTGATTTGTTCATTGCAAACAGCTGAACAACTGTAAATTTTGACAATAAACCTGATTTTCAATGGGGTTGAATAATTTTCAGTACAACTGTATATATTCAAATTTGCAAATGAGGGAATAAAAAGCATTGTGAAATGGGTTTTAGAGAACGAAAATGGGCCTCCAAAAGCCTTCTATTTACCCATAATGCTCATTAAGCCCATTTATAATGAAAGATTTTTTTAAGGAAAGACAAGTTGTAGTACCACTTTTTATGCTTGTCTAATATAATTTAAACATATTATGTTCAAATCCATAAGTCAATGGCTAACTTGAGCTATATATGCTTGTGGTTTACATTTGCCATTATACTGAACTAGGGTAAAGCTACTGTTAATATAGTAGGAATTTAATCTCATAAAATGTTGTCTAGGGACCATGGGACATATAGTTTGCAAACAACTGTACTGCCCTGCCCTTACGTACCTATGCCACCCTGCCTCTTATATACACAAAAATAAACAATTACATGTATTACTTCATTATTTTTTATGTGTGAGGACAAATGGTAATTTGTTATCAGATCCTGTGAACAAACAGAGTTTCTAGAGTTAACAAATGAAACCAAGAAAAGAGAAGAAAAGCCTACTTTACAAAAAAAAGAGAATAATCTATTAAAATGATACTGCTATATATTTACAGCTACAAAATAAAGCAATTATTTAACAAAACTGCTTTCTTGTTAATATTCATTGTATAAATAACTACCTGCTATTTTTCTGTCTTTTTTCCTATTTACAATTTCTCCTGCCTTGTAAATAAATATTTCTAAAAGACATCTGGTTGAAACATTGCTCAATTTTAAAGTGCATTTCTATCGGTAGCCTAACCATAGCTACGACTTCAGATGCTTAATCTGTCTACTACCAGCTTAGAGTTTTTAAACTGAAAGACAGCATCACTCTCTTGGGACATTCAAATGCCTGATCACAAAGCCATTTGTCACAGTGATAGTCTAATTAAATGCATTATTCTTTTTCAGAAAAGCACTAGATGCTTCAACAGTTTAAGTTAGGCAACTAAACTACTCCTTTTTTTTTTAATTTTCTACATCCCTCTGTATCTGAAAGACCTCAAGGGAAGACCCAGGGATTTTATTTGAAATTGACTAGCTGAAACTGATTGCATCTGATTATTTTAAATTAATTGCATACAGAACACTTGTTTCAACATCGCTTCTTCACCCCCAAAGGCCCCTTCCTATACATTTACATGCTCATTGAGATCCGACTCAAGATTTAATGTGGATCCATTTCTTAGCCGGTTGTTTTGATTATTTTTGACATAAAAGATAAATCATTCACCCCAGGTAAAGAGTCTTGTCATTCTGTAAATATATACATATTGACACGGAATGTAGAAAAAAATATATAGTAAAATATTTAAGCACATCACATTATTTTATTCCACAGGGCTGCTGTGAAGCCAGGGAGACATTAGAAAATCATGCAGTGAATGTGAACTGAACTTCATTAGTACAATTAAAATAAAATGAACTAGCAAATTGAGAGATGCTCATAACTAAATTACGAAACTTGTGAGTTCAATTCCCTTTTCATATGCGAAAGCTACTTAAGGGAACGAGTGTCTTATAAGCAGATATTAAAAAGAAATCCTAAAAAAAGCTTAAGTTGCATATTTGCTACTAGAAAAAAATAACCCATTTATTTTCATTTTTTAATCTTAGTTTTACTAACACAGACAGGTTTATTCACTAAAATGTCAGTTGCTGGGAACTCAAAATTTTAAAGTGAATTTCAAAATCTGGGCCAAAATAACTGAACTATAAATATAGTAGACTGAGAATTGGTGAAGGTTTTCCATTTTAGAAATAGTACGCTGTAAATTGGTATCTTAGTTGATGTGGAATCCTTTAAGAAAACCAGGAAGTAACCAGGGAGATGATGCAATAATCTAAACAATAATACATTGTCCATGGTAGGAAACACAATGGATCCATTGATGAGGTCCTGAATCAGCAGGAAAGTAGCAACATTAATCATTCAAAGGAGGGGTTCAGATAAACCCCACTCGGAGTGGTACTGTATCATAAAACAAGTATGAAAATTAGTAATTAAAAGTGAGTGGTCAAGTGTACAGGTAAACTTAACATGGTACACCAAACAAGGAGTCCAGTTCACAGGCAATATAGTACAAATCAGCAATTAAATAGCATTAATTGAACCAATTGCAAAAACCCTGAACATAGTTAGGGACGGGTTTACGTAGCATACACTGGCTGTGACTGGATGATCATGATAGACCATTGATAACATATGGAACATTCACACTAGAAGAGCAACATATAAGTGCTTGTGTGGCTTAAGAGAAAGACACTCCACCAGTATTTATCAGTAACTAAATTCCAATTCCCATCCAGCCATGGCAACTCATTGGAATTCAAAGGAGAACACACGCCCACGGATCCACCAATGAACTTAGGGATTAGCCCTATTTAAGAGGACTTGAGGGTGGGAGGGTTAGACTGCTTTGTTCTCGTATGTCATTTTGCATGCAACTGTTATACAGATTGAGTTTAGTATCCTGAGGAAGTCTAATTGTACCTGGACAAAAGGCATAGAACCAACCTCTGTTTTTATTTTATTGGTGTATTTTCACCTTTTACAAATAAAGCAGAATATACTTTTTACCACCATCTTCTGGATTCCTGTTTTTAAAGGAGTACATGCAGACGGAGGCATCGGTTCATAGCCTCCCAACACCATCGGGGGAGGCACCATTTGAATGCGTTTACATCTCCAATCCTGTGAGTGCAAAGATTATTAGCGCACATATATAATTTATAAAAATATCACACTATTTTTTGTTTTGTGTTTTTTTTATTATACTGCCATTTCCAATGTTTTGTTGTTTCTATTCCTAATGAAAAAAATAATCTGAATTAAATGTAGACTCATTTTCATTATTGTAAGGGCCTGCTTTGGATTTCTCATGTAAATATTTATATTTAACACTTTATCATATTTTTGTATGTAAGTTTGATGTATGTGAAGTGCTTCTTGGTTTCTATGCTGGAGCTAGCATAGACTGGCCAAAGTGTCCTGATGTAAACATGTAACCTAGAGGTTGTTGAATTACAGAGACCAGGATGAGGTACAAATAGAAAGGATGCATTATATTATTTGTGAAAACAATCACACCTTTTAATCATGATGATCATTTTTATGTATCTGTAAGCTTGTGGTTCCTACAGTCTATGAGCATTGACTCCACTGAAAGGGGCTTATCTACCTTTACTGCAGCTACATTACAAATGCAAACATTTTGGGTGATGCCAGAGGTCAGGAAAACTGGTAAAGTCAAAGGACAGGGAGCAAGCAGGTAACTGAAGAAGAGGAAGGGATCTACACTCTCTACATGTTGTGCAATCATTGTTTATTTGAAGAATTAAAAAATAGGTGCAATAATCTCCAATGCTAAGCAGATTCTCAGATTCTTGCGTGGCACCACATCCTGGAAGAAATTATGATCCTAATCCCCTGCCATCATTATATGGTGAAAATCCGGTTATATGAAAATGCACATTGGGCTAGTTCATATTGCTGTAAATGATCATTAAAAGACCAGTTTGGGAATCATAACAAGTTGTTATGGATCCAGTAGGTCTCTGGTGCTGGATCACCTTTATGGGTTACACCATTCTTGAATGGTTTCACCCCAAGTCTGTGTTCAAGCGCAGAGTCTCCCTGCCTCTCTGTCCTTACATTTTCTCAAAATTTTAAACCAGAAGGCTCTTGCAGAATCAGGCAGTAGCACCATTGATTGGTTGAGAGGGATCAGTTGATGCTTGTAGCCAGTCAGTCACTTCCCACTCATAAAGTTATGTAGGCTATGTAGGTAGGTTTTTCAAGCCAGTTTTATTAATGGGGAGTCACTGATTGGTGAAGAGCATCAGCTGACTGCTCTCAGTCAGTCAGTGGTGTTGCTGCCCAATTCTGCAAGAGCCTTCCTGTTTCAAAATTTTGAGAAAATGGGAGGGTGGAGAAATTCAGCATCAGAACACAGACTTTGGAGTTAAACCATTCGAGAAAGGTTTAACCCCTAAAAAAAAACTTATGCCAGAGACCTATTGGCACCATAACAACTTAATGTTGATGAAGTTGTTTTGGTGCCTAGGAGTGTTCCTTTAACTAAACCCATAATGTCAAGCTATACCTATTAGTTAAATGCTCTAAAATTATCTTCTTGAAAAGAAATGTTTTTTTTCCTCACTTTTTCCTAACAGTTTCCTTACCTCATGTGTTAGTCCTCAATCATGATTCATATCTGGATTTTGCCTGCTAGTGTTTTTGTTATTGCAATAAATGGCTATCCATGTATATATTTTCACTTGTTGATTACTCCACTAAACCCTTGAATTACCCATGGTTATTGCTTGGTCTCCATGAGAATGGTTTTTGCCAGCCTTATCGTTAGAAATTCCACCCTTTTTCATTCACGATCATGAACTCATGTTCCAGCTATGGTTTTACAATACAATGTCTAAGCTATCTGTCTCTCTCTGGATGGGCCTAAAATACTTTTTCCTTACTTATAAATAAAATTCCCCATACAGTTCTAAAATTCACGTTTCTTTTCGTAAACACGTGTAGTAGAGACAATATTATCTCACTGTGTAGAATTCTCCTTACTTTGTGTATTAACTTTTCAGTTTTTAAATTATGGCAATCAAAGCTTCTTTGGTGATCTAAATATTATGTTATTTATTTCTAGATATCATTTAGCTTATAAAATAACCTTTTACACTATTATTTCTTTGCATGAACTAATCCATACCTTACACATTGAGTTGCATTAAGAATATTGTCATACTTTTAGGCTACATTACTTGTTGATTGACAAACAACAAAGCCGGACAAAGTTAACTGTCACACTTGTCTTGTCATGTCATAAAGGCTTTTGTAATTTACATTATAAATCTGCAAGGTTCACATTTTGTTCTGGTATTTTCAGACGATTTCACAAGAATACTAATAGGCTCACTGTTATAAACATGTAATGTCACCATAAACTGCTGACACCAGTTTTAAAATTACCACAGATGTATGACTTCGGGAAAAGCTACAGCGAAATACATTCATTGACAGGCTATTGGTTTGAGAAAAGCTCACACAATGAGTTTAATTCACTTTTATGAATCTGACCCACTGTTTTAAAGTATTTTAAAACATGTCTGGTAAGTGAATTGCCTGTGGTAGTATGGATCAACGCTGTGAGGGTGAATGTAAAATGAGGGATTCTGAAGGACAATGTAGCACTTTCAACTATTCACAAAGAAATCATGATATTTCTTAATAAGATTTGCACACAAAGTTCCTTCGTACTGCTTTTAGTAGCTCAGCAGGAACCTAAAACATGAGAAAATGCATCTACGTCAAAAAACCATGGCCTTAGGCATGCCGAGGGCAAATAACTATAGGGTTCTCTTGGCACAGTACATTTAGACATCTTTAGAGCATGTTCTTTTATTTCCTTAGAAGATTAAAATGGTTTCTTTGGTAATAAATGTGTGCTGAATTTAGAAAAGAAATAGGCAAAAAAATAAAAAAGACACGTATAGGGGCCATGTTTTTCATTCGTCTAATATTTTAATGTAATCTAATGAGAATGGCAGATGTCTACATTTTAAATCCATTGACTATTTTAATTAACCACTTGTGTTTATATTAAATGTCTTTCATTAAAAACCTTTTTCCAGCTACAAACACTAAGCTAAAGCATCTAACAAACAAAAAAAATCTAACTGCTTTAGCTTTATTATCATCAGCAAGCAATATTGCCATCAGAAAGGCTGACAGTGTGTAATAGAGATTTACTAAGAGACACATTTGAGTTACAGATAACAAACAAACAGTTGGGATAATTTACTTAACCCCTACTACTGAAAACATGGGGATAAACCCAACTAGTATGGGACTAAAAAGCAAAAACAAAATGACATAGGCTGCAAAATAAAATTGTCAAGGATTAAACATAATACAAATAATCAAATAATGAATAATCATTCATAAAAAACACATTAACATAAATGTTTCAGAGTGTGTGTGTGCGTGCGCATACTGGTGTGTGTGTGTGCGCGTGTGTGCGCATACATGTGTGCGTGTGTGTGTGAGTGTGTGTGTGTGTGAATGAAGCTTTTAAATTAAATGCTTGTGTAACAATGAGATACGTTTTAAAAAATAGTAATTCTTAATGGGAGAAAGAGGGCTAAAACATACAGCAACAGCCATTCATAAAAATAGCCATTCATAGACAATATTATGTGTCCAATTGCTCCAGATCCATCGGTTTAGCCCAGACCTGTAATTTGAGAATGAAAAACTGAACCAGTCACTCACATTTGCTCATGCTTCCTCTGATTTGAAAAGGTAAACAAACAAACCCAATAATAGGCTAGAAAATCTGTGTACAGAAGTTGAAGTGACATACTATCAATCTAGATGTAAAGCCACTATCAGTAGGGTGACTAGGCATCATTTGGTCTCTGCATACAAAAAAATGATTTATCTAGATGGCTAATGATAGTCTGTGTAAGTTCATTTCTAAAGGTGCTGCTCAATTGTTCTGTCATACATTTCAAACTGTACAATAGCCTTTTAAAAGCATATGTCATATGTTAAGTATTAAATATTTAGTGCTATGCTAGTGGCATTGTAATGGTATTCCTTACAGTACATCAGTTCTTATGTGAAAGTTCAGTTTAGGAGGTTTATCATGGCACCACTAGATTAAGGTAAATGAATACTTCCATGATTACCTCATCCTCTTCTCCAGTGTCACATTGTACTTACAGAGGTGGATGTTACACATTTGTAAAACTCTTGTCTGCCCCCCACCACCCTCCCCTCACTGCTCCTACTCTCTTCATTGATTTGACTTGTCTGGGCATCAGGGCTAAATTAAATGGAAACTCCCTGGTCTGCACTAACTGTGTAGTTTCCATAAAAGCCACAGCACATGAGCTGTGTTTGCTTTGCATGGAGAGATGAAGGACCTCATATGGGAGGACTAGTCTGCACTTCCTGTCAATCAATTCTTCAGCATGGAGTCTATATAGAAGAATAGTTTGAAAGCTATGAGAAATACCTATATATAACCCCTTAAGGACCAAACGTCTGGAATAAAAGGGAATCATGACATGTCACACATGTCATGTGTCCTTAAGGGGTTAAATATGTTTTTTATTACAGTCTGTATATTTACTAGCAAAAATGCTAGCACAATGCATAGATTAAATGTGATGGTCTTTAAAAAGAGCAAAAGTAGTTTTGGGCATGACAGGTACCCATTAAGAGACAATTAGTTATTTCACCTGACAGGCTGATTAGAATTAAAGCTTAGGCACTACTCAATTCTGGAAGCCCCTAAACTCACATGAAGGTTACAGCAATATACACATCAGTCGCTGGATACACTTGTACTTATGTGATGATGTCTATAATTCTCAGAATTTTCAGTTTGCAATGAGAGGCAAGGACTGCAGCATCTCCAATGTTTGTGATATAGTTTCTGTTCATGTTTAGGATTAGAAACATGCAACTGTACCTTAGTAGACTTTTTTCCCAATATAAAGTTTTTCAGAACACCCTAATTAGCACAGCAGAATATAGGTACCAAAAAAAAACAGATTTGGAAGCAGAATCAGATGAACCAAATTTTTATATATTTTGTAGACTGATAGGAACATTTTTCTATCATATGGGTCACAGATATAGTGAGAAAAAGTAACCAACAGAGAGAAAAAGAGGATAAACAATAAAAAAAGTCTGTATCTATATTTTATATATATATGAAATATGCAATATATATATTTTATCGCTCCTACTTTTTGTTCCCTTTTTTGATCACTTCACACTTGATCTGTAAATAAAATCAAAATTTATTGACTGTGCTCCAACCATAAATAGTCTTATTTGTCCATCAATCATCTCTTTTTGGTGCCACAGAAAGAATCCAGAAACACAGATCAAAACAAACATGGCCCTTGAGCTTTTCGGTTGGTTAGTAATTTGGCTACATTTTGGCTCATTAGGGAACATGACTAATTACCCGACTGAACAAACTTCAAACAAAAATGCAATTTTGAACAAGATTAATCTCCAAGTCTATACCTCAATGCTAGAAAAGTATATTACTGTATAATAAGGTCTGCACCTATATGACTGGGTCAATAGACATCGACCCCTAAATAATGTGACACCATTACAATTTCACTAAATGATGAAGAGAATCCTAAAACAAACTGCTTAACTTTTTCTGTAGGAAACAGATTAATCTTAAAATACTCTCTCATGGTATTATGACACATGCATAATTTTCAAAACATCCTATTCAATCCATGTTGCAATCATTTAAGAATTTCTAATTACTACAATGGCAGTCACTATTATAAGCAATCGTGCTACAAAGTTTAACTTCTAAAGAGTGATCATTAGAGGCTACTGAAACTTTTTACAGAGATTAATAGAATACATTAAATACTAAGTAACACACAGTTTTCATGCTAGACACTACAAATTACCACCTGTCGCTAGCTGACTAAAAATGACACCTGCTTATCTAGGTGTAAAAACACAAAGACAACAACTGCAAATTCTCAATCTACCTTACAGTAAGAAATACATTTATTCAATTTTTAAGTATATTTAAGCAATCAAGTCTGTCTAAAGCCTGTCTAAAGCACTATTTAAGATTATCTAATACAGAGTAATACAGTGCTATATG
This sequence comes from Pelobates cultripes, assembly GCA_933207985.1. Lineage (NCBI taxonomy): Eukaryota > Metazoa > Chordata > Amphibia > Anura > Pelobatidae > Pelobates > Pelobates cultripes. The sequence goes on along the minus strand of OW240920.1, from coordinate 30,109,329 downwards.
TTATAGTTTGTCAATGAACTTGATATGGATTAATAAACTGGAAAATGCATATTTGACTGTACATTTAAAAAAATAATTTTAAATGTGACAATTTTTATTGTGTGGTGAACAGAACCTCGCCACAGGCTTTAGGAGGAGCCTGCTTGTCAGCCTCCTGCCCCAGGAATATGGCCTCCTGCTTGTACGACAAATAGCCACCAAGGCAGGGGTTGTGCTATCGTCCACAACAACATGTACAGCATACAGTCTTTTTCCCATTAAAAATTAAATGAATGAATAATAAAATATATATAGAGAAAAACAAGCTTTTTTTGTTAGTTGGGTTGTTATTATTATTTTTTTATTATTATTATTGTTGGTTTTGTTTGTTTAATTCTTATCTAGTTCCCCTATGTCACTTCCCATCTCCCCTCTCGGTGCATAACCTTAACTATGTAGCACCCAAGAAAACTGTCTGGAGTTGTATGTACATATAGTTTGCAAAAAGCTAAATGCTAAGCTGTGGTCCGTATCAAAGGAGACGGATTCTTAAATGACTACAAAAATGTAAAATAAAGCATATGTTGTAAAACTCAAAGACTATAGTGTTTTCAAATAAAGAAACAAATGGCACCTGTTTAATTTAGAAAGAGATTGCCTTCATACTGAACAATTGGAAAATACAGTATAACTTCAAAAACACAGCAGGTAAACTACAGTCAAGGGGACAATCTTGTTGGACAACAATATTGTTTATTGTTTTGTGAGTACTGCTGCAACACAGCTTTGAAAATATAAATCTTTTTTTAAACTGTATCCTTTTGAGAAGTGCCCAACCATACAAATGTATTTCATATTATTTGCATGGAATATTTGATTAAATCATATTTGTTCTTTCTCCAGATAAATAAAACATTTATATTGTTATATTCAACATAGCTATCATTGGTGTTTCATGGGAATTTCGATGTACATAAAAAGATTAAAAAAAAAAAAAACAAGGATAGAAATAACTTTATTCTATGAAACTTAAATTCAGATGACCATAAAACATTTCTCAAGTGACACAACTAGTGATATTAATAATTCACACTTATGATTAGAATTTGGAAAGCTGGTTATTTATTTATTTATTTCTATGCCCAGTCCATTATTTCAGATATTTTTATTTTACCAAAACACCTTAGAGGTTTTCCAAGTAATCTAAATCGAGAAATCTGGATGTTTCCTATCAAATCAACTTCCAAGTGTGAAATATATCCCCAAAGACAACAGAACATAGACTTATTTACTTTAAGATAAGTCTATCAAACAATAGAAAATTAATTTTTACATTTTTTTTCAGCTCCTTTGGTCATTGTGTAATGTTAAAATCGATGTTGATTGATGTTGATCATCTACAGTATACATGAGATAATCTATCTAATTTGAAATGTACTACTTGTTAATTTAAAAGTTCTGTCTATAATGTTTTTTACTTTTCTGGTGGATATTCAGAATGCACAAAACAGATTGCTTTTGATCCTTTTCTATTGAAAACAAGAATGATTTGTCCAGTTTCTTCACATAATTGGTTGAACACTAACAGGATAATTTAATAACCAGAGAACCTAAATAAATAGCACTAGCTCCTAATAGAACAAGGATCCTCATTAATGTATCTGATATTGTCCTCCACAAAGTGCCTTTTCTGCTTAAAACAGTATAAATGTTTAAATGGAGAAATAAACAAGAGGAAATATCTCTGAATTGACAAAGCATATGAACTGAGCATACGGAAGACTTCTTAAGAGGTCTAAAACATGGATCTTCAATATAGATTACTGCAATAATGTGTGACATTATGTGTCTACGTTTTACCACCTCTAGCCATATTATCGCCTGTCCTTCTGACCTTCCGAAAATATTATTGATCCCCCACTAGATCTCTTGTTCAAATACACATAAAAAGTTTTCATAAAATGATGGCATTTGTTTTTCTGCCTTTATTTTAGTGCTGTTGTCCTGTTGATATTTTGCCCATAGCTCATAGTTAGTGAACACATAATATTTATAATACTATGTCAGATGGCAAAGGTGGCTTATGATGGGCTCCTTGGTAACTTTTATTCTGTGAGTGCAATATAATAAAGTGTCATTTTACTGATTACAGCACTGGACTATGTTTTTGTATCTCCCTTTTTTCCTGTATATATATAAATGCTTTCTGCCTTAACTTCTTTAAGTCTGTAAGTGCAATATAACCCAAAGCCTTATTTTTGGTGTCAAAAATTATTACACTATTTGCGGTCCTTACATTTTCTGCAGATTATGTTTTTTGTGTTACCCGCCACTTTTCTATTACCCCCACCCTTTTCCTCTATCCCTCTGCTCTGTGCCCAGACCTGACGTTCTTGAATCTTAGAGTGCAAAGCTGATACTCAAACATTATTTGCACTTGGCACATCAATCGCTTTTCTCTTTAACCTGAGTTGTGGTGTATGGATGACAGTAAAGTAACATGGGATCAGGAACCTGTCTTCAACTGCCTTGCTCCACTCCTTCCATTCCTTGTTATTTGTGGTTTTGCAGTACCTGAGTTTGGGTAGAGCAATTGGACTCTATAATAAATAGAAACCAAAATCTAACACTGTAGTTGTACACTAGAAGTCCAAGTAGAGCCAATGTATATTTAAGCAGTAAATATCACCTATTGCAAAGGTGATAGTGGAATTATTACTAATTTCATGACAAATAAACCATGGGGATCTCATCATTCCTTTTGTTTTATAGACCCTATAGCACAAGAGCAATGTAACGGTTAAAAAGAAGACGCATCAGTACCTAAAAATTATGGTATATGGAAATACTTATGAAAAACAAATTTCAATGTTTACTATACTTAGTTGAACACATCTGTTGTGTTGTAAAAATGTAATAAATATTAGTGCATATGTATGTTATTTGTGTGCTGAACTAGCTTTGAGCTAGCTTTGGTAATTTGTTGCGTAGATTTAGAAGGCTTGCTTTTTTATTCCTTTGATGTGTTTGTTGTAGAACAGCTGATGATTTTAATAACATCAATGGTCTCATGGTAATAGTTTGAGATAGAATGTTGAATATTCAGATATTGATTGATAAAAGAAAATCAAATATTTGTATTATCTGAGCTTATGCAAGTCCATGAGAGAGAGGCTGTAGATATTACATGGATAAACAAATTGCCTCTGTCACCGACCCAATATGGCAATAAAATGTCTGCTGTGTTGTTTTGTCAGAGTCAATTAACGTTTCTTGTTTTACAGAACTGCTTCTATGAACAGATAGAACACACAGAGCTCTCCAGATACAGTACAAGTGAAGAAACATGTAAATTAATAAAAGGTATCTTGCTGGGTGTCATAAAGCTACTCAACATCCTTCCCAAAACTACGTGTGTTTATTTGTGTATCTATATATATAGTGTAGATTGGATTAGCAATAAATAGTAGTGTAGATCGGATAAGCTGTAATCCAATTACATTGCATTAAAATCTGTCAGATTGATCTGTAATATAAATAAAATAAATAATATATTTTATTTAATCTTGTTTCAAAAGTGATGATGATGATGATGTACAGGTGATGATGATGATGATGTACAGGTGATGATGATGGTGATGGAATCAAATGTCCATTAAGTATCCATGAGTAGTATGCTCATGCTTGTCCTATGGACTTCCTCTATAGTAATGTGAATTCAAAATGATGCCTGAGTTGACAGTATTAAAATCAGAAGGACTTTTAAACCCACATTGGGGATAGATTAGACACTTGGTAAATTACTTTTCACGGGTAGTTAAAAGATATCGATGGGCATATGCTCTTGTTTAAAAGAACACATAAAATGTAATCTTATTGAAGTTATATGGTGTCAGGAGGTTTCGGGTGCCATCTTACTTTAAGGTGTTAAAGTGGTTTAAACCCAAAAGTTCAAAGATGGTACCTGTATGTTCTGCTCCATGGTTTCTGGTTATGGTCCAAAGCTCCGTCACTGGGCACCGCTGTCATGCTGAGAGCATCAGCTGATGTTCTTAGCCTGCCACTAACTTTCCATTCACAAAACTGTGTGAGAACGGTACTTACAGAAGTGTTGACAAAGTAAGCGTATCTACCTATTTAAAGTTTAAAAATGTACGTATTTGGCTGTTTAAGTAAGCAGTAGTCGTATTATTACAGATTACGTTACATTAAAATCTGTCATATTGATATGTAATATAAATAAAAAATATATATATTTTATTGCAACTTGTTTCAAAAGTGATGATGATGATGATGTAAAAGTGATGATGATGATGATGATGATTATGATGTAAAGGTGATGATGATAGTGATGATTATTATACAAATTTGTATTCAATTTTATCTTATTACATCTTTTCTTTATGTGCAGAGCTGTGGTGCTTTAACAGTTATACAGTAATTTTGACACTTATCCAAAAGATTAATGAAATGTGTTAAGGTATATACCTAAATTCTCCGCTGAGCAGTGGCCTTAGGAAGTTAAGAACACTGCACAAAATTAGACAGTGATCACAGGGGAGCTTGAATCCTGTGCTAGCCGAAATGGAAAGAACACCATACTGAGTTCAGCTTCTTCTATTATCACTTAACATCCATTATAATAAACAAGTCAGCTTTATCCCACACTCTATTTCCCTACAGACATGTCATAATAAGTACATAATATGAAAGCTCAAGTCTCGAATCGCCTAAGCTGCAAAACAATGCATTATTTGTTTATTTTCTTTTTCACAAAATACGTTTGCCATTTAAATAAATGTTACAATTGAAAACAATGTATTGTGCTGTTATATTTAATCTGTGATGATTTATTATATTACTGTATTAATATACAAAGCCTGCTGCACACTCGTTGCTGGTAAAACATGCAAGGTACAAATATTTTACTTTATTTAATCCCTTAAGGACACAACGTCTGGAATAAAAGGGAATCATGACAGAATATTTCCGTCATGTGTCCTTAAGGGGTTAATGAATGGTTTTTAAAAATCTACCTTTCACACAAGTTTGGGTCATTTTAACCAAAAATTGTATGGGGAAGCAATCCTGTTTAATCATTAAAAAAAAAAATCTGCAAAAATAATCACTACCTTATTACCTGTAGTAGGTCTAAGAACTGCGTTGTCACTTCTAGAAAAGTACTTACAAATGTATAAATGTTTTCAATCCAATTTGTTTAAAACCTTTTTAAAATATGCATAACATACTCAGATATTTTTTATTTTGGTATTAATCAACATAATTCCAAAGGAAACCTAAGGCACTAGTTCTTCTTCAATGTTTTCTATATTTTTGGGAATTATATTGTCTGCAAGATATTTTAGGGTTCATATAAACTACATGTAAGTCAACATCTCAAATCCAGAATAATTTTCTGCTTTCTGGATTTGACCAATATACATTACGAGAACTTGAAAATACATGTGCAGCACTCATATAACATATGCCACAAAGACAACTTTTAGTAAAAATTGAATATGTACATTTTTTAATACATTGTATAGGAATATTTTTTTTTTTGCTTAACAAAAGCATTCCTCCCAATCTTTTCTTTGTGTCATTTTTCCTTATGCAATTATCTATAATGGAGCGTGACGAATGCTAGTGTGTAATCAGTATATTCATGTCTCATCTACTTTTTAATTGCTCATAATATATTTTATCTTCCTCTTGTAAATTTTCTTAATCCTACTCATTGATACTTTTACTATATTTTTTGTTTACTAATTAAATGCAAAATCTCACTTCAAAGGGCCTTTTATGCCATTTACCGTTCTGGATGAAAGACTGTATTCAAATACATTATGTATTAAACTATGAACTTAAACAACAATTAAGGACACACGATCTGTGAAAATATGATGCAGAGTTGTGAGCATGACCAAAATATATTATTCTGCATGGTGGTAGGCTTTTAAAAAAAAAACAAAAAAAACCCAGCTAACTAAGAAGGTTTTGACAAACAAAAAGCCGAATTCCACTTTTAAAATTGTACAGTACTGACATTTGTGTTTGTTCTGCACAGTTTGGTTAATTTAAATAATTAGCCGTAGACTTAAAAAGCTCCATGTTGCCCTGTAATTTTAATGTTACATATATCTGTATATAGTATATGTTATATCATGCTCATTTGCTGTTTTTAATTTCTGGCACAGAAACTTCAAAGCGTTTGTTTTTCTATTGAACTTGACAGTTTGTATTAGTTTGGCATCATAGCTTTGTTAAGTATGTGTTAATCGGATTAAAATGTATGGCTCATTCATGAGACATGTTTGTCTGTTGGCTCATGTTGAGTCCTTTCTGTTATTGGGTTGGACAAAAATTAATCAACACCAAGGTTTATTTTGCCAGCTCTTGTGCTCATATTGATTTATATTTATATTTTGGCAAGCAAAATGCAAACCCATACCTCACCTTTATGATGGGATTTTTTGTTCTTTCTTTGAATGTACAAGACAAAGACACAAATTGGTTCGGACAATAATATACTGAAGATACACTTTTTAACCTATAGTTTTTTCTTTTTGTTTTGTTTTTTGTTTTACAAAATAATGAATAGCAATGAATTAACAACTAACTATTTATGTCTTGTTTTACTGGTTTGGCACAAAATTGTATAATTTAGCAAGGCCATGTTGTTAGCCCTGTACATAAACACTCATCATGTGATATGACATATTGGAGGTAGAAATTCAAAATACAAAAGTTTTTTTAACATGTGCTCTAAATCTGTGAAATTTGTGTAACCCTTTAAAATGAAAATAGGTAACAAATTTATATTTTTTTACAATATGTTACACACTACTCCAGAACACAATAATTCCTTTGGAAAGCACAAGAAATCTACTAAGTTATTTATAATTCCCTATAGATGTTCTTGTTTATATGATTTAACATCATGCTTTAAGTCTGCCATTTGCAGACACAAAAAAAGCATGAAATACATGCTGATAAATTAAGTATGTGGGTACAGATTATAACAAAGAAGACTTCAACACTTATTCACTCGTCATTTAATTACACAGAATGTAATTCCATTGCACTCTGATGAACACTTAACCAGTCAATCATTGCAACAATGTTTAAAAGCCCAACAATCTGATTTCTTTCTTTGGTAAAGTATAAGTTTGCTTCTTGACCTGCTTTTGTTGATAACTAAAATGCAACAAATATGGGTTGAACTAGACAAGTGCTTTTAAACGAAAGCCCTGACATAGTAAATTAACTTGAATTCTTTTGAGATGTTCTCTACTGGCTGAAGCCGTAAGGGCGTAGAGTACATGAAAGATCAATTTAAAATAATAGAAGAGAATTAGAAACGTTATACTTTCACTAAAAAAACAAACAAACAAAAAAAGAAATAATTTATTGTCAGATTTAATAATGTTCACTGATGATGTGATTTTATCTCTTGGAGACCCAGAATCATCTTTGGGCCCATTGATGGACATTTTACTTAAATTCAGAAAAATATTGTATTATAAAATAAATTCTCATAAAACTCAAGCATTATCATTTCCTATTCCAAGGTATGTGTTGGAAACAATGATGGAGGTATACCAGTTTGATTGGAGAAAGTAATGTCTTTCTTATTTAGGAATTCATTTGACCTGTCAAATGAATGTCAAAGAACCTGTCAAACATGCATTCATTTAACCTTGCCAAGTTGTGGCCAGAACTTAGATAAGAGTTGGTAAGATGGTCTGAACTTGAGTTATCCTGGTTGGGGAGGATAGCTTCTATCAAATTAAATATTCTCCCTAAAGTCTTATATTTTATAAGATCTATACACTTAAGTGTTCCCTTGTTTTTCTTTTAAGAAGATACATTTGGATCTTCTTGGATTTATCTGGAGGAACAGAATGTGCAGAGTTAAGTTAGTGGTTCTACAGAACTTAAAGGGTTGGGGGTGCCTGATTTGAAAAAGTACTTTTATGCAGTCAATGCAGCAGCTGCTTTTAAATTAAATTTAGATGCACATAAACCAAGATGGAAGAGATGGAAACAGAAAAATTACACCCATACTCTATTAAATAATTCATTTGGCTCCCTATTTCTAAAAGACCTAAATTATCTGCAATGTTTCCATCAATTAAAATCTCATCAAAAGCTTGGGATGTATTGTTTAAAAGTTTAAAACTCACCTTGTCTTGGTCAAGAGCTATGCTGCTTTCTATCCTAAATCATTATTATCCACATATAAATTTGACTGATTGGTGCTCCAAATTAATGAAAAATATTGATTGTTTTATCAACAATGATTCACTAATGTCATTTGAAAAATGTAAAATTAAATATGATTTGGACGAAAGTAGGGCCCCATGGTACTCCGCAATTACTGAGATCCTACAAGAGCAATTTTACATCCCTAATCTTGACCACAAATTTGAAATTTTATTTTTTAATTTTGAACCTTGAAAAAATTTATTTATTTCACCCAAATCAAAAATATATGATCTCCTTATGTTATTCTTATTTTTTTTTCAGTTCAAGATCCAAAACCATATTATATTCTAGCCTGGGAAAAAGATTTGGGTTTGCAATGGAACCTAGAGGAATGGCTTGCATTCACATCATCTCTCAAAGAGATCACACAGTGTTCCAACCATATAGAAAATCACTACAAAATTATATATCAGTGGCACCTGGCCCCTTCAAGACTTCATAAAATGAACACAAAATATTCAGATAGGTCTTGGAGGGGTTGTGGAGGCCTTGGTACTCTTTCACATTTATGGCGACACTGTGCAAAATTGCAACCATTCTGGCAGGGAATGCATTCACTAATTAAAAAGATAGATCTGTCAATTACAACATTCTCTCCAGAGGTGGGTTTACACAAAAATCTCCCTAAGCCATCAAATAAATTAGAAAGAATCATGGTGGGCCACATTCTTATTGTGGCCATGTCGATCATACCTTGTTATGTGAAGTCTACTACTTTACATCAAATAAGGAAGCACTGATTTTAGTGCTCGATAACCAAAGGTATGAACTGGCGTTGTGGCAACCCTCACCTCAAAACGCCTGGGAAAATGATATAAGTAAAGAGTTTCTCCTGTAGACAATTCCACACACCCTGTTTCATATTGATATACAATATATTTAGACATACAATTGGTTATATTACTCCGTAAATTATATTTTGGCAGGAACAAATCCACTATTTTATTATTATACATTTGGATAGTACCCCTCCCCTACCCTCCATTTTTTTTTTTGTTTCTTTTTGATCATTATTTTTTTCCCTTTCCTTCTTATTTCTACTTGTTTCTATTGTTAAATGTTGATTTCTTTATATACCAAATTAATGGGAAATATGTTTAACAAATTTTTTTTTTAAAAGATTCACTAATGTTGCCATCTTACTAAACGTTTGAACACAAATATTTTTGTTTGTGAAGCATAAGGCGTGAAGATACATTTGAATTTTTACATAATGTATACTCATATACTAAATATGTATTTCTGTTAAAGAGACACTATAGTCATCAAAACAACTTTAGTCTAGTGAAGCAGCTTTGGTGTATAGATCATGTCCCTACAGTCTCTGTTTAATTCTCTTTCTACACAAAAGGGGGTTGAGGGTGATGCAGAGATATCCCAATTTTTTTTATAGTTAAGGGGCTGCCAAAATAAATTTCTGCCCCAGGTGATATGTAACATGTGTACACCTCTTATTCCAACATTTCAACTCTTTATATGTATCCTTGTCTTTTGTGATTAAAGTATTACTTTAATTGTTGCTATACTATTATACAATATACAATAAAATTACTACAATACATTAATTCTATATGTAATTTATTTAAATACACTTTTATTTTACCTAATATATTTGTGTTTAACAAATTACAGGCATACTAATTAATATAATGATAATTCCAAGCCTTTAGGTATTATATATGCTATTAAAGAGGAAATAAAAATAACTTACACAGTTACCTAAATATATAACTGATATATTACCTTATATTTGTCCCATTTCCAGGTAGTACTGAACCACTGGGAAATAAAAATAAATAATAAAATAAAATAGCTACAAAAATAAAATCTCATAAATCCTACATGACATCTTTGTTTCTAAATAAAGACCGTAAACCTTGTCTGATCACTCAACATATTTGATGATAATAACAATTAGGGATGGCTGAAAACTCACAGAGGAATAGGAAAAAATCACTATCGCCAACTTTCATCGCAGATCCAACAATATATAAATACAGATAATTTCTTTTTATTGAATACTTTTTTTCCCTTGTGAAAATTCCTACAAAGATTGAATGTGAGTTTCAACAAGCAAGTAGCCATTTTGAAGACAGTAAATATACCAAAATATAAAAAGTTGGGGAAAATGCTGAATAGGGTGAAAGTTTTTAACTTCACTGTGTGCGCCTTAAAGGAACACCTTAAGGCACCTAGACTACGTTATCTCAATGATGTGATCTCCATGCAGTGGCCCTTTAGTTTTAACTCTTCAATCTAAAGCATTACCATTTAGTCAATATAGCAATGTTATTATTGCAGGGTTAACACACCTCTAGTGGCTGTCTTCCTGTCATTGTCACAGCCACTAGAGGTGCTTCTACTGACTCAAGCTATTCAATTAAATATTGCTTACATACAGCATTTGAATGGCGCAGTCTGCTGTTTTGCCCTGCAAGAGCACTAGTCTCTCAATGCTCCACTATGGGAAAACATTGTACTGGCTGAGAGAGTTATGCTCTCAGCCATGGAGGTGGAGCGGCAAAATGGAGTCTGTGGAGTAAAGGTAATTAAATGGCTTTACTTACTTTATTTGGGTGGGGGTGTGGCATAGTCTAACTAGGTAATAGGACACTATAGCGTTGGGAACACATGTTTGTTTTCCTAATGCTATAGTGTTCCTTTTATTCTGAAACTCTACTTCCAACCTTCTCAATTAACTGTAAAATAATAAACCCCTGTGGCTGTTTCCAATAATATGAACATAAATTGGGAAACAATGGAAGGGAGTTCTTGAGAATATAAGAAAGGCAGTTGCAAATTTCTGTATTATTTAACTAAAGTATTTTAATTTGCTGGTTGTTATATAAATTTCTCTAGACAACTCAGTACATAAATGTAACGTTTTATTCTTCCTGTTGCTAACGATAATAGAGATAGACTAACTATTGTTAATGCAAATGAGAATCCCATACAGCTTCAATTAATACTATATTAAAATAAATCAGGACTTAAAAGCAGATATGTAATTTAATTACAAATGTATAAAATACAAATCTCTTTGTTTTAGTTAATTCTGTTGATGCCTTATGTTGTGCTTTCGAACTCTAACATCAGTTTTGTTACGATTATTCGGTGGTTATAGAAAATAATGTTTAGTTTTATTTAATTATGATTGTGCAATATCTATCTGTTTCTCTCTATATAATGTCTGTCTATCAATCAATCTATCTATCTATCTATCTATCTATCTATCTGTCTGTCTGTCTGTCTGTCTGACTGTCTATCCATCTGTGTTCCATAGCTTTTATTTATAGTTTATTAAGAATATTATAAAAATAATAAGGAATTTGTGTCCAAGCAAATACAGTGCAAGGTTGTTGTATTTAACATTCCAAGACACAATGTGCTAAAAACTAGTTAGGATAGTGGACATCTAGAAAATTAATTGTCGTTACTGGGCAGGATTCTCTATGTCTATTATAAATCATGTGGTTTCCTATATTGACCTCAACAACAGGAACAATTCCTATTACATGATTCATTGTTTTCACTTTTGATGAATTTCATCTTTTCATGGTGCAGAAATGCAAATCCTCTAGTATCCAGTCTTGTTCACAGCCAATTTGATGTGCTGCTAACAGCAATTATTTTGGACTGCGTTCTTGCAACTGCTGTGTACATGTAAGCATATATGCAAAACAATATTTTTGAAGATAAGCTAATAAACATGAACTAGACTGCAAGTCTTGATGCAGCCATCTGAGAATTGGGCAACACATTGATGATTGCTACGATTACTATTCAGATGATTTATTTTAAAATAACATTTTATTTAAAGTGTAAAAATAAAATGGGAGTATCTTGCAGTCAGTTAAATTGCAGTCATCGTCTAAATCCAAATGTGCAGTGAAATTTCACTCAATGTATAAGATTGAGTATCGTACCTCTCTACTGTTTAAATTCCACTGTACTGAGTACTGTACACACTTCTGCATTTGCATAAAGGGCATTCTGGGATTCAGCTGCACAATATTTGATAGTGTACAGGTACATGTGACTTTAACATTCATTTACTAAAACCATGTGATCATAAATCACTTAAATCTTTACATTTAAAGGACCACTAAAGTCACCCAGACCACATTATCTCAATTAAGTGATCAGGGTGTAGTGGCTATGTAATTTGTAGAAAGTATAATGTTTACATTGAAGGGTAAACACGGCCCTAACGGAGGACTGGAAGACTCTTGATACACTTCTTCTACAACAGTGACAGGGCATTGCATCTTATATGGAAACAGTGAATTCAATGCCTTCTTATGAGAAGCATTTATATGCACTCTCCTGCTTGGTGCGTATGCCAATCAGTACCCAATATTCTTCTATAAGGAGAGGTGGACTGGAACATTTGCTTGAGAGCTGGATGATATTTCAGGAGGTGAAAAGTTTAACAGAGCCAAAGGAGAAAAGGTAAGTAAGAACATATCTTCATGTTTTTACTGCAAACGGGAAGGGGAGGGGATTTAATATTTACAAGGGCACTATAGCGTTAGGCATACAGATTTGTATTCCTAATGCTTTAGTGTTACTTTAATTCACTATAGCAATGTAGAGATAGTATTCCAACATTTCTATGCACACCTATTGTTGTAATTTTTAAATAACATGTCAGGTATCTATATCTATCTACATCTAACTATATTGTTTTGTGTGTGGTGTTAGAACCAAAATGTAAACTATTTGATGTATTTAAACCCTTGGCAAGCGACTGTCAATGGAAAAATAAATGAGAAACTTAAGGAATCACACAGCTGGAAAATAGTTGTGAGTAGCAACATAAATCGAACTGACACTTATATGGCCCAGTTTCTAATTCCAATGTTCCCTTCTTGAGAAAATGAAGAAGCAATAAATGTTAATAAGCATTGTTCATTAATATGCAGATATTAACTTACAAGCACCACAGATTGCTTATGAGTGTTTGCTGAACTTCACTTAAGCTTGTATTTGAATTGTAGGTTTTTAAAGTGAAATATCAGCATTTGTTATTGCTTTAAATTGATCATTCTTCCTTGTGTGTTTAAACATAGAATTCATAGGCCTAGTAAAGACTGATACTTTTATGAGCTTCTTTTTCAAACAGGCATATCAAATATTATATTATATGGATGTTTTGAATTGTCTTGAAAAGGCAGGATATTTTAAGGAGCATGACAGCTGCCATTTTATTTGAATTAATTACTTTTGATGGTATTTCCAATAGATTAAGATAATTATTTTTTTTTAGTGTAGGAGTATATGCCATAATTGTGATAAAGTTATGGTTAGCGTTACCAAATTTGGATCATAATAGCTAGTCTGGAATATTTCTGTAGTTGAATATTTTTGATCAAAATTTGACAAATTCTATTGTTTGTTAATTGTTTAATGAATATAAACACACCACGAGGACTTGCTTCTTTTTATTTCCAAAATGTCTGTAGTACTATGAAGCTATTTATGGCTCAGTTCCTATTTCTGCCAGATGTTTCATCAATCTACCTGAGGTCAGTCATATGTTTCATTATGTGCTCTGTGGTTGGTCAGATTTTTTACTATGCTATATGATGTCAGTCAGATTCATCATGCCATCTAAGGTCCATGACATGTTTCATCATGCTATGTAAGGTCAATGAGATGTTTCATCATGCTATTTAAAGTTCGTCCAATATTTCTTTATGCCATATGAAGTCAATCAGATGTTTCATCATACTATACGAGGTCAATAATATGTTACATCATTGCATCTGATGTCAATCAGATGTTTCATCATGCTATCTGAGGTTGGTCAGATGTTTTATCATGCTACCTGAGTTTGGTCAGATGTTTCATCATACTATTTGAGGTCAATCCGATGTTTCATCATACTATCTGAGTTCAATCAGATGTTTTATAATGCTGCCTGAGGCCAGTCAGATATTGTAGCTGTAATTGGTCAATCATATGTTCCATCATGCTACCTAAGGTTGGCATACACTTCATCATGCTATTTAAAATCAGTCAGATGTTTCACCATGCTGTCTGAAGTCAGTTAGATGTCTCATCATGCTATCATGATGAAGCATCTCTTTGACCTCAGATAACATGATGATATTTGATACACCCATCACTTCAAAGTGCACTCTTACTGCTTTATTTTGTTGAAGTAGTTATAGTGTCTGTAGTCCCCTTGTTCTGTCATCCCACTCAGAAGCAAACTATGTTTAAAGTTTCAATACTAAACAAGAGCAACCAATACCCTCTGTGTTGTTTGTGCAAATAAATATCCTGAGCAGAAATGGGAGGCGATGGTTTGCCAAGAGTGTCATATGACCACATTCAGCCTATCAGAGTGCCATATGAATTGGTATGGCTAGCCATACCTCCATATATAGAGGTGCCAAAGACCCTCATCAGTGTTAAACAGCTCAAAAATGGTTTAAATTGAATTGAGGGACAGTGCCAGGGAACTACAGGCACAACTTGGATATTGTTCTCATGGTTTTTTTAGCTGGCTCTGCACACATCAGTTGCAAAGTAAGTGTAACTAGACCTTTAGTAGATTTACTCCCTCATCAAGATCACTTCTATTGATTTCATGTGAAAACAAATGATGAGTGATTGTCTCATCCAGGATCCTCTGTCTGCTTTAATATTGAAGCAGACAGACTGTGGTCAGGAGAAGAAATGGAGCATGTCTTAGAAAGTATGTGGCAATTTTCTACATTCTAATAGATTTCAGACTATTTTCTATAATATATAATATTGTTTATGTTTTCTGTGGTCCTTTAAGCAATGGTTTTATTTTTTTAAACAGGAGCCCGAGATAAAAGTTTTTAAACAGTGGTCTATGTGACTTGCTGTGATGTTTAATCAATCAATAAATAAAGCATGTGTATACAAACAAAGTAATTAATGGGTTGTTGAGTTTAACATCCCTATTAAACACTGTGTGTAAATATATTGTCATTACAATGAATATCTCGTTACCGAAATTATTTTGTGTTTACAGTTCCATGCTTTAACTTTTAATGAAAGATCATAACTGTTAAATGATTATTGTTTAATCTGTGCTATTATGTGTTACTTAGACATTGAGATTTTTATTGTTCAAATTACTCCTCACAGCAATAGAATTGAGAATTTAATAACATAATTTTATGATGTATTTTGAGCTTTAAATTAGTTTTTATATAATTTGCTCTATCGACATAAGTCATCAATAGATAAAAAAAATTTATTAAATATAGTTGCCTCATTTATTTTTAAAAATCCCAAAATAATTGGTTTAAAAATATACTTCTTTGAAAATATACTATCATTTCCTTGCTGCCAAATAGATCTATGTATTGTTGTATAATTAGGATACTTAAGTAGCCGAATCATTTTAAAATGCATTGACATTTCTAAAAAAATAATAATAACTAAACTAAAAATAAGGCTTTGATATTTTAGGTATATCAAGAATCATGGCCGCTTGCCAAGTTGAAGTTTGACTTGTATGAAAGTTTTTGACATCTGTGATTTTCTTATTTTTATTACTTTTGAATCAAGGCCAACACCTACAACGATCTCCCTTAGGGGGTCATTAGAGTAAGTTTTCTACCAAATTTTGATTGTACACCTGAGTATTAAATTGTGCCAAAACTCTGAGGACACTGCTAATTATATTCACGCTGGCATTCTGGGCCTATTATATTAGACTAAATAAATAAGCACATCCACATCAAATTTTAAATGGAATGCCAAGGCATGTTTATTTCACACAAGGATTGATTTTTTTTCTGCTAAGTACATCTTAAACCAATCCCAGGTACATATTATCTCATTGCTGATAGTTTGGCTTTGAAATTAACAACTTGTACTAGACATATATATTTAATGTTAGCAATTTGTACTAGACATATGCATTGTATATTAATTGATGACATTTTATCACAGATAATGTTTACAGTAGCGTCTGAAACACCTCAGGGTAATTGTGGTGAAATTCTCTACCAGAATACAAATTGGTAATCCATACTCTAAATTAATTTCCCCAAAAATCAGCACTCGTCGCAAATGAATAAATACATAAGCATGCTTGCTGCTATTTCACTGAGTTGAATGAATTCATACATACAAAAATAAGTGGGGCAAAATATTGTTCTACTACACATTTGCCTGTTGAGGTCATGGAATGATATTGCCCATATCCTAATATTAAGGGTGTGAAAGTAACTTCTACCTGCTCTAACCATGCACAGGAATGGGTGGAGGTTTCCATTAATAAATGAACATACATAAGTACAATGGTCCTCATTGCCCTTACACCCCATTTAATGAGGGGTGGGGATACCATAATGGAATGGTAGATACTTGGCATCCCCATCTTATTCTGCATCTATTTTGCAGTGACCCTAGTATCCCATATTAATCAGGGCATATCCATGAACTCTCTCCTATCCCTACTCTTGTGCAGTAGGAAGTACTTATCAGAAAGGAATTCTGGACTCACCATCTCCTTCCCCTTATTATTTATTCTATCTACTGTTATTTATAAATTGTCAAAGAGGCTCCCAGCTCCCAGGAACGAATTTGAAATAAGTACCAACGAGCTTCCGACCTCACTCAATGAGACCCATAAATCTGCCCCCCCTCCCCTCCCTGAACCCCCTTGATAATAATGTGAGGTTATATACTTTGAGGGAACACATATGCCTCTTCACTAGTAAACTCTGCACACTGTGTGTGGAAAAAGGAATGTAGTTGGAGAAATTAGAGGAAACTATTAGCTCTCTTCTCATTATTTGGGATTCTGAGGACACCAATGCTAATGATACATGCTAGCTTACGTGAATCCACTAACCCTCACACAACACATAGTACCAGGTTGGTTAGAAGAAATTTCTGAGAATATAAACTTAATTATTGTTATGTTCTGATAAACCTGCTCCACCTTAGAAATGGAGAGGAAGAGTGCAGGACTTAGGCAATCTCCTTCTGACGGTTCCAGTAAACCACACATATTTGTTTCTAACTGTCTCCTGATGCACTTGGAGTCCGAATAAATGACGGCAAGCTATTGGGGATTCCGGACCATTTTTTTGTTTATGAAACGTTTCCTTCTGGTTACTTGTTCAGTCCATGTTATTTTATTTCAGTATGCAGAACTAATTTACTAATGTGCATCCAAATTGACTTTAGAAAATATGTGAATTAAAATATTAAATAACCCTGATTTATATTATTTTTTTAAATAATGGACTGTTGATGTAATTCTACAGTAAGAAAATAAATATAATGGACATGTATTTATATTATAAAATAAAGATTGCAAGTGGGTTCTAAAAAAAAATATTAAAAATAAAATAAAAAATACTAATACTGACATAAAGATTGCATTTAGGCACGCTTCACCAATATTGCTATCTTAATGCACCGTGTAAAAAATGAATTATTGAATAGTGTCTTTATTGTACATAAGTGCTGCATGGAATTGGACCCAGACTAAGGTCTGAGTGACACAGAGACAGCAGGGATGATGCGTTTATTACAGCACTTGACAAAAGCTGCTGAGTGCGTAGGATATGTCGACAGAGAAACGACTGCTATCCCTTCCAACCATTTTAATTGAAATACTTCTTTTTCACATTCTCATCATATTTCCTATATACTGTAAAGGTATATGCAATTTAAATGGCAATAATCAATGTTAACAAAACTGAAATGTAATCTTACAACAAATTAATAATTAAAGAGAAACCACTAAAATGGAATATATATATATTTACTTAAACACATATTAGTATCCAAGTTTTCTTTTAAGGCAAATTATAATTGTAGAAAGAAACACTTAACAGGAGTGACCTTTAACTTGGAAAAGCTGCTAGTACAATTGCTGTTTTGGATGGATCTTATGAAGGAACAAGGGTATCTTATTCATTTGGAAATAGCAGTGATGTTGTTTCAAGGTGACTCTAAGCCAGAGTTGTTTGAATATTTAGCAGTGAATTGATATTATAGAGGAATGATCATGGATTATAAAATGGTTGACGGCTGTATTTTATGCGACCCCAGGACATCTTTCTGTACATTGTGTCTTGATTTTCTTGTTCTATCCAATGCTGTAAAAACGTACTTTGGAAAACTGCAAATTAATAGAAAATAATATTTACACTCGCAATATCACAGATGAGATGCTATGGCTCTCCTTTTTTACCTCCTTGATATGAGACTTGCACTAACAGGCAAATAGATGAACAAGTAGATGGATAGACAGACAGACAGACAGACCGATAGATAGATAGATAGATAGATAGATAGATAGATAGATAGACAGACAGACAGATAGATAGATAGATAGATAGACAGATAGATAGATAGATAGATAGACAGACAGACAGACATACAGATAGATAGATAGATAGATATAGACAGACAGAAAGACAGATAAATAGATAGATAGATAGACAGATAGATAGATCGATAGATAAATAGATAGATAGATAAATAGATAGATAGATTCATTTAATGTTTAGATCATTCTATCATTTTTAATCACATGATAAACTTGTGTCAATCAAAATGCCCTTCCTACTATTGTTCTGGTAAATACAGCAAGCAATGATGTGACATGATGTCAAAGTGATCAGGATCAAGATAATTCTGTTAAAATATGTATGTATCTAAAGCACAGCGTGGGACATTAGTACATGCATAATGCACACTAATGCATAACTTGTGTCTATCTTCAATCTGGAAATATATCCTTAGTCTGCCCACACTGAACTGGAG
Organism: Pelobates cultripes; assembly: GCA_933207985.1. Classification (NCBI taxonomy): domain Eukaryota; kingdom Metazoa; phylum Chordata; class Amphibia; order Anura; family Pelobatidae; genus Pelobates; species Pelobates cultripes. The sequence goes on along the minus strand of OW240920.1, from coordinate 30,090,306 downwards.
TTAGTATAGGGCTGATAATTACCCTGTAATTTGGTGATTCAGAATTAAGTACAACATTCATGTAGAAGCAATAATGTCACCTAAAAGACGGATGTTAAACATATAAGTGAATTAACACGTCTACCATAATTTGTGATTGTATTTGAATGTAAGATCTACGGAAGTACTCTTGGTGTTTTATGCTAGACAGTACATAACTATATATCTCTGTGTCAGTCTGTGAGCAAGGCATTCTATTATTTTTGTTTTCATTTTGACAGAGGAACAGAACATTTGAAATACACTCTGACATCCACTTGTACAAATGTACAGCAAAAAATATCATGCATGAGAAAGCTATGCTTATTGCATTGTAAAGTGTGCAATTCATTTGCCTCCATTAGAGCTCATTCAGTGTCTCTTTATTCCTTTATTATTAATTATGCTAACTTTTGCTCACTCTAGTAATACTGTGAGGTTGAGGACAGACTTTTCAAAGGGTTCATTCTCTCAGTGGTGATGGGTGTTGACATGAGGAATGAATTGCTAAGTTGAAGAATTGTTTCCATGCTGAGGTATTTTAATCTAAAAGTTCCTAGTCGATTCTCAACTCAATGCATCTCACTGTTTAGTGAATAGAACAAAAGATGGCAAGAATGTAATTGCCAAACATAAAGAAATGGATGATTATATACAAAAAGGATTAAAGGACACAAATCACTATTGTAATAAAACAACAATGGCTATGGGGCCAAATACAGTGAGAAAAATCTAATTCTTATAACAGCAATACAAATAGAATATAGGTTTACCACAGGGTTCAGAATACTTATTTTTGTGACCAATGCCTCTGATTTTTTCTTTTTATGAAGTCAACCAACCAAAAATCTTACAGTACTGTTACAAAAATGCTTACAGAGAAATGTGATACATTTTCAAAAGTCAATGTGTTCTGCTAATCTCAGAGGAAATACTGTTTCAATGTGACAAGATTACACATCTACGCTACCTTGCCAGTCCTAGAAAGGTGTTGATGAATGACTAAAATCTCCCTCACCATGGGTACATGATTAAACAAAAATATGCTTGCAAAATGCCAACTATATTGATACAGCTATTACCTTCAAAGTAAATGGCCAGAAATTTTGTTCAACTTTAATTTTATGCTAACTCTTGCCAACATGAGAGATTTATAAACAAAGAACAAGTAACATATGGCATAAATACCACAAATTGGAAATACATATCCCAAAAACTTACAAAAAATAATAATAAAAAAAAGATTTATAAAATATCTAAATAAAATTAGCACTAAACATGAGTAAAATATGTGGTCACCAAAAGTTTCATTATGTCTATGGTGTTGAAAGTCCTATTGAAATTAAATTCTAATATTTTATTCATTAATTAGTATTATTTATCTACCATGTAACTGATATGAAGTGAACTGTTTTGTATATTAATTAAAGAATCAACAAGGAATAAAATTTAAGGAAAAAACATATTTATCTGAATAAGCACACAAAGACATGAACACAGTGACAACAAACAACAAATGGTGACATGCAAGAGAACACACCGTGATACATGTGAAAGTAAAATAAGCTGACCATAAAGACAACGAACCTGGACAAGGGGATTTATATTTTGTTTTTGCATCAACAGGTAATGACAGATAGATGGGCTGTTGGGAAAGAAAACAGGCCTGGCAGGTTACAGTTATGGAAATATCAGAAAGATTGCTATTAAATTTCTCCCCAATGAAGCATGAAAGTCATAAATAGATTATATCTCTTTCTTCAAAACAAATACTTGAAAGTGTCACTGATCTACATGAGCCATCATTACATCTGAACTGTCAGAGCTCTACTTCTAATGTTTTGCTCAGTATGCAACATGACCATTTTAGAACCAAAAAAATGGATACAAGTTGCTCACCATGAAAATAATGTATTTTTAAAAAAAATATTTCATCCCCATGTCAATCCTTCTCCTGTCATTTTTCCTACAGGCAATCATTCCATCTGCTATTCTTCTCAAATCCATTGTTTATTCATACATTTTATGTAAACATTTCCACTACTTCTCATAGCTTGACATAAAATATAGACTCTCTGATTTGCATTTAACTATAGATCACACTATCTTACCACTATTACCACTGATTCAGTATGCACTAACCTCATGCTGTATTCCCTGTACTGTTTTACTGCAAGTAACGTGGTGCTCCCTCACTCTTATCTTATTGGTGATACAGTTCAGTTGGTTAATGAACTGGCTGCATTACTTTCTATAAACCTCAAGGCTGCAGGTTTTATTACAGGAATTGTCCACACAACTGCTTCTTATTTCGTCAAAAAAAATCTACGTTTGACCCTCCTATATCTTTATCAAGATTCCTTCATAAATCTTAATAAAGCCAAGTGGGTCAAAACGTTTATTTTTTTATTTGTTTGCTGTTTCTGTGAATACACCTTTTCACTAACAATCCTGTGAGTGCACCTTCTTTGACCTGTTTTATGCATATATATAGATATCTATCTATCTATCTATCTATCTATCTATCTATCTATCTATATATAATATATAGATGTAAAACAGATAACATTTGTATCTTGTAATACCTTTTTTATTGGACTAACATAATTTTTTAATGACAAGCTTTTGGGAGAACCTCCTTTTCTCAAGTCTAAAACATTTCTGAGCAAGACGACACATAGAATTCAAAGTTGAGTTGTGATACAGGAGTTAAAGCGACATGAATGCGGATAAGACACAGGTTTGATAAAAAATAGACACCATTCTCGCAGAGGGTCATAAATATATTATGTGAAGATCACAGAGTGGAGGGGGGAGAGAAAAAAAACAAGCAAACAGTGCAGAAGATGGTGCTAGAAGGGAAGAGTAAAAACAAAATAATTACAAAATAATTACTTACATCGCATACCATTTTAATATGTAAAGAGCTATTGCGTTAAGATCTACCATCAGATACACTATGTTTTACAGGATATATATCACGCCACTGTGCTGACAGGTAGTACTGTCACAGCCCTGCAGTATGTATAGTTCATATGCTGCAAGAAAAAAAATATTTTTGACTCAAAGAGAAATTCTACAGAATCTATTTTGATAATTGATTTCTCTAATGCAGCATATGAATGATATCTACTGATGTGCACCACATATAAAGCACTGTCCATCAGCGTAGTGGTCTGAGCCCAGGTATACATGGTGGTCATGGCAACCTAAATAAAAACAAGCAATTGTGATGATTTCAGCAGACATTATTCAAATGGCTTTTTTATTCTCACAACATGAGCTATAAACTAAATCGGGGAATGCATTAAAATGATGAATTCAGTGCAATAAAGAAACTACCATGTAAATCAATTATAATACATACAAAACGGCACCCGGACTACCCAGGCACATGTGAAATAACATAAAAAAATGTATTGTTATGAAACTTATTATTACCTGGATGATAATGTTTTATGTGATATCTAGAAAAACACAAATAAAGCATTTGAAAAGAATCAACAACAAACAAAACGAATGTAGGGGCCACAGGGAATCCCAAATATGTAATTTGCAGATATTGAATACAGAATTGTGACACAGATAAATGTGTTTCATTTATCAAGCCCATCTTCGTTGTGTTACCTGACTTTACAAGTTAGAGTGCTTTCTGAATAATCTGTTTAACTAGTGTATAACTGGCACATGATATTACCCACTGTATGCAAATCAATCCCTGTAGACCTGAAAGGGATCTGTAAATATACAACACATGAACAAACAATAGAGAAATAGAAAAAAAAGCAGCTTCTCAAAATCAATTATATATTTGTTTTATATTCATATCACTAAATATTCTAGCTAAAGATCAGGTTGCAATATGCGTATTTATACCCTTTTCTTATTTTATATTAGTGATGACATAAGTGTTGTCTCACTAAATGCAGTTCATTATATATATATATATATATATATATATATATACATGCATGGCTAAACTAACCTATTTAGTGCCAAAGAGTTATGAAGACATTGTTTCTTGAGCATCAGATGCATTTTAATAACCTAGGAATTATTTTTACATAATACTAAACCCTCCCTTGAGATACAGTAAAATGTGTGATAGATATCTCTACACAAACAGGTTAGACATGTTTCATTTGTTATGAATGATTCACTTATGCAAACTGTCATAATAACATAGCTTAATGGGAATTTACTTAGATTTACACCATTGGAAAGGGGTTCTAACACTAATTCCTGCAGACTTGGTTTTGTGAGGCATGTTTCCCTTTCCTATGTATTTTTAACAAAATCTTATTGATTTTTTTTTCCCTATACAAACACTAAGCGTGAGTTGTGATGAATTAAAAACCAAATTTGTGACATTTCGGCCAGACAACCAAGAAAAGCAAGCAGAAACTGCCAAAATTGCCAGAATAAAAATCAATCAGATATTTACTTACAATGGTTCGGATTTAATATTGTTGGATAAGCTTTTCAAATGATGTACATTTTGAAATAAACCTTTAAGCGTGTTTTTTTTTTAAATATTAAAATATGCATCAAATATAAAGTTTTTTTTAAAACTTTTTTCAAAATATTAACATACTTATAACATATAAGTTCAATTAAAAATATTTAATCAGAGCCAATGTGTCATTTGGAACAAAGTTCTACAGTATATTAAACCACTAAACCCCACAACACACCACTACATCACTCCATGCACTTCCACACCACCTACCTCTACTATAAGTACAGAGACTACAGACGGTGAGGCCCCGTTACAAAGAGAGACATAAATAATCTATTAGGTTTGACTAATGCAGACCTCATGGTGATAAAAGTGCAGATATAAGCGGTCACAGACAGGGTTAAAGCAACCAAGAAAGACACGTTGAATCTCTGTCATGGTTTGTTACCCAACTCAAATCCCAGCAACACAATATAGCCTTGAAAATGAATTTATTTGAGGTCAGGGGACAGTGGAAAAATATAAAAATCTGGGACATATTGGAGGAAGTAGTACCAGAAGAACTCTCTAATTTTGAAGGCACTTACTTACCTTTATTCTTCCTCCTAAGGAAGCAAAGACCATATCCTGGATAGGGTAAACCAAATCAATAAATCTGCATCAGGACCTACTTCAGCCCCTAGAGGTGTATTGTCCAGTGTCAATATCATTTGGACAAAAAATGTATAAATATCTGCACCGCGTGGGAATACCCCTTTTGATTTTGAACCTTCTATAATGATCTTATTTGATGTGGAGGAAATCTAAGAATCCCATCACTTTGCAGCTGAGTTCTGCTGGGTTGGGTTGGAGAACACTGATCTGCCCACAAACAATCTCTGTCTCTATTGATGTGACAATCTTTACGTTTTCCTCACCTGCAGAGGCTATGACAACCCTACCTGCCCTGGGTATCACCAAAGTATCAGGAACCTAGAGGCCCTACTCATTCAAGGGATGTAAGGAGAGTAGTCCTTTTTGTCCCTACCTCAGAGGTGGACATTGGCTGAACATGATGTATTGTTTTTTCCTGATGGCAATACTACTTTGTGGTTTTGTGTTGTTTCATTTTTTATGTTTTTAATGCAACTTGTGTTTATTTTACATATGGTCATACTGTGGCTTATGTCACTTGTAGCTTAGCTTTACCAAAGTGATCAGGGTTTTATCACAGTCTTGCAGAGTTCTGTTTATTATTTTGCTGCAGATCAAAGGCTAAATAATCCCCTTGTTACCCCATGAGTTAGGGGCTATCTCAACCTCTTACATCCCTCCACTTACGCCACTTCCACTTACTAGTTTAGAATGTATTAACATTGCATTCATAATATAAAATGTAGTGACTTATCTGGTAAAGGACAAAAACATTTGATATACCTTTTAGAGAGATGCAATTTAATTTACATAATTGTGTTGTATTGTTTTTATTATCACACCTTGACTAAATAAAGATTTACAACAACAAAAAAACGTGTAAGACATCCACCTTACAAGTGTGAGTTTCCTTCCTTCAGTGCATATAGAGTTACACCCATATGAATTATGTTTCCTTCTAACGACTAGAGAAACAACATTGATTCCATTCTATATGTATTGAATATTTACACACAAATCCTATAGAGATAAAATTATTCTTCAAACAGGCATTGCAGATCAATACATCTATTAAATAGAATATAAATATCATTGGAAATTTCTCCAAAACTCAAAAACTCGATGTTTCTTTTAAACAAAGAATAGTAACAATGTTGCAGCGTATTCCTTTTTAACCCCGACTTTTCAATGTATATTTCCGTATTGGGGATCTATATGTCTGTAGTCTACGCAAACAAGCTATGCTGACAACATAATATTTACGCTGTTCCAAACATTTCTTCCCTCAATTTTCCCTTTAAGTTCATTATAGGTTCAAAAGCACATTTCTGTAATTTATTAAATCTACCTGGAGATGTGCATAATTATGTGCAGTGAAGAGTAAAATCCAGAGGCAGACATATCTGACATTTCAGAAGACAAGAAGTCTGAGAACAAATCCATACTGGCAACCTAATCTACGAGTTAAAATGAAATGTTCAGGCATTTTAAGAGATGCTACTTTATGAGTTTGTCTTTGTTGAAAGATCCCTACTCATGCAATTTTCCCCATTTTAAGAAGTCGAAATCCCTAAACCTTTGATCCACTACAAGAATAAATTCTCCAGTAAAGCATTACCACTTATGTTAATATGACGGCAACTCAATTTTTTCAAGTGCTGATCAATGCTAAACAATCAAAAGTTCATGCATTATGTATTTCAAAAGAAAGTTGTGCTTTTTAGTGGAATGTCACAAGGTTAACCAGTTGGTACACACTGATTCGATTCCCCTGGGTCTAATTCAAGCCACAATGCTTGCAATTCACTCAATAAAGTAACAATAGCAGAATAAAGCATTGTTCGAAGCAAATAATAAACTGCTTTCATAAACCCCAACCTTCAAATCTCATTATGCTTTACAATGTGACACAGTAGACAATTAGAGAACTTACATTTGGCTGGCAACATCAAACCTTGCTTTCTGTCTGCTGCTTAACCCTGTCTCCATAATTATTGATGGTACAATTGTCATAGATTGTCTTGTGAACACAAATGCATCGACTATTGAAAGATTTAGCTATATGCATTATATCACAGCCAACGAGACTGTACATTAATATGAAAGAATTAAATAGCAGCTCATAGAGTAAATGGGTGTATTTGATATTTTATTTAGTATATATTACTATGAAGTTCTAAAATTGGAATGTACAATGGAAAATATTTCCCTTTTTTTTCTCTCTTTTATCTGTTATGCCATCTTGGGGCAGGGATTCCAGTTGGCAACCCTCTGCAAGTACCGAAACATCTGCACAGAATATTGGCTGGACCTGCTAAAGTCTAGATGGTAGGTACTACAAAGGGTATTTGAGAATAACAGGGCTAAGGTCCTGTGGGACTTTCAGATCCAGAAAGACAAGCAAGTACTGGTCAACCAACATGACATTGTAGCATTGTGGTGGTAGACAATGAATGAATGGAAGGCTGCAGTAGAAGAAGGAACATGAGAAGATGGATAAATACAGAGAACAGAAAGAAGAGCTAGAAAGGATGTGGAAAGTTAAGGCAGTAGAAGTCCGAGGTGCGAAAGCAGCTCTCGGGGCAGTGACTCCCAAGTTAGAGAAGTGGCTTCAACAGATTCCAGGTGGGACATCTGAGATCATTGTGCAGATCTAGTAACAGCTAATATACAACACAGAACCCTACGATGTTCATTCCTCTGGTAGAGAGCCCAGGAATGAGGAATAAATATACCATCCTGGAGGGGTGAGAACATTATTATTATGTTTTATAAAAATAATTGATTTTCTCAACAATCCTGGGTAATATATATATATATATATATATATGTTCAGCACAATATCTTAGCTGCTCCTAGAACTGCACACTTCTTGTCCACCTTCCCATATTCCTTCTTCCTGATGTTGCAGTCACTGGGTATTGCCACATCCACTACCACTGCAGTCTTGCATTCCTTGTCAACAACACAAATGTGAGGTTGGTTGGTCACTACTTATTTGACTGTCTGGATCTGAAAGTCCCACAGGATCTTAGTCCTGTCATGCCCAGTGTATGCTGTCGCTGTTAACATTTTGTACATGGCTACTATGTGATGGATTGTCTCAGAGGAATCTTTGCACAGTTGGCAACTTGGGTCCTGCCTGATGTGGTAGACCACCGATTCCATTGATCTGGTGCTGAGTGCCTATTCCTGTGCTGCTAGGATTAGAGCTACAGTGATGTCTTTCAATCCTGCATTTTCCAACCACTGGTAGGATTTCATATATATATATATATATATATATATATATATATATATATATGATATTCCGGATAACACTCTCAGGACTTATCAAATAAGTCCTGAGAGTGCTATCCACAATATCTTCTATGTATTTGGCTTGACAAGCACCGGGCAAGTTACTGGATATAAGGTGTCAGGATCCTATCCTGACAACCAAGGTATTGATTATTTTATTGCTGCAATGCCTATTTCTTGCCTCTAGTGGCCTCAATAACCACTAGTCAATCCTCAGTTGCTCACCTGCCTCATATGATCTTCCAAGTCTGCTATAAAAGGCCACACCCAACTCTTCACATGGCCTTGACATTGAAGTCAGTGTTCTGACATAGAATTTCTGATCCTGGCGCCTGAAAACATCCTGTATTTATCTGCATTATTTCAATCTGAAGAGACTTACCTGCTTGATCTACCATATTGAAGATCCTTAACTGCTTCAACTGCTGCAACACTGCATGATCCTGTAAGCAGCCTGTATTAGTTTATACTGGAATCCACTTACCTGTCTCAACTATTGAAACTCTGCATAATCATGTAAGCAACCTGAACTATATTATACTGAAACTATTTACCAGCTTTAACTATTTCAACTCTAAAGAGATTTAAATTTGTTAACCTTTCTTCATAGCTAAAATGTTCCATTCCTTTTATTAATTTTGTAGCCTGCCTCTGCACTTTTTCTAGTGCCGTAATAGTATCCTTCTTTTGAACAGGTGCCCAAAATTGCACAGCATATTCAACATGTGGCCTTGCCAGTGATTTATAAATAGGCAAAATTATATTCTCATCATGAGAATTAATGCCCCTTTTCATGCATGACAGTACCCTACTGGCCTTAGCCACTGCTGATTGACATTGCACATTTTGTTGTCTATAACAATTCCCAATTCCTTCTCGTGTGTTATCTCTAATTTGCTTTCATTAAGGGTATAACTTGCTTGTGCATTCTTTATGCCAAAATGCATAACTTTGCATTTTTCTACATTAAATTTCACCTGCCATTTGAATGAACAGTCCCCCAGCCTATCTAAATCCCCCTGCAGCGAAGAAGTTATTTTTTTACTTGTCCCATAAATAGCATAAATGGTAAACTTGCTGTCAGGAAACTTGAAACACAAAATATCAGCTTGTTTATTTTGTCAACTTTGTAAGTCCATGATAAATACAAAAGCAAGTTTGACATTAGGTAATGATAGAGAAATTGTAATACTAGGTAAATACTGACATATGAAAATAATAATAATAATAATAATAATAATAATAATAATATCTAAGTCCTATTGGCAGTTGAAACAGCAAATTGACCTTGGTCCCCAAAGTCAACAGACTATTAAACTATTAACCTTTTTACCTCCTCGTACCATGCCTAAAGGTCTAATCATGGTTCCAAAGGAAGAAATAAAGTCTGAAAGGGCCTGCATAACACATTATCTGTCAAAAAAATTCACTAAACTGGAAAGAGGATAAAGTGAAATAAGAAAGAGGTCATGCCCTGAAAATTATAATAGCTTTCAAATAGTAATGTAGCACCAGGAGTGCTAAAAAAGAATTGGATCGATAAACCGTTCATGAACTGATCCTCTGTCATAGGATGAGATTGCTTACTAGATTAATTTTGCCACCACTATAATGTACTGTTCAACCTTTCACTATAATGTAAACCTCTTGTCTTTATTTCCTGCAGTATTGCATTAAGCTTGTCTTTGATCTGATGTCAAATAGAATGTTGAGAGGAGACAATAAATGAACCCTCTTAAAAGAAATGTCAGGGACCAAAAGATCACTTCTGTTTCCTTATCCCATATATAATTAGTCGACTGTTAACATGATGATTTAGCATATGTAAAGTTAAAGCTGGCTGTTCTCCAAAAACTACTTTTGGATTTAGAGACGCGCGTGTAAGGAATAGTGAAAAATATGTCTTATGACATTTATGACAGTTTTCATATATCAATGCCTGCTGCAAAGGTTACTTAGCATCTCTTTAGATTAGCATGTTGTTGAGAATTAGATTAAAATTCATGATTACCATTTTAAATCATTTATTGAAATTACATAGCAGAGCACTTCATAATTTCCACAATGTGTATAAATGCATCTGTTTGCAGTAAACACATCTGTGAATTTGGAAGGAAAAAGAAAAGGAAACTTCAATGACAACATCTGGATTTTTTACATGTTCTTCTCTGCTTGTAGCAAGAAAGAAATACAGTAATTCCAAGCAGGAGTCCTATAGCTTTGTGTATTTCCAAATGTTTTGGAAAGCTTGCATTATGTATCACTTGATCTAATAGTGCCTTACTGTTCAGAGTTGCAACTGGTCTCCATCAACCCCTAAGTCCTTCGGCACTCCAGATGTTGTGTACTGCAGCTCCTTGATACTTTGCCATTATGGCTGTGATAGCATAATAGAAGATACAGTCCATAACATCTGGAGTGATGAAGGCTGCCTACCCCTGTCCTACATTAATACAAAATTACTTTCTGTCTGTATATTGTTCACACCATCTCTGTAGCAAACTGTTCACCCCTCATCTCATCCAAACATCATGTTCCGTATGTTGTAAGTGTAAATTACAGCCCCTATTTTGTTTTAAAAACAATGTGAGAAATCATAATTTTTACCTTTATTCCAATGCTGGACCATTCCACCTATTGCAGCTGCTACTCATCAGAAGATGTCATTAGTTCTGATGAGTTTGTCCAATCCATACTTCTCCAGGAGAAGCATGGGGGATATAAGGAACATGCATTACAGGTATTTGGACCAAAACCAATATATTCATGATAAATATATAATGATCTCTTATCGCATAATAATATCTAATTGATATTGAGGCATATCAGTAACTCATAGCATGAATTCCACATTTACTCAGAACCTGGTCAAAATCAAATATTCTGTGATTGTTTTTACATTTTTCTTTGTAACCTAATATTGAAGAATACTTCCCAAGTTTTGTAAAGTTCCTTAGATATGATAGGTGTATAACAAATGGTGATTCAATAAATAAGTAATAAGAGATTTTAACTTTTAAGATGTTTATAAGTAGTCTTAAAATAAAAAAATAAAACTATTTGCTAATCCATTTTTTAAAAATTCTTTATTTTTGTGTGCTATTTGACAAAAGGTATAGTTATCATATGCAATAATGAACATTATCAACATTGGTTTATCAACGCATATGTTGTAATTCGGCACAATTTTTATATTTTTACATATTTAAACCGTTATGGGATACTAGGAAGTAGTTTTGTATAGCATTGGGTGTGGATACGTCCGATGGTTATGGATGTCGTTACCTAGGTCATGGGGTAGTGATAGAGGTGCAATCCATTGTGGGTGCTATTTTTGCTAATCCATTTTTAAAATTGCATATTGTGATATGGAAACTGAAAAGAGAGACAGAAAGAAGACTCCATATGACTTATTTAAATTTCTTCTTAAGGTTTTATGGAATCCTTTAAAGGAACACCCCAAACACTGTAACCCCTACAGCTCACTGCAGTGGACATGACACCAAAAAATGCCCTAGCACCTCCCTCCCATAGAAAGATGCCAAAATATATTTCAATCAGAATAAAGAAGAAGTCCTGCACTCCAATAGCTTCAGGTACATTTATTAAAACCAATGGAAAACTGCAACATTGCGACCCAAGACAAATTAATTCTTCTGTTGAAACGTTGCAGTGTTTCCTTGGTTCTAATAAATGTGCCTGAAGCTTTTGGAGTGCCTGAGCCTTCTTTTTTACTGGTATTTACTTTTGTTAGGCTAAGTGCTGGACCATGGTCTAGTTTAGCACCCTTTGGATTATTATTATTTATAAAGCGCCTACAAATTCCGCAGCGCTGTACGTTTGGACTAACAGACACGTATTTGTAACCAGACAAGTTGGACACACAGGAACAGAGGGATTGAGCTTACATGCTAGAGGGAGTGGGGTATAGTGACACAAAAGGTAAGGGTAGGGTAGAAAAGTAGGTTATTAGGATAGTATTCACTGAGGCTTAGTGTTTTGTTTTGTTTTTATGACAGTTGCAGGAGAGGAATCAGGTGCGGGGAGAGAAAGCTGTTGACCTTTTAATTGATATGGTTTCCTAAAGAAGAAGGTTTTCAAAGATGTTTTGGCTGAGAGAACCAGCTGGTTGCTTAGGAGATCTCATGGAAGTTTCTGCTTAGGAGGTGGTAGTGAAGCAAGGGAAGCAGTGCCCAGAGGTCAGGTAAAAAGTTAAATTGTTCAAAGTTGTTTGACTACATACAATAGTGGGGCGCCTGGGAACTCCTGGCACAATAACCATTTAAGAATTGATATATTGTAATAAATTGTATCTTTATTGTATAAATGCTATAAATTGTTATTCGTTTACCTACTGATGTTTTACTAGTCACACATTAACATCTAACCTGTATCATTACATATGTTTGGAGATAGGAAACATTTTCAAAGCAGTGTAGGTCCAAAGGCTATCAGAATGAAACTGAAGTTACTTTCAAGAATAATTATGTAGTCTACAGTATTAGTAGCTGTAGTCAACTATGAACTTTATGGCAATTAAGGAATTGAAAAAGTCAGAAGTTGGGTTACCAAGGAATTCTAGAACTTATACATTTGTACACATCATTAAAATGTTATTGTGCACAGGATATTCTTATACTGTAAACATGACTAATTATTGGGTATATTTTCATTTACATCTTATGTGCATCAGGAAAAAATATCCCACTAATGAGATGTTAGCATTGTTCATAACAGATGCATTTTTAAGATGACTATATTTTACAATTCAACTTGGTGTTATGAAATAAAGTGTTAATTTTATAAATTATAAAGTGTGCTAATTTGACACCTATATTTTAAAATAGAACAAAGTCACCTCTACTCTAATACTTTTAAAAGACGCAATACATTTTTTTAGAGATTTTATAATGCTACTTGTTTTGTTTGTTTTTCTGTTTAGTTTTTATTTTATTTATTTATTTTTACCATAGTATGACATTTTGTATAAACCTCATAATATGTCACTCTACTTTCAAAATAATGTAGGCATGCATCACAGCTCCTGAAATGCCAGAAGCTGAAGAGGACGCAGCACACCAAGTTGGCGGCACCCACAAGGGACAGGTTCAGGTAAGTAAAGTTAACCTTTTCCTTCCTCCCATGGCCACCGGACCCCCAGCGGCAATGTCACCATCGGGGGTCTTTGCAAATTATGGAAAGACCCCAGACGGTGACAGCTGCTTTAACTGTGATCTATCCGTTATTTTGTCTAGAAACTAATTTACACAGTAATATTCAGAGAATGTGAAAAAGTCAGCATACATTTCCTTTGATCGTGAGACAATAATAAGCTTAAAAAAACATAAAGAAAAACTTCAAGTTTCAGAAAAAAAAATCAATAAGTAGCCAAAAGATATTTCACATGACAAAAGCAGAGTAAAAAGTCTGAAATATGATTGAAGGCAGCAGATAGTGTTCGTATTGAACTAATTGCCTGTCATATCTGTAACCTATGAAATGTGAACGAGTACTAGAAACCTGGAAATAAAGTCAAAATATACAATCCAAACAATTTCTAGGAAGCATAATAATGAGACTTTTTGAAAGATAGCAGAAATGTAGAGGGTGTTTATCATGTTTATTTATCAGAGGAAAAAAAGTGAACAAAAATCTATTTTAGTAAGACCTGTCATATCAAAGCTAATGACACATTATGATAGCTAACTAAAAGTTAGCTATTAACTGAAAATTTTGATTCTGAAAACATATTTTAAGGTTTTACAATTTTTAGGTTTGTAGAGAATGCAAGGCTGGGGTGGCTTCTGATTTAAAATGTATTATTAATGAGTGGACTTGCATCTTGCCAATTGGGGAAAATCAAAGCCTACACAATTGTGCATAAAGAGCATTTTGGAAAGTCGATGGCGATTACCACTCAGATGTTCACCACTGACAAGTGTTTTTTTTTTCAAACTTCTGATGCACACCTCACACCAATAAGCTTTTACATATTTACTGTTTATTTCAATGAAGGATAGAGTATCAATTACAAACAAAAAGGTAGTTGAGCCAATTTTGTATAACGTTAAATAGACTAGTGTGGAGTTGCAATACAGATTTTTCTATGGGACACTTCTACTTGTTGACAAAGTGTGTAGCTTTTGTCACATAGATTGTTCTATGGTGGATCTTCAGCTTATCAAGGATCTTTTAACATTTCATGACTAATGAATATACATATGAGAATATGAACGATGGTGAGATGACAATTAAGTTTACAATGTTTATTTTCTAACTATGGCTTAGATTTAATATTTTTGTAAACGCTTTTCAAATTATCGCAGTCTGTTAGAAAAATAGTCTTGTGATACATCATTATAATGTTTTCTACCAGTAGGTGATCATTTGAAAAGCTTGTGCAAAAATATTATGCAAAGAACCCATACTAAAAGGACCTGTAATTACCCTATATGGCATCCCCATAAACCCATAAGCACATCTCAGCAAAGCACCCTGACCACAAACCATTCAGCACTTTCTGCATGCTGACTGCAAAGACCCAGTGGTTTGGTCTGAAACTTATTTTGGCCTGAATCTTAGCCATAGCTGGTTAAAACTTCAACCGAGTGATGTTTCCTCTACAGACTTTGGATAAAGGCACTGATTTCAAAGATTCAGCATTATCTGGGGATACCATATGTCTTTATGATTTTCATGTATTTTGGGGTATAATTGTGTCAGGCACATCTGTGCATACGAGATAATTCAAATACCGGAATATGTTGCAATCCTCTCCCAGACATAGAGGCACCTGGATGGGCTTACTGTGTTTTCAATAGAGACCCCATGTTGGAGGTCAGTCTATATAAGCAAGTGTTTCTTTCAAAAAATGTTGTTTTACCCTTCATTAAGTCTCGACTGAAGTTTGGGTAAAGAGCTATAAACACTGTATTCCTTGCAGGACTTGGGAGAGACTTTTAGCGGAAATACTACTAGGAGTACTGTAGCTCCGCTACATATTAAATTGAGATCTATGGTGGTCCAGATTGTGCACCTCTCTAGTCAACTTACTACAACTCACTATTTATCATTTAACATGCTTGAGCAGTAGTTCATTTGAATTATAATGTTCTTCAGTGAATATATTCTTTAAAATGATTCTGTTTAAAAAGGCACTAACACCACAAACACACATACCAAAACAAGAGTCCACATATAGGGTCTGGGATAGTCATACAAATACTTTGACTGAGTCATTAGTAGTAACAAGTGAAATGTCAAATCCCTGAAATAAATGGAATATTTACAAGTTGGCACATTTTGACTCTTCTAAAAATTGTGCCTTCCTGTCCTGCGCACATAAACACATAATGAAAATCTGTAAAACCAACAAAAAATAATATTTTGTGGATATTTTTCAGCATTTTGATTGCAGAACATTTGACCATAACACTTCCCATGGGAATCTTCTTCTTGCAAGCCACATCTATAAGTTAATTAGTTAGAAAATAGCATATTAAAACTGCTGGAATTTTTATACAGAAAAGGCGAACGTTCACAGCCCAGATGCAAACAAATTCTATTCATAAGGACCGTGTAAATTTGAATTACATAAACCTCCTATTTATTATTATAATTTTAATCCACTGTCATATGCTTGAAATCTCAATAATTATATGGGCCCAACATACAGCAATTCCTGATTTATTATTCAAGGGATGTATCAAGGAAGGTGTCTTACTATCTTATAAATTAATCAACATTTCCCATAACAATGCTATAGTTTCCCTTTAAACAGTAATATTAACTGAGTTTGAAAGCAGTCATAATTTTGTGTGTTCATTTTTAAACTAAGATTCATTTACAGATCATAGTCATGAGCCAATTGTGGATGCAAAGCACAGCAATAGGTTTCTCTAATATATATCCCATCTGCTATTCGGGATACATATTGCTCATGTCAAACGTTCATTAATCAAATGCCCTGTTATCTCCCTATATATTTAACCTATATTTTATCTGCAGTAGATCTTACTCAAGTGTTGTAAAGTCAGATATTTATGTGGGAAAAAAGCAGATGTTCTTATTTTGTGAGTTATATAAAAACATTTCAATGTATCATCATAATATGTAGTTCTGACTTTTTTTTTTTGCTGAAACATTTTCGTAAATGATCATATTAACACTTTAATAAAGTATTTAAAAAAAAATATATATCATATTTAAAGTATTTAGCATTACACGATTAGCACAAATTAGGCATAGGTATATATTTTCAGAATAATTAAATAATGTTTATTATAATGTTAAAAAATACTTTCAAGGACCAAAATATAGAAATCTAAAAGGTCAGCCAAAACTTTTTTGTTTTTTTTTAGATTGAAACTGTAAAAGAGCAAATAACGCTCTCTCTCTCTCTCTCTCTCTCTCTCTCTCTCTCTCTCTCTCTCTCTCTCTCTATATATATATATATATATATATATATATATATATACATATATATTTATATATATTCTGCACTTATTTAGGCAAATTATTATGCAATGACAAGTAATCTGCGATGCAATTTATTCATATGATAGACAAAATATATTCGGTCCTACCGCCCCACCACCTGTTCCTCCAATCTTATTCCCTCACATCTCATTTGCATTCTGTCTCCTTCTCTTACTCAGCCTCTCTCTTAAATATTCAATCTCTCCCTTTCCTCTGGTAGTCAATGGAACCACCATAATATCTACCTCACAGGCTCGCTGCCTAGGTGTTCTGTTTGATTACAACTTCTCCTTCAGCCCTCATGTCCAGTCAATCACCAATTCCCATCATTCTTTTTTGGCACGGTTAGCTTCTATTTATTGTTTTGCATGGGAATCCTTGCTTGGCTAACTGCTGCCCAGTTCTTGATTTTATTATAGTGAGCACCGAAGTTATTCTTATTCTTTTTCTAATCACCAAATCCTACCATTTTCATCTCATAAACATAGTACACATCCATCCTACCTAACTCCCGAGATGGCTGAAGTGCTAGTCCATACCGTTATCTTCTCCCAACTCGACTACTGCCATCTGTTTATCAATGGTCTTACTAATTAAGAGCTTGTGCTGCTTCAGTCTATAATAAATGCTGTAGCATGATTACTTTATTGTCCTTCCAATCCTCCCCCTTTTGTCACTCCACTGGCTTCCCATAAGATATAGGGATCAATTTAAATTCTGGTACTTGCTTACAAATCTCTACATTATACTACAACTACCTACCTATCCTCACTGATACACAAGTATGTCCCTTTCAGGCCCCTACAGTCTGCTGAAGACCTGCAACTATTCACTGTTTGTACTTGCACCTCTAACAACCACCATAGGCGTGCGCACGGGGTGCGCACCCTTAATCCCCGCGGCACGCCTATGTATTGAGACCGGCAGGGGAGATCTCAGGATCCGAGCGCCGGCTCTGCTCTCAGCCTCCCTCCCCACCGACCCACAGACAGGGAGGCAGTAGAGGACCTGGGGAGTTCTTGCCAGCAGCTCCGCCGGGTTCCTCTCATGAGATCTGAGCGTTGTCGCGGTTCCACTCAGATCTCGCGAGAGTGAACTCTAGCCCCGCAGGCTAGAGTTCACTCTCACCACTAGGACCACCAGGGAAGGCAGAAAGCATCCCCTCTCCCTGGCATAAGGTAACAAGGGAGGGGGGGATATTAAGCTATCTGCCCCCACCTCCACTGGAACACCAGGGAAGGCAGCAGCATGGTCCCCCCTCCCTACATAAGGTAAGAAGGGAGGGGGGATCTTTATTAACTAATCTGCCCCCACCTCCACCCCACAAATAACCCAAACAGCACAAACACACACATACAGCATGCACACATACAGCACACATACAGCACACACACACATACAGCACACACACATACAGCACACACAGCACCCGCACCCACACACATACAGCACCCACACACACACAGCACCCACACACATACAGCAAACAAACACCACCCACACACACACACAACATCCTCACACATACACCACACAAACAGAACACACATCACCCACACACATAGACCACAGACATACAGCACCCACACACACACATACAGCACCCTCACACACACAGCACACTAACAGTACCCTCACAAACACAAACAGCACCCTCACACAGCACACTAACAGGACCCTAACAAACACACAGCATACTACCAGTACCCTCACACACAAACAGCACCCTCACACACAGTACATTAACAGCACCCTCACAAGCGCACACACACACACAAACACCCACATAGCACACTACCAGCACCCTCACACAGCACACACAAACACAGCAGTGTATATATATATATATATATATATATACATACATACATATACGTGGCGTGTGCTTGTGCTTTAGGGTGCACACCCTAATGCAATAGGCTGCGCACGCCTATGACAACCACCTTCAAGACTACTCTGCACTGTTGCTATGGAACTCCCTTCCCTGCTCCATTAGACTATGACCCAGTCCCCATTCCTTTAAAAAATCATTGAAAACTCACTTCTTCAGGAATGCATATCAACTAAACTGTTAACAGCTTTACCTCCCCGTACCTTGGTAACGCACTTTGCCCCCTTACCTGCTCCTATATAAGCAAAAAAATAAAAAAAGTATAAACTCTTCTAGCAACCCCCTGTTCTCATAAATTAAATACATCATACTCTTACCTTTTGTGTCACTTTACCCCACTTTCTTTAGAATGTAAGTTCATTTTAGCAGGGCCCTCAACACTATTTGTTCCTGTGCATCCAACTCGTCTTGATGCAAGCAGTCCCCTGACTTTGCTCGACCCCCTGTCACAGATGTCTAATTACAGGACCCTATTTACCTTTGCACTCCAGAAAGTCCCAGAAAGAAGGTCTTCCCAATTAAAGGGACACTTTAGGCACTCAGTCCACTTTAGCTCATTATAGGGGTCTGGGTGCAGATGCCCAGGTCCCACTTATCTTTGTGGGTTATTGCCACCTCTAGTGGCTAATAGACAGCCACTAGAGGGACATCTGAGTTGTTAGACTAGTTATGGTCATCTAACCCAGTGGTTTCCAACCCAGTCCTCAAGTACCCCAAACCAGTCCAAGATTTAGGAATTACCCAGTTGTTTTTTTAGAAAAAAGATTAAAGAAAAGACTTTAGACACAACTGGGTAATCCCTAAATCATGGACTGATTGGGGGTACTTGAGGATTGTGTTGGGAACCCTTGATCTAACTGATGCTAGACGTCCTCATGCAATGCATGAGGACATCCAACGCCACCAGAAACCCCTTAGGAAAGCATTGTATAATGCTTTACTATGGGGGAAGTTCTAATGCAAGTGAGGTGATCGCCGCCCATGCACATTAGGATTGAGCACCAGTTGAATTTGGACATATTATTACTAGGTACAAGTTTGCAATTTTTAAATGTATTCTATACCTATAGGGACATGCAAAACATGTGTTCCTGCCATGTAACTTTAAATGTTGCCATGTTTAGTTTTTAAGCATGCTATGCCTTTATATGTATATATAGTCTTGGTGTTCCTGCATGAGAGATGCACATTTTTAGACTTAGTGCACAAGTGTGATAAATTCCACTTGTAATTGTCATAATTAAATATTTGTTTAGTTTCCATTACAAATTGCAGGAAAAAGGTTAAATACATATTAAAAAACAATGTAATCAGACTTTAAAGGTTTCCTTTTTCCACTACATATTTAAAATCAGTTTTATTTTGTTCAAAATGCATTTGGACATAAGAAGTGTTTGATGAATGTATTTGTTTTGTAAGTTTTATTTGGAAGTAGTTGTCTAAGGTGCTACTTTTGAATTGTAGACTGATGCAGGAAGAACACAGCTCAGTAGGACATAGCTCTCACGTGACGTTTCTGGTGCATGGACTTCTAGTGGGACAACCATAGAAAAACAAAGAAAAAAAATGGAAATAAACCTGAAAATCAATGCATCATTTTCTTCTAAACAAAGAACAAAAAAATAAGGCACGGCAGATAAAGAAAGTGCAAAGTCAGCTGGAATATGAACACTGATGTACAGTACTATTAGACAGAAGAAGTCAACACTGGTCTGTATCTCAACCTCTTTATATAACTGCTCTCATTCTGCCAGTACGACAAAGCATCATTAGCACACCTAAATTAAGCTGAAGGGGTACATACTACCTATTATCATCCTACATGTGCTGAGTATAAAGTATGTATAAGAAGAAGAGAGGCCATTAGTGGATTATTCCACAGAGTACGTATTCATGTAAATTGAACTGTAAAATATTTAGGACATCAATCCAAATATATTATTCAGGGAAGTGCAATGGAATAAAAAGACAATTATATTACTACAGTTCTCATAATAGTTACATTGACCATAGTATAAATATATTAAAGAGATTCATTCTTTTATTATCTGGAACATAGAAACGTGTACACCAATGAGAAAAACAGCCACACTGGTAGCCTACATTTAAATGGATGTTTATGATGACTTGTTCTATATTATTTGTCAATGCATAGAATAAAGCTGTTGTGTTCTGTGGTGTAATAAGTAAAGCACTTGTGTATAATAGCACATAAGTGACTTTGGTATGACCATGTTATGCAGTTTTTTCTAGAAGTAAAAATCTCTATATGTTATACTGAAGGAGTGCAATTATTTTCAGACTTAATTATCTCATGATACTTATGTATCACCAATACATGTTTCTAAATCAAATCGATGATATTTCGGATTTGTATCTACTGGTAATTTTAGTAGCACAGTGATGCAAAATATGTATGAGGTGGCACAATGATAGACAATAGACAAGCCCTAACGATTTGGGTAATAATCATATCTGCAGGCGCGAAAATAACCAACAATCTCCCACTTCCTGATAAAACTATTTGATATTGTTTTTATCAATACATTGTTATTATATTTTTAGAACATACGCCACTGTGTTTTCCAACAAATCTCCTGGAATTCTTGGAGTCTTCTTATGAATATGCAAAACTGAAATACATGCGTAGAGTGAATCAATTGCAAATGTATGTTCAGAAAACAAATTATCCAGATCTGTGTGTTCCCTTGGGCAACAAAGAGCAATTCTACCAGTGTGACAGCCCTTTAGATTGATGGGCATAGAACATATTTTATATTTTTACCATCCATCATATATATGATCAGATTTTTGATCATATAAATATGGTGGGGGTGTATAGGTCTATGTGGCAAGTATTCTTCCGAGTTAGGAGAATATGCTCTGTGTTCGGTTATGTGCAATTAATTTCTACATTTTGCTTTGGACTAAGATGCTACAGAGTGTCTTTATCTAAGACAGGGGTCATTTTCATTCCTTAAAGCAATTATTAATTCTTAGTAATTGGATTAACCATGGTTTTCTACTTTCCTTATATCAAAGAGTAGGTGCCTGATTTTTAAGCAAATATTTAAAGAAACTGTCTCAAAAATAATAGCATTATAGCATAAGCCTTATACAGATTCTATCATTAAAGAGGAACAATGGACTCAAGTAGAAGTCAGCAACAGAGCTATACTTTTTGAAGGTCATCCCATTTTAATTTCCACTCATAGTCTTCCCATGTTAAGATCTCACATTGATGTTTCATATAAAATTATTTTCTTTTATGTTTGCACTCTCTCATTCTATTTTATTTTATTGTCTCTACACCACCTCTTTATTGAAGCTCGATCTACATTCCATTTGATTCACATGTTTTTACCAGATCGTCATTTATTTATCCAACTCTTTTAATTCTAGGTCTAACTCAATAATGAAACTCCAACAACGATATATTTCTGCACACATTACATCTATTTCAGTACACTACTCCTGTCTTCCATATCAGTTCTTTTCACCACTAGTACCTTTGTTCCCCTCGATCTCAATTTCCTTTATTTTCTATATTCCATTTTTCCAATCTCTTCCAATCTAGTAAAGATCTTTTGCTCCCAATGCTCTACACTCTATTTTGCCCTTCATCAGTTTAAGATTCAAAAAGTATCCCTTCCCCTCTTCCATTTTCTAACTGGGAGTCTTTCTAATTTTTATTTGCTTGCTCATGCACTTTGAATCTTGATGTATGCTCGTATTAGTGCTAGGTGTGCCACTATTTAATTTTCCATTTGTGATTAATGGCTACACTACAAGTAGACAAAGAGTGTGACTGGAGTGATGGTACTCCACCACTTTAATAAATATTTTGAATGAGTGACAATTGATTCTAGATAACATAAAATTAGGAACACCTGTAGTCTAAAGCAGAAAAATAATAGAACTCAAGACTGTTGATACAAGTTAAAAATAATCAGACACACAACTTTTATATTGTTATTGTATGAATTGCAACACAATACAAAAGGTTGCAATTTTGCATGTTTTGCTTTTAGACAGACATTTTCAGCCACCCAGCTTCACAGAAATGAATCTATTTGAAACATTACAATGTGTCTTTTAAGTCACATCAACTGAGTGTTCATTGCCTTTTTGTTATCAATATCTGCTTTTGTTAATGGTATAACATATCTCTACTGTGTTTCTTATTAAAGCTCACACCAGCAGGTATATCACGCTCTCTCTCATTTTGTTTTCTTTTAGATGTATTTGAGGACTAGAACATATTACAGAACACATTTGTATAGACAAGTTACATTCCATTATCCCCTCAGTTAAAAGCTGGAAAAGTATTAATCAAGGATTTCTTAAATGGGAAAAAGCATAGCAATAGAAGGCAATTGCATTTTTTAACTTTATGCTAAATGGGATGCTTTCTAATGTCCGTTTTAACATTTTGTGCACAGTTGGAAGATCAACGTTGTATTTTACCCTTCTTCAGTGCTCGAGCAGTAGGTATTGAATAACATTTAATATAACCATTTTCTATTCACAATCCTTCTTTTCAATAAACTGTGATCAACTCTGTCAGTGCAGTAAATTAATACTGATATCATTCATTGTAGAGGCATTTTAAATATTTCCAGCTGTGCAGATGTCAGCTGTACCTCATTTGTCTCTAAATACCTTGTTAGCAAAGAGAGACTCTATGTAGCCAAAACGTGGTAGAAAAATAAATATCTCATGCAGAGGTAACAGAGAAATAGTAATTTAAGGATTTGAAAGATTTGATAAGGAGACATTTAAGCTGTAAAATGCTACATTGCTGCAATTTTCATCTTCCTGTGTAATGAAAATTCTATTCTTTGTCAAGCTCATTATATTGAACTTATTGCAGATTGAGTCTGTTACCTACTGGAAGCATCAGAAAAGGGATTTAAATTAAAATTAAGCCGAACTGCTGCCCAGTTGAAAAGACATTACAAAAGCAGCATTAGGTCTAATTACAAAAGCAACCAAAACATGTTCGTTGTTTAAGTGGATCTCACAGGTTACCGTCATATCTACATGTAATGATAAACACTTTCAAAAGGTATACTAAATTGCCAAAGAATATTAAATAAGCATCACGGAAAACTGCAGGAATCAACATTTTTCCCAAAAACCTTGTGTGGCTATTAAATGTGCTTAGCCCGGTCAGAGTCAGAAAAATTATTGTAGGAAATAATACATATTTATAACTAACTCTAAGTCATTTTACATTTTTTTACTTTTTAGAATTGGCTTTCAATGTAGTGTTAGCATTCTCATACACATTCTGTTTGTGTTTAAGATTAGAGAGAGAAAGCAGCTATTTAATACCACAATAAAGTAATGGGAAATATTTGCGGACAGGGAATAGAGGTTGGCCATGTAGAGTGTAACAAAGCATGCTGGGATATAGAACTGTAGCACCCAGTAGGGATATAATTATATGGCATAATCGGGGTATTTTAGGTTGTGCATTTGTGAGGACCTATACACAGTGCCTACAGGGCTGCTCCACATGCCTACAAGGACTCCACTATAATATTATCAGTGGGTTCGAACTGACTAAAAAAAAGAGGCAGGTAGAATAGGCAAGCTAAATGAAGAGTATGGTAAATTTGGAATGGGACTTTCATATACTACAAAAATATCACCTCCCAGAATCCAGCTGTCTTACTGAGGATGACTCTGATAAACTCACCTGTGCTAGACAGGTATGTCATGAAACTCAAATTTATTGGTAAGTTATACGAATATGGTGAGGTAAAGAGGGCCATCTGAGTGGTAGAAGGGGTGCAAAAGCACAACTATAGTGGAGGCACAACGCGAGAGTTGGGCAAAGCAGACATAATGAGAATTGAGAAGAGCAAGGATGACAGATTTATAACAAAACCCACCCAAGACATGTATGAGCATTGACTAGACATATGAGAAGAACATCTCGTTACCTCAAGACTAAACTACACAATTTTCATCTAATAGTTGTTAAAACAATTCACAAATTCTAATTGCAATTAATCTACATATTCATTTGATCATGTTTTCAGAATTAAAGGTAAGTGCTGGCTTCAGCAATGGCCCCTCTGAGGTAAGTAGCCATTTCTTGGAAATAAAATACAATATTATATAAACAAATCTCTCTCTATATATAAGGGTATATTGAATGGTCATTATCCCCATTAAGGACACAACTTCTGGAATAAAAGGGAATCATGACGGAATATTTCCATTGTGTGTCCTTAAGGGGTTATTTCTGTGTAAATGGAGCTTTCCTCCATATGTTTTCAAATTACAGCTTTATATATCGCGATAAATGTAGTTCATAAATGTGCTGTGCTATGATCACTATCACCGAGTTTTATATTTTATTTTATTTTACTGTATTCATAAATGTTTCATTGTGAGAGTGTTCACTTGCCCTCCCCAATTCAGATGCAACAGAATAACTTACTTGCCTAATAGAGTAACAATGTAGTATTAAATTGTCGTTCAAGGATTATCGAAAAACTGTGTCTTGAAATGTAAGAGAGAACTGTGATCCCAAATCTGGCTAGACCTTTCAAAAGGTATAATTTGATATCGGGGCATGTCTAGACATTAGAAACAGTACACAGCTTTTCACTTACAGCCACTCAATAGTTCTTCATTAAAACATCATTGCTAACTCTATTTCCAACGTGTAGTTAAGCCGAACTCTTTTCCTCCATTTATATTGTACATGCTGACACAGTGCGTGTCCTTTCTCTACAAGGATACCTGAAACTCAATTCCTTTCATTAGGAAGCAGATTCAGATTCAAACTCATGGCTTTTAAAGCTTTGCAATTCGATAACTTGAAGTTTGATTTTACACTGAAACCTACGTATTTTTAATTGCCATCTAAACTTATATCATAATAGCATTTCTCAGAAATGTTAAATATAATATTGCATTATCAATATATGTTTCAGCTTCTTAGGTTCTAGATGCCAAAAATAGAGGGGATTGAAAGTGTCACCCCTAAGAATGAAAAGGATAGAAACATATTTATATATTTCATACTGCCTGCAAAAACTTAAATTTTTCTTCCTTTGGCAGCATTCTGTATATGTATATATACATATATATCTATAGCTATATCTATTTATTAATTGTCATGTGCATGGCAAGAGTTTTTTACTCTAATTTCCCCATATTTATTGGGCTTACTCAGATCACCCAGAAAACAAATCTTACTGTTTATAAACTATTGCAAGTGAATTTTTTTTACTATATATCTGTCTATCTGTCTATCTATCTATCTATCTATCTATTTATATATTTATATATCTATCTCTCTATCTATCTATCTATCTATCTCTAACTATCTATATCTATCTATCTATCTATCTATCTATCTATCGATATATATGGGTTAGAGCAGTAGTAACTAACTGAGTAAAATGTTGGTGCTACATAAATGATAATAATATGTTTGCATATCTATTTTTAAGACAAGCCTATAGAGAGCCACAAGCATTCCATTGTGCATACAATACTTTTAATTAGGCATATATGCACAAGGTCTTGTCTTTTTTATTTTTTTTACATAAATACACTTCATTATAATTATTTTTTTTATCTTGATACCAGATGCATGGCTTTGGACTAAATTGATTCTAATTAAACAGAATTATAACCTTCCTAACACACCAAGTATCTTGGCATTGTGAAATGTATTCATCTATATTTCAAATGTTTAATTAATGAAGACATGGACTTGTCTGTATATATCAATATATTTCTATTAGGAAAGCGTGAGTGATACATTGGCTTTATATGTGCATCAGATCTCAAAAAATGGCAGCCTTATTTCTCTTTTGTTTACTATTTTAACTCCGCAATCTGACATACACAGCTGCTGTGCCCCAAACGGATTTCCAAAATAATGCCCCATCCATGTTGATCATCTTCCAGTGGCAGGTGCTTTGGCTCAGTAACAGTTATTCGAGATTGTGATTGTCCAAGTTTTTGATTTAGTTCGTTTAGCAAGTGACCCCATGTCTGTTTCACAACCATTGAAGAAGTTCTTGTCACTATGGCAGATGTGAATTCAAACATCCCAGACCCAGGAGAGTTTAAAACTACATTGCGTTTTAAGCCTTCCAAGTTTTGAGCTGTGGGTACATTTGCAAGCTAAGCTCTCTTGTGGTTTTGCAGGCTGCATGCATATGGAAAATGAATTCAGAATCAAGCAACACATTTGCATTTCATGGATCAATATATTAAACTGTCATGGTATTCTACTAAGTGAGCTGGAAGCCTTCACAGTCATTAGTTTTTGCATATTATTTGCTGCAAATTTATACAATCAAATATTGACATTAGCTTATAAAGATGCATCCAATAATTTTAGACCTCGTCCTTTCATAGGAAATGCAGTTTTAAGCCCGGTAATCTTAATTAAGCAGAACAATATTGTTTTTTTTTTATCCTGCTAACTCTGTCATTAGTATCACAGACATAAGACATATGTGTTTTTAAAAACAGCTAGTGCATCATGCATTATACCGAGAATGATTTTAATGAAACAGCAACATCTTATTATTTTAAGTGAAATTATACCCATAAAATGGATGTGAAAAGACAAACATTCTTACATTCAAATGCATTGTATTTACTTATGTTACATTACATTTGAATAAAATGTCAGCTGTGTGGTGATGTTAGAAGGGCAGTATATTCCCCAGAATTTGTTCTGGTGAGTAGAATCATTCCCTTCAGGCTTTCTGCTGTAAACACTGTCTTTTCTGA
Organism: Pelobates cultripes; assembly: GCA_933207985.1. Taxonomy (NCBI): domain Eukaryota; kingdom Metazoa; phylum Chordata; class Amphibia; order Anura; family Pelobatidae; genus Pelobates; species Pelobates cultripes. Next base: position 30,062,752 of record OW240920.1, on the reverse strand, counting down.
GAAAATGCAGTGTTTACATTACAGCATAGGGATAACTTCACTGGCCACTTCTCAGATGGCTACTAGAGGTGCTTCCCGGAGACACTGAACTTTCCTCATTGAGATGCATTGATTTAAAGCATCTCTATGAGGAGATGCTGATTGGCCAGGGCTGTGTTTGGCTTATGCTGGCTCTCTCCCTCATCTGCCTTCTTGACAAGCTCAGCCAATCCCATGCTTTCCTATTGTGATTGGCTCAGATCAACACTTCTGATTATGTCAGCCAAGTAGGCAGATCATGCACAGAGCCAGCAGCAGCAGACTGGAATAAAAGTAATATTTTACTATATTTAGGGAAGAAAATGGGGTAGGGTGGCTAGATAGTGGTTTTAACACTATAAGGTCAGGAATAAATGTCTGTGTTCCTGACCCTATAGTGTTCATTTAAATATCACATCATTCACTATATTTTTGACTTGTAGTGTACAAGTTAAAGCCGGGTATTGTGGGCAAAACTACCATTGGGTTTATTCCAAAATATTATATCCTGTCCAACTGCAAACCAAACTTATGATTTTGACAGAATCTAAAATAGCACATCATGTACTTACAGTCTCGTTATTAGTCATTTACATGTAATTACATTTGTTATTTCTCTTTTCATCATGAGATATCTCAAAATGTTGTTCATTTCTTAACCCCCTAAGGACCAAACTTTTGGAATAAAAGGGAATCATGATATGTCACACATGTCATGTGTCCTTAAGGGGTTAAAGGACCAGCAAAGACACCCAGATTTCTTCATCTCAATGAGGTGGTCTGGGTGCAGTGGCAGGAACGTTTTAACCTCTCAATGTAGAACTTTGCAATTTTGTAGAAAATGCTATGTTTAGCTTGAAGGGTTAAAAACACCTCTCTGGTGGTTTTCACACTGGAAACCACTGGAGGTGCCCCATGCAACAACAAAGTAAAACCTGGCTAAGTCACTAAATGCAGCTCATAGGAAAGCATTGAGTTCAGTTCTTGCCTATGAGAAGCATTGAATCGGATGCCTATATGAAGAGCATTGGATTGGACCATCACAAAGAGAGCAATGCCTCAAGGATGACATTGGGAGAGGCAGAGCAGCCACATCACCAAGGATGTGTAAAAAAGTAAGTAACCCTTTAATTTTAATTGAGTGGGGGCAGAGTTAATCAAATTTAAATCGGCACATGGCACTGTAGCGTTAGGAATTCAGGTTGATATTCCTAATGCTACAGTGTTTCTTTAATCTCTTAGTGACCAGACCATTTTACCAGTTTGTTACCATTAAGGACCAAGGCTGTTTTTAAATTTCTGCTATGTTTGTGCTTAGCTGTAATTTTACTCTTACTCATTTACTGTACCCACACATATTATTTACCGTTTTCTCACCATTAAATGGTCTTTATAAAGATACCATTATTTTCATCATATCATATAATGTACTATAAAAAAATTACAAAATATGATGAAAAAATAAAAAAAAAACTATTTTTTTCTTACTTTGACTCCCAAAATATGTTACGCATCTACAACCGCCAAAAAACACCCGTGCTAAATAGTTTCTAAATTTTGTCCTGAGTTTAGAAATACCCAATGTTAACATGTTCTTAGCTTTTTTAGCACTTTGCTATTTCCAAACCATATTTTTTAAAAGAAGAAAACCTAAGATATTAAATTTGGAGTGTTTTGATTCTTTCCATGCAACCATTTTACCAACAATCTATGCCAAATTAAAATATATATATTTTAATTGGTGATTTTCTTTGGGTACATATAGCAATTTAAGAATATTTGTAGTGAGAACTTTAAGGGTTACTGCCAAAGAACACCCCAATATGTGTTCAGCAACATCTCCTGAGTACAGTGATACCACCCATGTATAGTTGTGACAGGTTCTCTGGGGGCTAAAAGACCTTATTTGGAAGGTGCACATTCCAGTTTTCCAACTTGGAATTTTCACAGATGGTCAATGTCATTTACACCCATAAAACCATATATTATTGAAAAGTAGATACCTATTTCAAATGGTGGTATTTTAACACTTTCCGTGCTCTAATTCTACCACCAGTCTTTGTCAAACTTTTGGGTAATCATTTTTTGTGTTATTTTTCTCTCACATTGTACTTTAGGCACAGATTCTCAGTTCCTGTTATGTGTTACTGACACCCCAATATGTGTTCAGCAACATCTCATGAGTACAACAGTACCCACAATGTACAGGTTTTATGGGTTTTTGCAAAATTACAGGGGTCAAATTTATAACTTTCCTTTTTTCCATGTTTGCACATTGAAATTTGCCAGATTGGTTTGCTGGGCCTATGTTGTCTTTGAGACCATATGGCAGCCAAGGAATGTGAATTAACCTCATCATGGCATACCATTTTCAAATATAGACAACCCATGGTATTTAAAATAGGGTATTTCCAGTCTTTTGTAGTAGCCACTTAGTCACAAACGGTGGCCAAAGTTAGTTTTGTTTTTTTAATATTTTAAACAAAAATTGCACTTTTACTGGTGATATCATCATCCTGATAAGTTTTACTTTTTAAAAAACTCAGATTTGTGTTCAGCAAAGTCTCCTGAGTATAACAATAGCCCCCATGTAAAGGTTTTATAGTGTTTTGGAAAGTTACGGGGTTAAATATAGGGCTTACCAATTAAATTATCTGGACTGTCTGCCTGGGTTGTCAGGTTGGTCTTTCAAATTATAATTGATAAAATCAAATAATTATGTAGTTAATAGTTAAATATATATGTGGAATGTGTGTATGTGTGTATATATATATATATATATATATATATACATTCAATTTTTTTTATTTATATTATATATATATTTACTATATAAACTGTCTATATGTTGTTTTGCTATTTCAGAGAAATTCTAGTGCATTCCAAACATACACATACGACAGGTTGTTGTATCTATGTCTTTAGAGCAAGGCAAAAAAGGGACAGTTTTACATCAGACATCATGAGTGACAATTAATGGAATCCAATTTCTCCATGATGTGCATGAATGTTCCACAGATGTTCCTTTTGCATTATTATGCATGCGCAAGAGTACAAAAGTGATTCAACTCCAGGCAGGTAAGGCTGCAATTATCTCAACAAGGTTAAACTCTGGATTCTCCTGTAGAAGTTACATGTCAGACACAGTTCTCTTCTTTTTTAACTTCACCATAAAAAAGAGAGATTATTACAATTTACACATCTGTAAAATAGACAATTTAAGAACAAAGGTAAAGCACAAAAATGCATACAAAAACTGTGCACATGTTGGTACTGATTATCTATATTTAGTAAATGACATGATAATTTAATTAAAAAAATATTTCTACTAATATATAGATTTTAATTACTGATTTGTCAAAAACAGTCACAAGAAACTGAGGTTTTTTTTTTGAGTGCTGGAAAGTAATGTAGAAATTGATTGTTAATTTATAAAAAGAAACCAAACATTTACTCATACTCATTCCAGTTGTGCAAATCGTGCGTGCCTGATTCTGGTGTATGGGAGCCTACATTTAAATTTGTATATTCACTGGCAGCAAAGGGGTTAATGTCCATTTATCATTGCCAGTGCTCCTCACTAAGGTCATCATTCCAAAACTTGAAGTCTCAACCCTTAAATTACACAGCTTCACAAGAAAATGTCCAGAAAGAGGGAACATTTCCATCATATGTCCTCAAGGGGAAATATATTATGACAACTCCAATAATTAGGGAAAAATATGAATAATACTTATTATTTTGACAATAAAAAAGGCTTTACAGGGACATCTCAATGAAGTGGTGTGGGTGCCATGTCCCTGTATGTTTAAGCCTGCTGCTGCAAACATTGTTGTTCCGCGAGAAGGCAGTGTTTCCAGTGCAGAACTTTCTGAGATCATCAATATCTGAGATCATCAATATCAATAATCGCAGCCATGTAGGCAGGACCAGATACAGAAACTATCTGAGATCATCAATATCTGAGGTTATCAATATCGATAATCGCCGCTATGTAGGCAGGACCAGATACAGAAACTTTCTGAGATCATCAATATCTGAGATCATCAATATCGATAATCGCAGCCATGTAGGCAGAACCAGATACAGATAGTGTCATGGGATTAAAGAAAATCAAGCTACCTTTTCATGTGCTCACCGGAAAAGGGAGAGGTAGTCACCTAGGCAGCTATAGAATAACAGATTGTATTATTAACTCTATATTGTTCCTTTAAAGAGACAGAAAATATCATCAAAGTCAGAAGAGGGCCATAAAAGCATTAGATCAGAGTTCAAAATATTTTGAGATGGATGTTATTATTATTATTATATATATTATTAATGCTGCTATCAGCCAGAAGCGTGTGTTTGAAGATATTGAAGGTTTGAATTAAGTTCTAATGCATCACAAACAAAGAAATTATATAAAAATGGAAAATTGGATACCACTTCAAAAAATTCTTGTTTTCTCTCTTTTACTATACTATCTAACAATTAACTTCCCTTCATTTCAAATAAATCAGTCTTTGAATCAGAAGATTATTGTGCTTCTGTGAAATAATGACACTCGAGATGTACTCTAAATTTTTGTTTTTATTTTCTCAAGTGCAGAGGATGAATCTTAGAATTATTCTTGTCTTTATATGTAAGATTTGGTATTTTATGATCACTCATACTTTATTCAAAACTTTATAATGAATACCTTGACTGGTGAGCACAAGCCAAAAAAAAAAAAAAAACCCTGTACAATCAATATTGTGTCATTAACTTAATGTGTATGATTTGTCCGTGAAATAGCTAAATCACGAAATAACATTTTGGGGGTAGTTTTGGGGTAAACAAAAATAGGATCATTATCTTCATTCAGTGGGCTGTATTTGACATCATATATAACTGCGCCAGATGCAACCTATAGAGGTCTTAAATGCAAAATCAGTGCTCCTTTGCTGCCCTGAATCCACTGTTAGCCCAAAAGAATAGGCACCCGAGCTATGGCAAAACTGGGGGGGGGGCTATAGGTACAAGTACTCCAGATGCCACATGAAGGGAGGTGCTGTCGCCACAGCCAAATGTCCATACTATCTGTCTCTGATCGGGCCCCTCTCTTTACCACAGGAGGTAACCAGCAGAGAGGAAAATGCACTATATATTAAACACATTATTAGTCAGTGTGGGGAGACAATGTTTAACACAGCCAACCCAAATACTGTCACTCTCCCCTTGTAACAATCCCTTCACTCTGTCACACTCACCCCCTATCCCTGTCACACACATCTCCCTCACACAGTCACTCACCACCCCTCCCCCTGTCACATGCACCCTCCTCAACTTGTCACAATCACCCAACTATTCCTCTCACTCACCCCAATAACCCTGTCACAGTCACTCCCTAACTGTGGCACACTCACCCACCCTGCCTAAACCTTGTCACCCTTACCCACCTCACACTGCCACAGTTACCCCACTAACTGCCGTATCACAGTTTTCTCTGAATATAGTGATTGTTATACACAGTCACCTCCCACATATGAAACCAAATACCTCATATAAACACAACACACAAAGTCCGCAAGTAGTCTTCCTTACACACAACACAATCTATTTAGAAACCTTTGTGATTGCTGGAAAAGCCAGCTTGCAGGTGCATGCTGGGATCTCTCTGATCCCAGTGTACACTGGCTGCCTGCACTTGAAAGGAAAAAATAGGGGCATTCAAATGAGTCTCTGCCCTGGCTAAAAAAAATGTCTAGTTTTGCCATTGGCTGCGAGAGAGAATTTGCTATGTGAAATTCACATAGCAAACTGTCCCTCGCGGTGCCTATTCATTTTGGGGCAGTACTTCAGCTGCCACACAGCCGGTGAAATCAGATGCAGTGTTCATAAGAGCACTACATATACACACCAGACCAGCTGCACCCTTCTGCAGAACAGACAGCAAAGAAGTGGAGCAGGGCAAGGCAACCATTTTGAACATCGCATTAGAGTCAGACGACTGCAGAGGTAGGCACTAGTGACATTGAGAATTTATACAAGTCCTCCAATGACAAGATTTTACAGGACATAAAAAGTTTATACATTTGCTGTCCATTGACAGGGCATAACAAAATACTACATGTGATGCCTAATGTCAGGATAAATAAAGTGTATACCTTTGATGCCCATTGTCAGATTTATAAAATAGACCCCCCCTGTTGCTGGACCCCCATGTGAACCCATATTCACATATGAATGCTGGAGACACCACTGGATATTATAGTGACATTATGAAAGAGTGTTTTGCAGTCTGCATTCCCAGATCTAAGTTTAGATTTCTATCAAATGATATGAGTCGGATATCTGAGCATTTCTCATAGTGATGGCTGTATCAAGAATATGTAATAGAAGCAATATTTCTTTTTTGTGCATTCGTAATTTATTATTGTAAGTAGTAGTAGCAGTGTCAGTGTGTATAACATGCCTAAATGCATTACACAATGAATAAACAAAGCATAACAGGTAAGACAAGTTTGACTTGTAGGAGCAAGAGATGTATAGGGACCTGCACAAACAAGCTTACAATATAAAGGATATGTGGTAAAGTACAAAAACTATAAAAGTGAAAGTTATCCTATTCAAAGCAAAAGCTTCTTGCTACGTGTATTAACATTATAAGTCTAATTGATGGGAAGCAGCACTGGAAAAAGTCCTGCAGACATATCATATCGGGTCATTGCTTATTATACTTATCAATATCTTTTGATTACTTGCAAGTTTACTGTGTTAGATTTGCAATTGGTCTCATACTGTGACTTTTATATTGCTGTCATTTATGACATCTCATAAAAGGAATACCAGTAAATGCGGCCCTAAAATGTATGGTGATGTCTCAAACCTTGTTTTTATTATATAACAATTGATATTTTTTTATATTGTAATACAATTTATAGATTAGGATGTATTTACACAACACTAACAGTAATTTTACAGGATGTAGGCATAGACAGAGCTCAGCAGATATGACTTGATAAATTAACTATTACATGAGGCTCCTGGAATTACTCCTCAACTACAAAGTCCAGGCAAGTGAATACTGCAATTATCCACAGATATATATGTTGAATGATTAATGGATGGATGGATGTAGGCATGGATGGATGGATAGATGGATAGATGAGTGGTTTGATGGATGATTGGTTAGATGAGTGGGTGGGTAGATGGATGGATGGATGGATGGATCAGTGGATGGATGGATGATTGGTTAGATGAGTGGGTGGGTGGGTTGATGGATGGATGAGTGGATGGATGATTGGTTAGATGAGTGAGTGGGTAGATGGATGGATGGATCAGTGGATGGATGGATCAGTGGATAGATGGATGATTGGTTAGATGAGTGGGTGGGTGGGTTGATGGATGGATGGATAAATGGATGAATGATTGGTTAGATGAGTGAGTGGGTGGATAGTGTTACTTTTTGGATTATTATCACAAACAGTCGTGTCTAAACAGGAAGTTGATCATTTGGAGACATCTACAGCCTATATTACTATATATATATATTTGATAGGGATCGTAGAAACATCAGTAAAATACATATGTGATAGAAAAAAGCTAAAGAGGAGGAGAGAGAGCGATAAAGGAGGTCAGATGTACACATAGGCAGGAATACACATAAATAAGTAAAAGAAATACAGAGAGACAGAAATTAAGATAGACAGGAGAGAAGGAGATAACAGATAAAGTGATAGATAGATAGATAGATAGATAGATTTTGGATTGTATTATTACTTTATCCCCAAATATGCTATATATATTTGCTATAATAACTTTTTTTCATAAAAATAATAGCAGGAATTAAAATAAAACTTTTAAGATTAATAATTAGCTGTAATGAGGATAGACTAAGGATAGACTAAAATAGCACCGTTTTAGCAAAATGAGCACTGAAATTACACACCAGGATGATGATGAAAACATTTTCCTTCTTTTCCAAGTGCATACAATTTCTTGCATTAGAAAGAACACATATATTTATCTGTAGATGTGGGCAGTGGGGCACAGTGTGCTATTTTAAACACAACATCCAATAAGTAAAATAATGAAATAGAACTTAATGCAAACACCTGCTTCATCCAAAAATCCATTTTACGGTCTATTTCAAGTTCTGTGCAAAAACATTACTAAATATAAAACAATCTAATACATCTAATTATCATGAATGCATATAGTTTACACCTAGAGCTTAAAGACCAGCCTATTTTATAAAATTGTAGATTTAACAACAAGGATTTCTGAACAACATTAAATATTTATTTGAATATTTATTTGGAATGGGATCACAAGTAATTGTTGTAGGGAGTCATGCATTAAAACATGATTTGTGAGAACTTTACTGACTTCACTGAGTTTACAATTAATAAAAAAAATAAAAATATATATATATATATATCAAAATTGCTAGGTTGGATACTTTTGCCAAGAAATAAAGGGTGATGTTTCACTGAGAGCGGGCACAAGAGGAGAACTGCTCTCAATAGGACAGTGTCAGTGTGGGTAGTACCAGTCTACCCAGGGCATGAACCCGAATCTAGGATTTGAAAAAATATATACTGGAGAAATCTCTATCCAAAGACAGAGCCCCCTAGTTGGTAAAAAATTACAGTCAATAATACTCTCTAAATGGTGTCTAAAAGTAGTGTGATTAGATAAAGGTATAGAGGAGTTTCCCAGAAATGGCTACAACGTACTATACAGACTTTATTAAGTGCGATCAAAGGTAACAACGGTGTCCAGTGCGGTGCTTTGTGATGGGGCATGCTTGTCATTGGTGATGACAAAACACACCCTATCTGGCCCTGCCTCCTTTTCAGTGGGCCGCTGTAATTAAAAAATGCCCAGGCCGAATTTTCTTCCCAGTCTGGCCCTGCCTATAATATTCCCTCCATCACTCCTTTGCAGCATTAAAAGGGTTAAAAATGGAGGGTGGGGTGGGTGCCTAATGTGCCTAATGTGCCATGATTGCATTGGGACTACCCCATAGCCCATAGGAAAGCATTGGATGTCTGTAATGGATCACTTGGCAACCCGACTGAGCACCTCCGCTAACAGATGCTTCCTAGCTGACGCTGAGAACCGTAAGCACCGCGCCGGACATCACAAGCACCTCAGACTCCACAACTGCCGTAGCTTAGCTAGGATCTCGCCGTCTTCCTCCCACCCCGGACCAACCTCTGATATCCAGGACCGTGTGGGAAAGACCTCTCCTACTCCAGAAAGCATATCATTAACAGCTCTTATAAGAGCTAGTGATGAGAACCCAGGGGAGTATAATGAGTATAGCAATCCCCAGTGTGAATATAGTAGTATATCCGTTCCCAAGCTACGTGTTGAGGGTTAAGCAGGACTGTCTTTTAATGGTGCCACAGCTGGCCTTATATGCAAGTCCCCATGCAAGGGAACACCCACCTGGACCTTGTGGGGGACAGGATGACAATTGTTACAAGTCAATGATAATGCAGTACAGTAGGTGACACTCCCACATACAAAGCCTTCCCCTTTCATTAGGAGATAATTGAGTCAAGCACTATACTAAACTCAATTATCTCCAAACACAAAAAACACACATTTCTAAAAAGTCCAAAAAGTACCCCAGAACACATAATCTTAAATCCCCTGATAGCCCTGATCTGGGTGACCAACATATGCAAAAATCACACAGATCAGATCAGGGGTTCAGAAATTTTATGGAATTGCGGCTAAGTGCCGCTGGAGAACCGACGGGGAACCACAAGGTTTTCATGCCAAAAATAGTTCCAGGGCATTCGCGGCTAAGTCCCCCTGAAGTCTATTCGCGATTTTGGTGCATTGCAAGCAAGATGGCCGCGACCACATGGTCGAATGGCACTTCAAATGGCTTCAGGAGTTCAGGAGCTCGAAGTGCCACTTCGAAAGTTAAACTAATTATTGTCCAAAGTCATAATAATATAATTATAATAGGGTTTTTTAACCATAATAAATTAAATGGGCCATAGTCACAGGGTAAAAGGCTGGCAAGCAGTCCCCTCCAAACCCCAGTGGCTAAGTGGCTTTTGCCACAATGTCCTCATGCAGTAATTAAAGCAATGGAATAAATGAAAGGGTTTCTCCAACAATTTGTTGTTTTGTTTAGAATAATGTCTCATTGGCATTAATCTTTAGGTTCACCAAGACAGACATAAAATATGCACAGAATTGACATTAGGCAACCCGAAACAAAGTTCTGGGCTGCCTAAGTCATGTGTGCTGGGCAAGCAAATTGCCCCAGCACACAATTGCCAATAACTCTGGATGTAGTGTTATTAAGCTGAAACACTGCACATCCATCCTCCTACCACCATGACCAGTTTGAAAATCATAAGCGGTAATGGTGGCTGGAGTAACTTCACCAAGACTTCACCAAGTTAAAGAGATAGTAATGACTTGTACTACATATCTAATGTTTGTGCAAAATATATATATATATATATATCTTATTTTCACAAATAGGTAAAACAAAGTCACCTGTCTGCCAGCTTACACAGAGTATAATATTCTGCCTTGTCCACTCTAACTATGACCATTTTGTCAGCTCAGCTGTACATAATCTTTGCATCAGAACTTCTACTGATAGTGTATTTTGAATGTTCCCAAATGTATCTACTGTCTGAACCATGATCAAATACACATCCTTTTCATTAAAAGACTCTATATCTTTTTTATTTAATCAATGTATATTTAACATAAAGAACAGAGAACAGCTTGTCTTCTTAATGTGACTTAATATACTTTTTAGACAAAGGTGTCAAATTATTTCACTGTTGCTATGGAAACATATTTGTTTAAAGAAACTCTGTCATGTATAGCATGCCAAAATGAGTTTCAATCTGTAAATAATTTTATCTATACTTTGCGTATGCTGAACAGCTAGCGGTTGTAGAGATTAACAGATGCTGTAAAATTACATTACTGCAATCTATCTCAAGACAAAACATTATAGATTTCAAATGATTATTTCTACATTGGTTGTATTCACAGAACATAACTGCAGTTAGCGTCTGAATGAAACCCAGAAATTTGATATGAATATCAAGCATGAATTCTAGATAAGACATTGGTTTATTATTATAGTTACTGTTTGATTTGTTTTTAAGTATAATTTACTCTAAAATGGAAATTAATACAGAATTTAGTATTAATTCTGCAAGAATCATAAATGTGGGATTTACAAACAAGCAAACATGTCAATAACAGCAAAAGAAAACGAGTTTGAGGAGATATCTTAATTATTATAAATTTTTATTTTTTTATATATATATATTTCACTGGGGGATTAGTTTGGTGGATTACACTGAATTTGCAAAAGAGTTTTACCATCTAAGAAAAAAAAAAGGTAAAAAAAGTAAAAAAATAACCAGAAATCCAGTTGGTCTGTCATCTCAGAAAATTAAGACGGATGATAGATTATTATATAAATGTTATTGCAATAATCAATTTTAGTAGCATATTCATCCATTTGCATTTTCTGTTTGCCAGTAAAAAAAAAAAAAGTCTAAAAGTCACTGACAACAAGGCAGTGCTACCCAAAACAGAGACAAAAAAAGGGTACAAGATGCTGGACGGGGTAACCTAAGCACCTTTGCCCACATAAATCTGGCTTTGACCTGGAGACAATTTCCTGAATTTCCAAGTTGATGATGATGGCATTTTGTGTTATGTTTTCCATCTCATGTACCATTATCATCTTGAGCATTCACAGCTGATTGCATGTAGCCATTCCATTTTATGGAAAATTGAAGTTGAAATGGGAAAAACCACTTCACTAAACACGTTGTAGCTCTGTGGTCCCGTGTTGATGAGAAATCAGCAACTGACTTTACAATGTCAAGGACCCTGTAAACCTAGCCTGCTAAATCTTCTCTTTGAATTGACCACCCACTTTAAATAATTCATTCTTTCCATGTCTAGTAATGCCAACACTCTATTTCTTTTATATCCTAGTCATCACCATTTCCCTGCTGCAACTGATCACATAGAACTGCACTTTACTTACTTTGTCCATACTAGGTAAAACAGAGTAAAACAATCTAGAATTTTAATAACCTTAAGCCAAAATAACGTAACTTAAAATTAAACTTGAAGTCAAGGAAAGATGGTTAGGGAACCCAAACAGATAAGAACGATAAAGAGAAACCCACCATACATACATTAACCCTATAAGGTGTGCTCTGTCTTTAAATCACATATAAATATATGCCACTTTGTTAAAACAATAAATAATTATTTAAACACACTTATACCCAATAAAGTGATGTGTTCTAACATGATCACCCCAAATCCTTGTGATTAAAAACTTAAAGGACCACTATAGGCACCCAGACCACTTCAGCTTAATGAAGTGGTCTGGGTGCCAGGTCCATCTAAAATTAACCCTTTCTGCTGTAAACATTAGGTTTAATCCAGCCTCTAGTGGCTGTCTCATTGACAGCCGCTAGAGGTGCTTCCGCGCTTCTCACTGTGCCAGCATCCATAGGAATGCTTTCCTGTGGACTGGCTTAATGAGCGCGTGGCTCGTGCCGCGCATGCACTTTCAATCGATGAGAGGAAAGGAGGCGGAGAGTCCCCAACGCCAAAGGGAGCCCGGTGGTGGAGAAAAGGTATGTGTTTAACCCCTTTCTCACCCTATAGCCTGGTGGGAGGGGGACCCTAAGGGTGGGGGGGGGGGAACTAGAGACCCTATAATGCCAGGAAAACAAGTTTGTTTTCCTGGCACTATAGTGGTCCTTTAAATAAGCAGTGGCCTCCATATTATTGCACATACAAGAAGAAAAGAAACATATATAGTGTAAAAACAAAATATACACATCAAGTGAATGCATACATCAAAACACCTCACCCTCCATCCCCAGGAGGCACGACGAGCAATTCAGAAGTGTTAGGGAGCAAGATACCAATGAGGAACTGCGGACTGTATCAGAGAGGCAATAGAAGGTTGTAGTTTTCTGCTCGTGCATTTGAGTTAGTTAAAGTCTGCTTCAAGTCATCATTCCCTTCTGTTTATGTTGTATGGTGTACCATTTTACCACTTGCTATTGTTTTGATTATATGAACCCACGATATTTCTTTGAGCTGGTAATTATTATGCAATTCATGGGAAAAAATATTCCAAAAAATAATTTTTCAAAAGCAAAAACTTAAAATAAATTAACAAAAAAGCTTGTTCCTGTAATATAGAAAATTTTAATTTTAGTAACAGTTTTATTTACAGCAAGTTTTCCCAGGTAATCTTTTCTTTCAATTAAAGAGGTTGTGAGACCTTGAGCTTAAAACATAAAGAATATGAAACCGACTTTTCTTGTACACCTTTTCAATTCGCTGTTAAATTGCCCTCTCCTAGCCTTCTACCATGTACTAAATGTTTTTTTTTTCCTTTTCTTTAAAAAGTAACGCTTGTATTTCAGTCTTTTCTTTCTAGTAATACAATAATATTGGCTGGTGGCATGCCAAGAGACACATTTGATGTATCAGAAGTCTACAATGCTATAAAAGAAACTTGGGCTTGAATCAAAATCATTGTCTTCTCTAAAACAATTCGAAAGTCATACAATAAAAGAGCAAATAGTTATTGTGTGTTCTTGCCCAATACAAATAATTTCATCGGATGTATTTGCATGTGCATTAGTCAAAGTTGGAGGAGAATTAAAGAAGCTATAGAAAGCTATAACATTTGTAGACACTTGTGAAATTAAAAATAAAGAATTGATACCTTTTTCATTGTGATACTGCCTGGGAATCTTATAATAAGTAGAAAGGAAGGCAGATAGATAGATAGATAGATAGACAGACAGACAGATATACAGTAAAAAAAAAACATGTTTGCAATACTTTATAAACGTTAAGATTTGTTTTCCTGGTGATGTAGGTAAGCCAAATAAATATGGGGAAATTAGAGTAATATACTCCAGCCGTGCGTGTGACAAAAAATAAATAAATAAAAGGTGTGTCTCTTAAATTCTGTAATAGGTTTCAGTTCTGCAGAACCCCTCCCCAACTCATTTGTGGTGGCTGTCTGTAAAAGTTTTCTTGAAAGCAACTAGGCATATAAAAAGTTGTTCCTGTTTCAGATGGTGTTGCATAGCTAGCCTCCATTAAGATTAGGGCAACAGAGCCAGTTGGCTAACAGTGGAGGCATGTTATTGTCTTTTCTATTCAGGTGCCATCATTGGCTCATAGCACCAATGAACAAAATTCTGCACTGCACCGATCAGATGCTCTCTGAGACAGAGGTTTTACTGTACTATTTCATCAGAAGTGACCATCATTAGATGCATTTAAACCCCACAGTGAAAACATAGCCTTTCTGTAGCATTCTGCAGCTGCAGGTTTAAAACAAGGGGGACATTGAGATGAAGTGTTCTGGGTGCCTGAAGTGACCCTGTGATTTTTGTGTGTTTCACACACGTTTAATTTGTGTGTGGAATTTCACAGACCATGCGTGTTCCACTACTGTAAAGCTTTGAATGTATATTCTGCACAAGAGTCCAACAATACCCCAATATAGATGTTTGCCAGCTTTGTGAGACAACACTTATATTTAACTGGTTTATTTGGACAAGTCAATTTAGGGACTAAATATCACCCACTGGACTTTAATCCTGCCATGGCATACCATATGCAAAACAAGACAATTTAGACTATTTAATATGGAATATAGTGAGTCTTTTCACTCTGCAATTTTTTAACAAATTTCTGCCAAATTTATATAAAACAAATTCACATACATATTAAAATATAATGATGAAACGCATAGGCCGTTTGTATCTTATTAATTCAAAGTTCAAAGATATGTTTGTTTTGCATCTCTCAAGTGCAGTAATACCCCACATGTAAACATTTGTAAAGGTTTGGGGGAAATGATCTTGTTGAATGACAGACATACTCTAATTTAGATATTCCTCTTTGCTTGCTTATCATTGATTGTCTAGCTCACATTATATCTTCACTCTCTCCAATGTATTTTTAAAATGTGACACAAAAATAGACAGAAAGACAATCAAAGTGTTTGTGTTTGTTTTTGTAAACATTTGCATGTTTGTGTGTGTTTGTGTAAAGAAATGTTTTGTGCCCTTTTATATTTCCTTTTTCTATTTTAGGACTTTGCAGTTTGTACAGCTAGGTTTCAACAGTGTAAATATTTTCTGATATTTGTTACAACTCGGGGTAGCTTATAACGTTTTTATGTCTTCCAATTCAGAGTTATAGTTGACACTCATAGACCTGAATTTGATGAAACTTAGCTTATTTGACATGGCCGGACTGGTTGTTAAAAATAATAATGCAGCTAATTTAAAACATCTTCCAATTGAAATGAATATTTGAATATAAAAATGCAGTTAACTGCTCTGATAAATTTATCATATATAATGATAATACAAATAACATATTCAGTGATGGTGTTTTGAACTGTGAAAACCAAAACTGAACTATAAAATGCACTATACATAAATTAAGGATTGATTGAAATTTTTTGTGTGCTCAAACATGTCAATAAATATGTTTTCCTGTAGAAGACTTAAGATCTACCTGTAATGATTTGTGACTCAGATGCCTTATGCTTCATTATAATTATCTCCAATGTACCTATGTGACAGTTCTGACAGTTTGCTTTTAAATGCCATGTGTATGTTTTACTACTTTCACACTAAATGCTTTTTTTTTATTGAACTAATGGGAATGATATTATTTGTAGTAAAATAACCAAAGACTTTCTTCCAAAATACATTTTTACTTTACTAAGGCCTCTTTTTGTAAAGCAGCAGAATGTGTGTGGAGGGGGTATAGGCAATAGTACATTGAACAACAATGCCTACAAGGGCACTTTAATGATAACTTGTCTGATTACAGAGGTAAAAATCTATTCCACAACAGGACAACATTAAGATTTTGAACTGGTTGGGTCCATTAATTGACTTAATTGAAGGCTTTCCTTGTTCTACATGCAGTATCAATAGGGGGCTGTGATGTCTTATCATTTCCTCTCAGTACCATTCAAGAATTTGAGTGGGGCTGTGAACTTGCTCCTGTCACACTATCCTAAAAGCCACCATCCTGCCCTAAAAGTAAGCAAGCAGAATGGTGGCTAGAAATGTGACTATTATATAGCAGGGTTAAAAATTTCCACCATTGAAAATATAGTCCTGGGGAGTAGAAATTTACCCCTGGTGAGTGTGCCATGGAACCAATAACTTTGAAGTCCCAGCTATTAACATAGGACTTGAAAAATGATGAGTCTTAGCATATAGTAGCAGCTTGTACTATGGATTTTTATTTTTATTTCTGTTATCTGTTATTTGTGTCTGTGAGTTGTGTATGTTTGTGTTTTTGGGAGTTGTGTGTTTATGTTTCTCAGTGTGCATGTGCGACTGTGTTAACCTGTTTGAGAATGTATGATGCAGTGGGCCTTATGACTCGGAGGACTTAAGACTGCAGGACCAAACTACAAAGATCTTGCCATCATTAACTATATATTCCTGCTAATTGTTTGTTGCCGACACACTAATGTATATGGAGTGAACATCAGGAAAACAGCGTGTGGCTTACTACTTAATAAGCTTTATTTTTCATATATATGGTGCAAAATAATGATGAATATATCAGTGAATTAAATGTGGTTCTGCTTCATGTCAACCTAAATCAAAATCCACACAAGTAGGGACTGAACAGGGCAGGCACGTCCATAAGGCAGCACAAGCCCTTAGGGCCCTTAGGGCACCAGAGCAGGGGGGTGCAAAAATCTGAATCCACTGCCTCTGACTGGGGACTAGGATTTCTCAACTCATCTTACCTTCCCTGCAGCCTGCAGCCAGTGCAGTTGGTCAGCCTCTCCTGACATTGGAAAAGAGCAGTGGCAGTGTAAGTCATGCCCCCTCCCCCTGACATTATCAGGACTGGCCGACTTCATTGGCTGCATTCTGCAGCAGGCTCCAGGTGGCCCCAGGCTGCAGATCCTGTTCCCCCTCTCTGGCCCAAGGTAAGCTTCAGGGAGAGGGTGTACACTTTTTTTTTTTTAATCCAATTTATTTTATTTTAAGCAGCACCACCACTACGCCTGTGCACTCCTCTACACACCCTTTCAGCTCCTGTCACCCCCTTTTAACTCCTGTCCCCCCTTTTAGCTCCTGCCTGCCCTTCAACTCCTGTCCCCCCTTTCAACTTATGCCCCCCTTTTAGCTCCAGTCTCCACCACTTTAAGCTCCTGACCCTCCTTTTAGCTCCTGTCCTCCCTCTCAGCCCCTGCCCCTCTTTTCCCCTGTCCCCCCTCTACAGCCACTGTCCCCCTCTATAACTCCTGTGCCCTCATTTACAGCCCGTGTCCCCCTCTACAGCCCAGCCCATGTGGTCCCCTTTTTAGCAGCTGCCCCCTCTTAGCAACTGTCCACCCTTTTAGCGCCTGTCCCCCTCTCACAGACCCTGTCCCACCTTACAGCCCCTACCACCCTCTCACAGCCTCTGCTATCTTCTCAAAAGCACCTGTACCCCCTTCTTCTTCTGCCCCCTTCTTCCCCTGCCCCACCCCTCTATAGCCCCTGGGCACCCCTTTTTTGCTCCTGTCCCCCCTTTTAGTGCCTGTCCCCCTCTCACAGACCCTGTCTCACCTTACAGCCCCTGCCACCCTCCTCACAGCCTCTGCCATCCCTCAAAAGCACCTGTCCCCTTCTTCTTCTGCCCCCTTCTTCCCCTTCTTCCCCTGCCCCACCCCTTTATAGCCCCTGTGCACTCATCTACAGCCTGTCCCCCACTCTCAGCTCCTGTCCACCCC
This sequence comes from Pelobates cultripes, assembly GCA_933207985.1. NCBI lineage: Eukaryota > Metazoa > Chordata > Amphibia > Anura > Pelobatidae > Pelobates > Pelobates cultripes. The sequence goes on along the minus strand of OW240920.1, from coordinate 30,044,946 downwards.
TCTCAGCTCCTGTCCTCCCTGTGACCCTGAACCCCTCAGGACCCTGACCTCCTTCACAGACCCTGACCCCCTCACAGTCCCTGTCCCCCTCACAGCCCCTGTCCCCCTCAGAGCCCCTATCCACCTCTCTCAGCCCCTGCCCCTTCTTCCCCTGTCCCCTTATACAGCCCCTGTGTCCCCCTCTACAGACCATATAGTCCTCTCTCTACTGTTCCACCCTCTCAGCTCCTGTCCCCCTCTCAGCCACTGCCCCCTCTATACATCCAATGTGCCCCCTCTAGCAGCTGTCTACTCCCTCAGTTCTTGCATTCTGTCACACCACCTGCCCCCCCTCTTAGCACCTGTTCCCCCCTCACAGCTCGTTTCCCTCCCCTAAGAGCCCTGGTCCCCCCTCAACCCTTGTGCCCCTCACCAGCCCTTGCACCCCTAACTACACCCCCTGCCTCCCCACCCTTTAAATGCCCTGCCTTCCCCCTACAGCCCCTGTCCCCTCCACCACAGCCCCTAACTCTCCTACTATACATCCCTCAAACTATAACATCTATAACTCCACTACACCCCCTAAATTTCCACAGACCCCTGCATCTATTAGGCATGAGGAAAAAAGACACACAAAGGGCCCTGGGGGGGAAGGGACACACAAAACAGACTGAGGGGAGAAAGCCACAGAAAGGGGCTGAAGGAAAGAAAGAAACACACAAAGGGGCTGGGGAGGAGAAAGAGACACACAAAGTGGCATGAGATACACAAGGGGAGTTGTAAGAGGGTGTAAGACATAGTAAATGGGGGATAAAATATGCTAAAAGGGTTAAAAATGTTTTAATGGAGGTTACAAGATACACAGGTGAAGACTCATTTTATTTTCGGGGAGGGAGAGGGGTAGGGGGCACAACATGCATCTTTGCCTGTGTAGCCAAAATTCCTTGCACCGGCCCTGGGACTGAACACTTTTCAAAACTCTTAAATTAATAATTCCCCAATAGTACAACCATGGTACAGGATAGCAAATCTCTTGCTGTGTTCCAGAAGAAAAAAGGCAAGATCTGAGCACTCCAAGTGAGATATGCAGACTTTAATTGAAATCAGCACACAAAATATTAATAATATTAATTAAAAAAAAATATTAATAATATTTTGACCATGCTAAGTGAGTGACCTTTATCAAATCACTAGATTTGATAAAGACAACATTTTGTGGTCAAAATGTAATCATGTAATTTGTTTACTCCAATTTAAGTCTGCATATCCTTCAGATTTTTATAGTGGAACACCTAGAAAAAATGTCAATATGTGTCACAAGCCCAGTTTTTATGTTCATTTTAATTACCTTTACATGTTTTTTATTGATCTCTAAAATAATTCTTATGGACCCCTTAACATTAAATTTTTTACTTCTCTATTTCAATTTAGGACTCATAAAAATACATCTCTAAAAGCTATATTTGATAAATTATGAAGGGGACATTTGCATTTTATGTTTATTACGCAAGAACCATGCGTCGTTTTATAACTGTGTTTAGTCACACTGCGGTATGCATTTCAGGAATTCCAGCGTCTTTGAAAGGCCTTCAATAAAATGTACACAACAATATTAAAAAGGACAACACTTTGGCATAGACAGAGTTAAATTATAGATTTGGAGAGACTGCTTTTATTATTTTCTGAAAATTAGCCTTATATTCCCCCAAAGCAGCTATTGAGTTGGTATTCAATTAAACCCTGTAGAGATCTTTCCATTGATCTTTCACGTGAGTTTTATAGGTGGTTGACTTTTATCGTACTCTACATGAATATTATTGAAATTACATAAAAGTAAAGTGGAAATGCTAATGGAACAGAATTGTTCTCATGATTCATGTGTTTAGCTGTCAAGCGCAGTTTTGTTAACATATTATAAAATTGTGATGCTGTCCTTTTCAAAGGTCAAGCTCAAATATAGCAGTAAACTACAAAAAATCCCAACGACCTGAAATTATTTGCGCTGCTCATTTTGTGAAAGTGGATTTTTGGATTGTTCATTTACTGTCTTCTGCTGTCTCCTGTTAAGTTTAGTTCTGAGCTCTTCTCTACAGGTTCAGTTACACGTTCACTGAAATATCAATTTCAGCATGTATATATTAAGTCTGGAGAGTTTTAATAAAACAAAGCCAGACCTGTTTTGTTGAACAGAAAAGTGAAGAGTACAATATGGATCTTGTTTTATAATCCGTTTTAGGGGAAAAAATAGATCTAAACATCTAAATTGTGCAAAGCACGCCTAGCTAATCATGCTAAGCTTGTCTTTTAAAAAAAAAATCTGTTTCTAGTAGGAGAAAGTGATTAAACAAAGCATGACACAGGAATTGCAACCATAGAGAATACAGCATATATTTCCAAAAAACACAATAAAGAATTTGATCTGTGAAGCCCATAAATGTAACCGAGCTACACCCTCACTCTCTTCCTTGTTTTTTTGTGTGTGTGAAACTCCATCACCATAACATTGGTATTAACAAATTATAAGGCGTTAATAAAAAGTATATCAGAAAGGACACTGATGGACACAACAGTAACAACAGGACTTTCAAGACAAGAAAAGGGCAAGTTGGAATAAGAGAGAAAACCGATAATATTTAGGAGGAGACAATGAAATACAATGTAAGACACAGTTATTATAACAAAGGACCTAAGGAAATGAAAGGTGAAAACTGATTGAAAATAGAAAGGTAGAAGAAAACACATTTTAGTAGAGTAAGTTGTGGTGATGGTGGTGGTGAGGAAGAAAGGGGGCATTAGAATATAATTTAGGTGTGTAATGGACTCTGTGAATAAGTAAGTAAAACTGATGTTCATATCTTATTGTGGGATTGAAGACTACCTAATGCATCAGATGATAGTTGTTTCATATAATAAACACATTTAACTTTCTTTAGCAGAGTCTCAAACTGAGGCACATGCTCTCTCCACCTTCATGTCATACAAATTTGAGCAGCAGTACATATTTTATAAGACAGCATGTGGTTACAAATCTATTATGTTTAACTACATTTAAGGTATTACACCATAATAAATATGATATCACATACAGATATATATATATATGTATCTATATATATATACTCTTATACACTTGATCAGTTAATAAAAATCAACATTTAATGATTGTCCCCTACCCATCAATCATCTTTCTTATCCCGTCATGCATCTCTTTTTTTGGCACCATGGGTTGAATTCAGAATCACAACTCCAAACCAAACTTATTCGGCATTGTACAGTTCATGAGCCATGATTCGGGTATATTTTGGCTCGGATCGCTGTTAAGCCTGGAATGAATCTCTACTTTTAATAGTAAGAAAGGAAATTACATTTCTTCTTCTCCACCACTAGATGAATTATAGTTGTCAAGGCTAAAGAGAAAGCATATAGAGATCTATAGGTGAATTATGTGACTCTTCCCAGGGCAACAGATGAGGCAAAATCTTATTACATTTGGATTATGACTTCATATTACTAACTCAATTTAATATTTTTGGATAAGCTTTTCAAACGATGTCATATTTTTGGATAAACTTTAAAAAAAATGTTTTCCAAAAAATGTTTTCCAAAATATAAATGTTTTCAAAAAATGTTATATACAAAAATAAGAAAATAATACATTTTTCTAAATATTAAGTCACTCTAAAAGTTTATCCGAAAAGTTGAAATCACTTGAAATGCTTAACCAAAAATATTAAATCGAGGCCTATTACTTTAGATGGAAGGTAACCATTAAAAACTACTGCTTTGGCAAATTAATCCTTAAATGGTTAATGCTTAGATGTTGTATATATAAAATCTAGCTTTAAAAAGGGTTAATATCAACATGCTACACCAAATAAGTACCTGGCAATTCATAACTTACACTTTTACTTATTAACATGTATTAGTGAAAGTTAATGCATTGCACCAAAACTGAAAATGAGTCGACATGTGTTAATTTTGATATAAAATAGCATTTGCTTACAATACGTTTAACATCTATGAATATGTAATCAGCTTTTTTTCATTATTCTTGGCAATGCTAATGATGGTGGTATTGTTCAGCTAGAGCTTGTTGCTTAGTAATGCACACTGGGAATGGTGAGTTTATTATTTTATGTCGCTCCAAGGGTCCACTTCTTTTGTATTCCAAAAAGTACACCCATTACAGATAAAATGGCTGTTTTGAACAAAAAAAGACCAAACACAGTTCTAAAATAAACAATAAAAAAAAGTTAATTGAGATGAATTAACTAAAAATATAAAAAACAAAAACAAAATAGTTTTGATGGGAAAATTCTCCATATATATTTTTGTTTATTTATTTATTTAATATTTCAAAGTTAAAATTTTAAGTCCTGTGCTACTAACCAAGCCTAAAAGTTACTCGTCACTGCTAATCTCCTCTGACTACGTGGCTCCTGGGAATGACCAGGAGAGTAGCATGCATTGCTGTCTTGCCCCAGATAACTGAAGCAGTATCAGAATATTCCTAGCATGCACGAGATACAGCAACCCCGGACGATCATTTTAGCCTTCTTTGGACCTTGTCAGCAAGGTGTAGCTGATACTCTTGTCTTGCAGAGAGAACTCGCCAACATTTCAGCTCTGGACTTTCCTTATGAGTGGTATCAGTCAGATATGCCTTGGAATAGGTTCTCTCTGTAATAGCACAAGTGAACGAAAACTATTTTGAGACCTGAGCAGGAATTTACAGAAGAGCAAGTTACTGAGAGAAAGAAGCAAATATACTTTTGTTTACCCCTCTTTTCTTTTATTTAAACACCATATTTTCAGTTTTGCCTTCTTTCTTTATATTTCCCTTGCTTTTCTTGTTTTTCACCAATTTCACATATCACCGTGACCGGCACCGGTCACGTTGTGCGGGCTGCGACTCCATCTTGGTACACCCATTCGGTGTACTTTTCTACCCTCATTATGCCTTGTTTTTAACAAAAAAACTCCACTTCACTTCCCTACTTCTCCTCAAGTCTCTCAGCCTCTCCCCATATATTTTTTATGCCGTGACCACACTGATCCTGTGATGTGGACTGCTAGTAACCATATTGGCAAACCCTTTAAAAAGACAAGCTTTCTTTTCAGTTTTATGTTTAGATTTACTATTCTTTTTTTTACTATCGATAAATAAATTATATATTATTTTAATCAGTATGTAGTCCCTATTGCATATTTAGTATATTTATCTTGTTTCCATGCGCCCTTTGATTCATTAAGTTCTAGGTCACATGACTGTGAAATCACTCAACCATTTTTTTTTTTTAAATGCTCATGCTATATATAATCAGGACAGGTCCACACTACTGTAACACGTTGATAAAGTCTATTGTTTAAACTCATCAGTATATTATCCTTGCATGATTTTACATTTTATTTCTAATACAAGTAGTGTATTTTAATCTACCCTGGACCTTTCTGGCTGTATGTAGAAGATTTTTACTGTAAAGATTATCCCTTCAAATACTTTGGTGGGGAAGATACCACTCAAGCTAAGAGGATTTTGTTTTGCACTCCTTTTGTGAGTACCTCTTTTTTTTTATCACCTTTTAACAGAGAGCACTATATTTTAATTTATTTCTTTTATATATTACTCTCATCAGTGATTTGCTGCTAATGCATGCTTAGGCACAGACTTCTGATCTGAATTTGAGGACACCCGCAAGTCCCTGCTTCCAATTCATTTTGTACTATCTCCATCCACAATCAGAAAGACAAGACTTTAGTTTGGGTTGATTCAGCTGCCTTCCTACATGTAACAAGTGCTAGAAATCATATCCGTTAAATTTTAATTGTGTTTCGTCTTATCAGAATCTTTTTGGTACCTATCTATATGCTCTCAGAGGGACTTCAACTTCCAGACTCAAACCAGGACCAGGCTGATAAGACCCACAAGGTCACAACTGCAGTCCATGGCTGATTTCTGGTCACTGATGCTTTTGAATCAAGCCTTTGCTTTAGTTTTTTAGTTTGTTTTTTTTTACAAAAAAGCTTTGTTTAAAACAGCTTCCATTGCTGAGGGTATCTGCAGAACGTCAGCATGATGTCTGAAACAGGATCAAAATTTTTGGATAGTTGAAACACTTGAGTTGAGATACGCATGTGACGGAAAATAGCAATATATATATATATATACATACCCACGTTGTGCACTGGGGGTTCTTTCAGGGTGTTAGAAGAAACCTATAACTAGTTCAGACTCAGCCACTAACATCTTTTACAAAGAGAAAGGGAATAAGAGATAGCGACATAATAAGATATAGTGTTAGCAATAAAGTCCTTATATTCTTTCATGTGATTTAGCAAAGTTTAATGTTGTACATTAAGGGATTCAACAAAGTACAGGAGGGGAGTATATCTCAGAGAAAAAAAAAGATGTCAGAACAAGAAGTCAAGCTATGAAGCTGAAAAGAGGCAGGTTCTGGGAAATCGAAGTACTAATTTACAGGAATGGGGACACATTTTTTTTTAAAACAGTCTCTACTATATAAGAAGTAAAGGGTAATAGAAAGAAAGAAAATGTGTGGGATACAGCACATAAATGAATTGTAAGGTTATGAGGGTGACATTTCTGAAGTAGTCTATAAAGCAAAATGGAGGGTTCTACTTTTGACTGCAGCTTGATGGCTTGGAATATCTTAATTTGGTCTTCTTACGGATGTCCAGAGTAGTTGGTAATCTTTAACCTCTATTATTTTCCTCTATCTTTGAAGATCCTATATATGACTACAGTTAGCCCTTGTTTAATTGTTTTTATGTAGACATCAGTGGTGGGATTTTGTGTATGATGCTAAAACTGGTGGACAATTATTTACAACTTCTAACTAGAAATTGAATAATCTGTATTGGAATACCTCTGTAATGAGGTACATTAATGGGCATCACAATAGCAAGTACACTGTATGGTAGAAGTTGTGGGAATTGTCAAGTAGGTTCCCAAAAGGGCCAGCACAGTAAAGACTATTAACTATAAAGCAGATAATATCAATAAGAACTCTATCACATGGCAAACCCCCCCCATATTTACACAAATAAACTTTGTTGGTACTAAATATCATACTGTATCTGGAACCTTTGTTATCAGAAGGGACCAAAAAGGTGTAATCTCTATCAAAATTTAGCACGGATCTAGTACCCACTCATACACATTTGTTTATGTATTGCAAAAACACATAAAACTGCCAATCTAAATAATATATATATATATACAGGGGCTTACCTAGAGCATTTGGCACCCAGGGCAAAGTCCTATTTTTGGCACCCTCCTCAACTTTAAAAGTAAAAAACAACCCAACATTTTTTTAATGTATTTAGCACTGAGCAGTGTTTGTGTGTGAATGTATGCATGTTTTTGTATGGAGTATGTGTGAGTGAATGTAGTGGTGTGTTTGTATGTAGTGTTGGTTTTTGAATGCAAGCATGCATTTGTGTGTTGTGTGGTATTTGAATGCAGTGATGTGGTTATATATAATGGTGGGGTTTGTATGTAGTGTTGACGTTGAAATGCATGAGTGTATTTGTGTGTAGTGTTGGCGAGATTTTGAGATGTCTGCACATATACACATACACGGACATACACACAAGCAGATACATATACACACACGTAGAAACACTGTGCTCTGCATGCTGGCATCTGACAACACATTTGCATTTAATTCACATTAGTCACCCAGATTTCTTGTTGTGGGCTGGCTGACACCTCTTAACTTCGATCTTTGTTTAGCAGATAACTCCCCTATTTGCTATCCTTATGTGGGCTTGCAATATTTAAGGACACCAAATAAGGGAACTATCTGCTAAACAGCACCCTCATTTGGTATCTTTAAATATGGAAATCTTGCATACGGGCACCAATTCAGGGAATTATCTACTAAACAGCTAAAGGATCAAAATTAAAAAAGCCCTTTTCTTATTTTCAGTTGTTTAGTAGATAAATCCCTTATTTGTTATCCTTATATTAGATTCAATATTTAAGGACACCAAATAAGGGAGCTATCTACTAAACACATACACAGAGATACACACAATCACAAACGTAATCACAGATATACACAAACACATTCATAGGCAGGCAGTCACACAGTCACACATACACACAATCACAGGCAGACAGTTAAACACACAATTACAGGCAGACAGTCACACACACACACACACACACAGTCACATACAGACAGTCACACACACACACACACACACAGTCACAGACAGACAGTCACACACACACAGTCACAGACAGTCACACACACACTCACAGACAGTCACACACACACAGTCACAGACAGTCACACACACAATCACAGACAGTCACACACACACACACACACAGTCACAGACAGTAGCACACACACACACACAGTCACACACACACACACACACAGTCACAGACAGACAGTCACACACACATACACACACACACAGAGTCACACAGACAATCACAGGCAGACAGTCACTCACACAGTCACAGATAGTCGCACACTCACACACACAGTCAAAGACAGTCACAATCACAGTTACACACAGCACACACTCTCTCTCTCACTTACAGTAAGCTTGGGCTGGAGGAGGATTGGATTCAGTCCCTCTGGCTCCTGTGCTGTAGTTGGGGAAGCAGGGACTCCTTCCTGCTTCCCCTCTGTGTGATCAGAGAGAGGCTGCATTTAGCACCGCCCCGCATCCAGATTGGCTCCCCCCCACGGCCATTCTAGATCTGCCCCCAACTCTCTGTGCAGCCAGCTGAGCCAGGTTTCCTGCTTGCTCCCAGCCCCTGCCTGTGAGCTGTGTCGGCTGCCCGGTGCCCTTGCTGCTATGGCACCGGTGCAGCCACACAGCTCACAGACTCCCAAGCCTGGCCAGCCCTGGTGGCACCCCCCTGCCCGATGGCACCCGGACCACCCCCTGCCCCCCCTATGCCACTGTATATATATATATTTATATATATATACATATTTAATATAATATTGTGCCTTTACAGGTTTACACGCCTCCCCAGGCTAAAGGTAAGAAGGGGACCACTCTTTTAGTGGCTAATAAAAAAATATATATTCATAATTTCCCTAACAGTCCCCAGACACACACAGCCCCCAGACACACACCCGGCACCCCAGACACACAGCCCCCAGACACACACAGCACCCCCAGACATACACAGCCCCCCAGACACACACAGCACCCCAGACACACACGCTGACACGCACACAGAACCTCCAGACACACACACACAGCACCCCCAGACACACACAGCACCCTCAGACACACACAGCACCCCAGACACACACGGTACAGACACACACACGGCACTGAACGCACACAGCAGCACCCCAGACACACAGCACCCAGACGCACACAGCACCCCCAGACACACACAGCACACCCAGACACACACACAGCGCAGACACACACAGCACCCAGACACAAAACAGCACCCCAGACGCACACAGCCCCCTCACACACACAGCACCCCCAGACACACACAGCACCCAGAAACACACAGAACCCCCAGACACACACAGCACCCCCAGACACACACAGCACCCAGACACACACAGCACCCCCAGACACACACAGCAGCCCCAGACACACACAGCACCCAGACACACACAGCACCCCCAGACACACACAGCACCACCAGACACACACAGCACCCAGACACACACAGCTCCCCACAGACACACACAGCGCACCCCCAGACACACACAGCACCCCCAGACACACACAGCACCCCCAGACAACACCCTCAGACAGACAGCACCCTCACTCCCACACATATACAGCACATATATATTATATAAAATAACCCTCAGTGAGTTAACAGACAAATAAAATTAGAAACCCAGAATGTGACGGCAGATAAAAACACCCTCACACACAGCACTCCTCTTACACAAACACACTGCGCACCTCACACATACAATACGTCCAAATATATTATATATATATATATATGTATATATACACACACACTACAGCACCCCTCACACTGCACCACTACACACATTACGCTCCATATACACGCTAGATCCCTTACCCTATATGCACTCTTAATCCTGTACACACACACACACAATCTTCTATACACACTCTGGGTCCTTTACACACTAGATCTCTTACACACACACTGCACCACCTACACGCACACTACATTCCTTGTAAGCAAACACATACAACATTCTCTAAACACACCCTCTCTACAACCCCTACACACACTACGTCACCTATACACACACACTACTGCCCATATGCACACACTTGCTACATCCCCTATAACACTATGCCCCTATACACGCACTCTCTACAGACCCTAGCCACACATATTACACCACAAAATTGACCTGTTTACACAAACCACACCACACTCTACACACAGGCAATCCCACAAGCATGCGCCAAACTCATGCACCATAAACTTTCCTGGCCCTTTTGTCCTCTGGTATCCCACTTGTGGAGACACCAGAGACAATTTAAAAGCAAACACAGTGCAAGCATGTTATTACATTTGCTTGCGCTGCGCAGAACAAATACAGGACCTTTTTCTAATGCTAGAGCTTTTCAGCAGGGCTCTGCGCATTGAACCAACATGCTCACTTTGAGAGGGGGCGTGCTTGTCATTAGTGATAACAAAACACACCCTCTCTGGCCCCGCCCCCTTCTTGGGGGGCCGCTCTAATTGAAAAATGCCCGGATCTAATTTTTTTCCCAGTCCTGCCCTGGTCATAACAATGTACTGAAAAACACAAACTCAATGTATTTTAATAGTAGGCTACCCCACTATACACATAATATTTAAAAGTATTCGTTTAGGTCTACATCTGAAATATTCTGGTACTAAAGGCAAGCTAAACTGTATTTTTGAACCATCCTATTCAACTCAAAAAAGTATTACTTCTGATAATGTGAAAGTGGTTACAACACACTAAATATTTTATAGCGTATTGCTGGTAAATGTAACTTATTTAAAGAATCTGCCTCTTTTCTGTATGATCTGCACAGCAAGAGCTTCTCTCGAGTCTACAGAAAAGAATGTCCTAGCTGGAGACAGATTGAGAGGTGTATCAGAAGCATTACATTGTGTTTGCTGCCCAATGTTATCAAGGATATTGTCAGAGTTCTTTTTCCTATGAGTTATAAACTCATCGTTGCTGAGATCAGATTGGTTAGAGGCAAGCTCACACAGACAGCACTTTTCTAAAAAGGTATCACCGTTCCAAAAATGACGTAATAATATTAAATTATTGCATGCTAAACTATTGAATCTGAATGCTCTTTTGCTCATGTTCTTTGAATTCAAATTTGTGACTGAAAGTGTTGATATGATTAAGGGATGCAAATGAAAAGGTATGTGATACATATATAATTTAAATCCAAAGCATTGATAATATGTGTGTAAAATGTGCACAATATATAAGATACTCCTAAAATAATCAGTCTGAACATTAACATGCTTTGAAAAGCAGGCTTTATTTAGCATCACTAAATGTATGTATGTCACAGGACACTGTAGGCACTGTAAGTGCTTCATCTTATTGAAGTGGTCATAGTACCTGAAGCCCCCTGTTGCTGCCTGTTAAACTTCTTGCAGTCCATCCCCTCAATGCTGTTGGGACTAATTAGAAATCATTAGCCTGAGCAGTAATAGGTGGCTGTGATTGGTTGAGAGTTTTAGTTGAGTGCTTTCAACCTATCACAGTGCCCATAGCAGGTATAATTTGGTATAGTTAGAAGGAAGAGTTTAATGTCTGCCTTGGCCACAACTCCAGTGGGGGCCAAGCTCTGCGTGGCCAAGGACCCTAATTCAGTGTTAAACTTCTCAAAACAAATGTTTAACATTGAATGGAAGGATGGTGCCAGTAGACTCCAGGCACTACAACCAATTCAGCAAGATGAAATGCTTATGGTATCTATGGGTTACCTTTAAATTACCTACAACATATAAATTTTTAGTATTTTATGTATTCTATATTTGCTTTTTTTTCAATTGCTTTAACTGTTTTAAAGAGGTAATCTAAGCTCCTTAATCTTAATGAAGTGGTTTGAAAAGTAGACCCAGTCCTTTTATGACAATATAAAATGCCACGATTTCAGAGAAATTGACATGTTTACATTTTACCTTAACCACGTCTGTTTTTTCAGGCTGACGGTTTCTCTATAAGAACACTGCTAACGCTTATAGAGAAGCACTGGATTTAATGCATCAGATTGGCAGAGCCTGGATCTACAGATCTTCTTATTGGAAATCATTGGACTGATCCAAGATCATCACAATTTATAATCTCAGAAGAGGTATAATGGCTACTGAGAGGAAACTGTCCTAGAACTAGATTAAGGATAAACAAAAATTTAATTTTTTTGCATTTATTTTGTTTTAACCCCTTAAGGACACATGACATGTGTGACATGTCACGATTCCCTTTTATTCCAGAAGTTTGGTCCTTAAGGGGTTAAATGGTGGTGGTTAGTACACTAAAAACGATAAGCACACACAACTTTGAAAATAATATATTTATATATTTAATGTGGGATTCAATGGCATTGTCTTACATTTGCACCATCTCTACAAACTATTCCTTCCAGGCTGGGACATATTAAGGCATAGGAAAGGTAAGTATGGGCCTAGGATGGTACAATGGAGGGGTATCAGGATGTTAAAGTAAAATATATATATTAAAACTGCACTAAATGCTCTCCCCATGTGCCTTACAATCCACAGCCCCCCGTCAGGTTTCAAGCAGAATATTAACTTTCAGTGTAGTGTTATTATTGTGACATGCAAAGTAATTTTAGTTTTTAGTATTTACTTGTCATCAACCCTATTCACTATCAGCATGACAGCAATGTATTTGCATTTCTTTTAATGTCTTATACAGATGTATCTATACTTACAGACGTTATTCAACCAGACGTGTTGTACAAATCAATTGAAATAAATCTCAGTTTATTTGTCCACCTAATCTTATTTAAGTCAGAAAGAGGTCTATGAATAAAAATGGTACGATGTAGCGAGCTGACAACACATTTTGCAAAATATAGGGCAAAAAATCCAACTCGGATGATTTGAATATATGCAACTCTTTTTTCCATTTCATATATATTACTTACAAGCTATACCTGCCACCATTTAAACAATAGCAACTGAAATAGCTGCTGCCCCAGACTCTAACTCCCGTTAATATTTGGCAGTGCTGGGATATGCATGGATCCGATAATCCTCTAACAGTAAAGTCCTCTGATAGACTATTACATTACACAATAACTCCTACATTACCCCAAACACACAACACTATCACTAAACATTAACCCCTACACTACATTACGCTACACTTTAACTAAATATTATTAGCTACTGTACTAACTATTTACTGCTAACCTAAAATATCATCAAAATATAAAAGATAGATAAAAGGCAAAGAGCATAATTTAGAAAAATAATGTCATATTGGGGTTCTGGAATCAGTTAGACGCCTCTCACCCTTCTGTCTCCTGCTTAATTATGATGTCTGTAAAACCCCTCGGTGACATTATTTTCCCATAATAAACAATTTATCATTATACGCTGTGGGTGTTGTCATTCATGCATTATTCTCTGTAATGCATGACTTGACTGCCCTTGTCTAATTTAAAAACCAGGACATGCTCCACGACTTTATGTCATACGCAGCTGTTCTGGTTTTCATTCATATTCATATAGATATATGCCATCATTAAATCACTGCTGTAGTGTTCAAAATCTCTTTTGATTTTTTTTTTTTTACAGAAATTTTCTCTTTGAATCTATCAAGCTTCCACTTTACCTACCTTTTTAAAAATCATTAAAGCAATTGAATCAATGCATTGCAAAATTACACCTAAAACCTTTCAATTCCACTAATCCGTCTGTCTAAGGAAATAGGTAGGAAGTGCTCTTTTACTCCGTACTAAATGCTAGCTTAACCGCTATAATACTGGTGTTTCACAAAGCTGCCAGAAATTAATCCTTCCAATAGTTTCATTAGGAACTTTCGCAGTGCAAGCGTGTCTGCTTCTGAAACATTTCATTGCCTGTCACTCAAGCGTTGTCACAGGCACTACATACGATAGATCTAAAAGAGCCTTTTTTGGTCTTTATGAGATTATAAGAACAGCAAAGAGCGCAATCTCCTTCAGCGAACTACTCAACCTTGTGCTGGGAAACCAATTTGGGACCATTATGGGCAAAATAACCTAAATTTAGCTTTTATCAGTTGCAATATACTGCATGCTCATTTCTACTTTCGAAAATGTCATCTTCTGAAAGTGCCATCATTCTTTGTTCTGTTTAAAAATAGTGAGAATCAGCAGGAGTCAACTGACATTTTCTATTATATAGCATTTGGTTTCAGCACAGCATATAAAAATTTAACATAAGAATGTATTCATTACATAATGGCGCGTTTTTTATGCACGAATACACACATATGGTTTCTTGATAAATCAGATATTCATGGATGAATGGGGGTAGGAGAAAAAGACTATCTCTTGTGAGTACTTTTCCTATTTTGTAAAAATCACCTAATAAGAACAATTTGCAAGTCATATTTCTGTCTCTACAGCACAATGCACAGTGTCCCTCTGGCTATTGAACATGCTTTGCCAATAAACCAGAGGGATGTATTGAAAATTGCTTTGCACCCCTGTGTTTCAAAAGCTTCATGCTTTTTGGCTTCCGTACAGCAAATAGATGGAAGTCTAGCATTTGATAGGGTATTTACATACTAATTAGAAATCTCAGAGCACAAATCAACAAGCCCTGTGGTAATCTGTGTTCCGTGGAAATAAAAACCATATACTTTATTACCATACACTAACAATTATATTGTTGATATGGCAGTGACACTAACTATTATTAAAACGCTCCTGATACTCTGGTCCTTCTCTGTTGCATAATATCTGACAAAGCATATAAGTGTGCTGAAACATTTATGGAGTGAATGCCGAGGTCACCCTGAACAAACCATTAGAAGCATATTAGCCAAGTTGCCGTAGAATATATAAGTGCTTTTAATATATTATCAGCTGTACTGGAAATGGTACTCTCTCTGCTTCGTTACTACGAGAAACTCTTGCCTTACTATCACTAACTATGACTTGCCTTCTTTTTTTTGTTTCTGGAAACACTAGTGTACTAAAATATAGTGTAATTGCTGCCACCAGCATTAACCATTAAGTAATCCATTAAAACATAGGTTCAGCCATTTTGATTGCCAAGTGCACAGCCGGGTGTTAGAACCACAATGTATATCCTAGAATTACTTCTACAAATGGTTTTTCTTTTTTTTATTTGGAGGCATGTAATGTGATGGTGATTAGATTGCTCATTTGGTTAAAACATCAACACGTGTTTGCATTATTGTCTCAGATCGTATTACTGATGAGTTAAATTTAATCAATAGACTCAATACAATCAAAATGGGTAATAATAATATTTATTCACTAGGACACACTTGTAAAAGAAAGCTTAGCAATATATATTTCATGGCTATATAATCTGATTATTAAATGCCATTGCAAAACAAAGAAAGTTACAGCAAGCAGTGGCACATTGCACCCGGTCTTTAGAAAAGTATGTTCTGTGCTTTCCATTTATTGCAACTGTCTTTGTTAATCTATTTTTAAAGTTATGTGATAATGCTAACATTAGTAACATGATGCAAGACAAGCCTGCTTTTGTTAAATTCATTAATTTCCACTGCCTTATGTTCTTTAGTGGGCTTCTTGTGAGCTGAACTATCTAAAGATTTATATTGGACTCCACTGGTGAGACTTTGTTGAAACGAGGCTGATCAAATAGAACATAGGTGGTACCCTCACATGGAAATTTCTATCCTGACTATATGATTCAGGTTGCTCATATTGGCTTTATGACCGAAAATTATTTCAAACTATCAGTGGGCCATAAATCTGAAATGTGAGTGTTTAGTCTAAAGGAATAAAAAGTATATACTTTAGTGCAGGCATAGGCAACCTTCAGCACTCCAGATGTTTTGGACTACACCTTCCATGATGCTTTGCCAACATCATGGGTGTAAGAGCATTATGGGGGATGTAGTCCACAACATCTGGTGTGCCGAAGGTTGCCTATCCCTGCTTTAGTACAATTAGCTAAATTTTCCACTTTGTTATACAATGTTACCATCAAATAGCGTGCAGAAGAAAAATCAGAAGGTACTTCTCAAGAGCAGTTTTATCCCAATTATATACACAACCCAAGACTAAGGGCTCATGTATAACCTTATCGCTACTCTTTAATAAGTTCCATGCCTGCTCGTACTGGAAGTGGCTAGCAGCTATTTTCCGACTGCCATAGTTCACCTCTACTGACAGCAAAATACCAACTGCCACTACTAAAAACTAGTCTTTAAGTAGCAGCTAGAGGCTCCTATTATTTTATAGGGGAGCCTGTAACAACTACTTGGTGAGTTGTTTCTGACTGTTTTCCAACCTTGATAATACTCATTACCATCTGCCACTAACTGAAAAAACTAAACACCATCCTTTGTACTGATGTAAAGAGGTTACATCCGATTGAAACAAAAAGTCTTGTTCCAGCACTATCACCAAGTTTTACTGGTCAGCCTTCCTTAGCTACTGGCTACATAGGGAGAAGTACGCAAAAGTGGCAGCCATTATTAATGATAGGCTAAAAAAAATTGAAACACTGTTTGAAACCTGGTGGTTATTTGAAGTCACTACAAGCGACTATCTGTTGTTAAGCCCTTAAGGACTGAGCCAAATGTACACGTTGTGATCAAAACAAAATGGAAACAAAACCAGGAATTTGACTATATGTCTGTTCAACCGTAATTCACCTCTTTCATATTAAGTGCACCCACACTTATTATATATCATTTTATTCAGGGGAAACAGAGCTTTCATTTAACAGCAAATATTTAGCTATGAAACATAATTTAATATGAATAAAATATAAAAAAAAATGGGAGAAAATAAGAAATATTGATTTTTTTTAGTTCTGCGTGACATTATAACTGTGAATGTCATAATACTGTTTGCTTTTACTGCAATAAAAGACACATATTTGTATTCAGCGATGTCTCACGTGTAAAACAGTACCCCCTATGTACAGGTTTAATGGTGTTTTGGGGAGTTACAGGGTCAAATATAGCATGTTACATTTTTCAGTTTTTTCACATTGAAATTTGCCAGATTGGTTACGTTGCCTTTGAGACCATATGGTAGCCCAAGAATGACAATTACCCCCATGATGGCATACCATGTGCAATAGTAGACAACCCAAGCTATTGCAAATGGAAAATCATTGTACATACACAATATAAGAACATAAGGCTAGCTATTTAAAAACAATTGTAGTGTTATTGGTCAATCTGCAAACTGAATCTCAGTAATCTCTTTATTAGAGTGGCCCTTACTGATATTTATTTGGTTTATTTAATAAACTGAGTTACATGTCAGAGCAATACTGCATATCTAGCACTCATTCACCAGCAGTCAATTATCTCTAAGCCTTATTTGAGTTTATTCAAGATTTTCAACCATTAACTTCAATAGATACTCAGCTCAGGAGTGGAAATATCAATGGACCTAAGCTAAAGGTATTAACAATCCCTTTTTGGTAACTTTCAATTTGCAATAAACAAGACAATTTTCTTTCGCAAGTTTGAAAAAACAAACATTTGAAGGGAGCACTTTAGGCACCATGACCAGTATAGCTAGCTCTAGTGGGTATAATTCCAGGAGTGCCCTGATGCCCCTCCGTTTCACCTTTCACCCATTATAAGTAGTCAAACCATTTTGGACTGTTTAAATGCTTATCTGTGATCTGCTATTTGCTGTTCCCTCATGTGTTTCAGATAGAGAGCAAAAAGAACTCGGTATGAGCTAAGCCAGGTGGTAAAGGTCTTAGCTCATAGATCAGTTTATGACCTTCACCACTGAGCTAGACCTGCAATGCAGGGCTCAGGAGAGTTAACAGAAGCCCCTGCTAAGGAGATTCAGGCTGTCCACTGTCAACAGTGGAAGGGGGGAGCAGCACCTAAAAGACAAGTTAAACCGTTCTAAAACAGTCTAACTACTTACAATGGGGATGGACAATTCTGGCATCATTATGACTACAGTGAGCTATTGATTCTCATGAACTTCTTTGGTCAACTTATGCCATCATAACAAATCTCCATATGGTTAAAATTACATTATACCTTTAATGATATATTGACATTAAAGAAACACGCTGCGTTTTTTCAGAGTAACACATCTTTCTTTTAAATTAATATAAAAAGAGGGGTTACAAAACTGCCTTATGGCATAGTCTACAAACATGTTAAAGAGGTAAAGCTGCTGTTTAACCTGACAAAATGTTTATATGATGCACTATTAAAGTAATATCATTTTTTTCAATATATAAAACTCATCTACATTACAGAACACTTTGCTAAATAATTTCTGTTCCTATGGTAACAGAACATTTCATCCTATCATTGCCTGTTCATGGAGCCACGTGGTGTTGTACAAAATTGAATATGACCAAACGTTAAGAAAAAAGTTCCTAAAGTCATATTAACTTGTAAAAATGTTGTTTACAACAAGTGGAACAGAACTTTTAATAAACAACAAAGTTTCAGAGTTAGACCTTGCAGCGTCAACTGTAACTATAATGTGCATGATATAATAAAATACATTATATTCCCCTTAAGATATTACAGATGTGTGGGGGGTTTTATGATTAGTCAAGTATAACTGAAATCATCCAATGACTCTAAAGATGCATAGAGAGCTTACCTTAAAATGTTTAAATTGTATTTTAAGAATTGGCTTTAGCCTCTCAAAGCCAGAAGGAAAGCAAATTCTTTATACATTGGATGCCTATTGCAAATACAGTAGTCACATTTCTACAGTCTTCTCAGGAAGAAATGTGCAAGGCCAGGTCTTATCCTGAATGTTGAGATTTATTGTTTTCACTGACTTTGAAACAAATCAGATATTTCGCATACGGTTTGACCGTGATCCAGTCATTCAAAAGGTTCACTAGTCTACGATATCTGAACCAAAAGCTGAATAGCACCAGACCATTCAGTAGACTACCAAATCACACGAATGCGCGGCTGGATACAACTCCCTGTTGTTTTCTTCTGCAGAAAAATGCTACCTCGCTGGTTAATCTGACACATAAATTTGCTAAAACAAATGAGAACCAAGGTGACCTGCCTGGATGAAACTGCATACATAAATATTTTTCATGGCAAAACCGTGTGATTTGTGAAATCTGACATTGACAAGGTCATGCTATTTCTCTTACAGGATTTACACAGAGGTCTAATGGCACCAGAGGGGCTATAATCAAGCTACAGGAAAAGAAAAAGTAGTTTCAATCATTCTTAATCAGACCAATAGGAGAGTAAGAAAAAAACAGACTTGTGATTTTTTTTTTCTGCATGAAAATTAAATTGAGAGGACACGTATACTTAATGGCAAAACAAGGTAATGTTCATCGCTCACCGTTGACTGAAGAATAATGTAGTGCATTGAGCTGCATGATAATTTCAGTAATTAAAATGGACATATTAGTGAAAGAACATGAGGGGTATTGAAACATTCTCCGATCCTAAGCTAAGAATTCACGTAAGGAAAAACAATTCTATTCAGCCAAGAAATCAATGAAAATTAAAAGCATTTTTTATGACCAATCTCAAAAGAAGATAAAGTCATGTAATTTAATATTGAGAGATAGGAAATAAGTCTGGGGCTAGAGACCAAAGAATGTGACACATCACTTGATACACATCAGCATGGTAACTTTGAATCCAAAAGAAGATCTACAGCTAGGCCTTCTGTTACAGTTTAGCTGTTGTGAGTTGTGTGAGCTAACAATTACTATTATCAGCAAGATTGACATTAGCCTAAACATACAAAACTGACATCAGTTTAAACATGACAATAGTCTGGAGATACTTACTAATCACTATTATTAATACTATGTGTGTCCAAACATTAACAACAACAAGATAATACTATAGCCTGATGCAGACAAAAGGCTATTTCATAGGGAACGTTAAGAGCAATTTTCTTATACTCAATTACAACTTTCTTTTTTAGTGTTTTGACAGTCATATGTGTTGTATTTGAAAAATATAAATAATGTATGTGTATGCATTACTAATATTTTTAACACAGAAAGCATTGAAGATTGAGCTGACTGTACCAAAAAACACAACGCATCAATCATTCAATTAGTTGTTTGTGCATCTATGATAATTTCACATAACATTGTGAAATTCAGTCCTAAAATCAGAAACTTGATAGTTGGATTGGCTGATATATATGTATTAAACAAGAGTTTACACTGAGTATCCCAGTGAATAAGTGAAATTCCTTGCCAAGTTTAAATAGGTAGCGAATTCTGCAAAAAAGTGCCCTTGCTTGCATACAGACACTAAGGTTACTATTTAATCACCACCAGGGCTTGCATATTGAGCCTGTAGTACCATCAGTGGAACGCACGGCCATATTGACTACTTTCATAAACTACGGATGGAACGCACGGAAGTGCTGAGGCCATTACATTTCCGGTTTTGTGTCACAACAGACGCCCGCACACCTGTTGAGAAAGATGAAGATTAAAGACCCACACAGGTGAAACGACTCAACGGATAACAAAGGAAACACACGCCCATGGATCCACCAATGAACTTAGGGATTAGCCCTATTTAAGAGGACTTGAGGGTGGGAGGGTTAGGTTGCTTTATTCTTGTATGTCATTTTGCATGCTACTGTTATACAGATTGATTTTAGGTTCGTGAGGAACTGCAAGTGTATGTAGACGAAATGCGTAGAACCAACCTCTGTTTTTAATTTTATCGGTGCATGTTCATCTTTTACTAACAAATAAAGCCAAATATTTTTTTACCACCATCTACTTAAATGATTATACATGGACCAAGGCATGGGTTCACAGCCTCCCAACACCATCGGAGGAGGCACCCTTTGAATGCTTTTACATCTTCGATTCTGTGAGTGCAATGATTACTAGTGCACATATACTATTTATAACAATATCACACTATTTTTTTGTTTTGAGTTCTCTTTTAGATTATACAGCCATTTCCCATGTTTTGTTGTTTCTACTTCTATTGATGTAAGATCACCATCTGGGAGGTGAGTGGGAGGCTGTCCTGTTTACTATTAGGATAAGTATATGTTATACTTTATCACACTATCTTCACATTTATTTTTGTGGTGATAGCACAGTTCTATACAGACACTAAGGTTAGAGCACATAAACGTCCCAACGGCCCCAAAGAGTCATCTTGAAATATAAGATTTAACGGATATGACTCTAGATCACTGCAGACTTATATATAAGTGAACAGGAAGATGTTTGATAAAGAAATCTATGTACTTTATTAAACTTTATCAGTGGGTTTAACAGAACCAACTCGTCTCATAATAAGCTCTACTGGGAAGAATAATTTTCCCAGCTTCAAGTTAAAAGATAAAACTTGCATTTTCTTTCTTTTTCACCCTTGACTGGTGAAATGGCAATACATAAATAAAATAAATGTATTTTAAAATTTCCTTTCTTTTCTTTAGTATTTGTTATGATGCATGTCTATTGGAAGACAAAAAGAGCGAGAAAATCAGAGAGCTTAAAAGATCAACTATAAAAGGTAACATTTTGGAATAAGTGGAATCTTTTGACGATCAGATAGGTGAGGTCATAGGATGTATAAAAGAAAAGGTTGAATTCAAAGGAACTTCTCTTAAGAAGATAAACCAGCCCACAGCTGGATAAAAGATGGTGCTCTTTAATCAGTTTAAAGCTGTCAGCTTGTACAGAGGATTTTTAGTAGTTAACATCATTGGACACTTTCTCATCTCATAAAATCAAAAAGAGTACGTATGAGACTGTTGTTTGTACTTTGCTGGATAAAGAAAAAGAAAGGTCATTTGAAGACCATACTGTCTAAAAGTTCTAGCACCATATATAAATGAATAAATTCTCATCTATGAGATGTTGACAATAATTTATGGCCATATCACCCATTGGACTTATTATGTGACTTTTATGAGTTATTTAACACGACTGAAATTGTGCCAAACTCTGCCAAATATTAACGGAAGAAGACGGCAGTAAAAGTTTTATAACCTACTTAGGAATATTTTTTAGAAAATCAAAATGATACCTGATATCCCTTTAATTTAATCTGCTAACTATATGAAAAATTATTTTCATTAGTACATTTTTACTAGTCTGTAAATGCAAAATGCAGTGCAGGTAGCATGGCTATAGAAAATGTATAAAAGTGTAATATGTTTCTCATTTACACACCCCAAATAGTATATGTAACATAGGATTTGGTTTAATATTGTTGATTAAGCTTTCCAAATTATTTAATATGTTTGATTAAACTTTTACGATGATTTAAAATGTTTAAAAAATACCTTTATTTTGTAATATTTTGAGATATATTGATATTTTTTATATTTTAATATGCTGAAAAAAGTTATTTAAAATTTTTTATAAAAAATATTAAATCAGTTGGAACAATAATAAATCAAGGCCATAGAACAACCACAATTTCAGAAATTGACCTGCAAAAAAAAATTACAGTTCCAATGGAACATTTAACTTTCTCGTCAGTGACATAACTAGACATTAAAAAGTGTTTTACAGTAAAAATATCTTGCTGAATAAAAAAAAAGAAAGGTAATTTCACTTAGGGCAGAACTTTGCAAAAAGGCTATTTTATATCAAATGTGAAGAGTAATTTTTGTAACTTTGTGCGAAGTTCCATTATAAGTGCAGAATCTTTACAACACTGTTAATAATGCAGTCTACCATGATTGAACATATGAAAACATCAGTGTACACTGTGCTGTAATTCTTCCACCTTAAAGCTGGACTTTGAAAGGCTGACCCTTGTTACTCACTGGAGGTACTCAGACCGACTGAAGATGAGAGTTATAGTCAAAAGAAAAATGAATGCCGATACTAACTAACCTTTAGCCCTTTGTTCCCCTAGTAACATTTAAACATAGCTGCCATGAATGACAAAACACAGAGCAATCTCAGGATTGTTGAAATTACTCAACATTTGAATGAATCATCTTCACCTCTGCGATTTAAATGCATTTTTTTGTTAAACATAAGTAGTGCTATTCACTAGACAGAGAATTGTCTAGAGCTCACCAAGCCAGCAATGCCAAGCAGAAATAAAATGCGAGTTAGTGATTTTTTTTTCACTTGGGCTATTTTGGTTTTACATTTGAAATTCCCTGGTCAATTAATGACAATTAAAGTTTCACTGAATAACCCTGTTTGAGTGTAGAACTGTGCACTTCAAAATGCAATCCTGCAGTAAATATTTGTAATTAGAGTCTCGTAAAAAGGAATTTTGAGCAATTATAGGTCCTTCAAGCTTAAGTCTATCCTGATCACAGCAGGGTGCTGTATTGATATCCTTGAACAAGCAGGAGCAGAATACACTCTGTACCTTATGGTTCAAATGGAAATATAATGTTATAAACTATTTGGAAGAACACACAAAAAAAGATGTTGATGAATAATATTATTTATAATCAATAAAGAGGATCAGATCCATGTGTCACAGACACTATCGGGAGTAGCAGAGGCTGACCAAGTGTTATTTGTATTTTGGAGAGATTTTCTATCTGATAATGAAGTATAAAAAGAAAGTAAGAGTTAGTTTATTTATCATGTACTGTGCAATGCATGATTATAATGTGTTGTCATTCAATCTATGGAATACATACACATAGGAGTAGAAATTATTTTTCAAAGATAGGACAAGTCTAATTAACGTTGTACTATGTGTTGTTTTGGGGACACACATTTGCCTGAGAATAAATAAGCACATATGTGTATCTACTTATTTCTGTACGCACATATAAACAATAAAGTTTGTATTGTATTGTATTGTACCATTTAAAAATAAGTTTCAAGAGTACCATTCTTGTAAGTTCCTGTATATTGTATGTTGGTATCTTAGTATACACAACTATACATGGAAGTTTCTATATGCGTGTATATGAGTGGGCGCATATCTGAATGTGAATACTTGTGTGTTTAGATGTATGTGTCCATGAGAGATCAAATTTGTGTTTACAAGATATACAATGTAAAAATATATTATTTACGTGTGTGTGTGTGTCTGTATTTGCATGATGCATTTGCTTATTCTAAATCAGAATGACTAGGCTATTATTTTTTCATTGTTAAAGAGACACTGTAGGCTCTTCATTTTATTGAAGTTGTTATAGTGCCTGCACTATACTGGCCCCATCTCCTTCACCCAAAACCATTCATATCACTAATTAGAGGGCATGCCTCCAGGATGACGCAATGCAAATAGGAGGCCACGGCACAGCTGAGGGAGACTTGACAAATGGTGAGTCATTGGTTTTATTTTAATTTCCCTCATTTTTTTAATTGTTATTAATAATGCTACAGTGTTCCTTTAATTAAACTCTGATTTTTATTGGCTAAGATTACGAGAAATTCTAAGCCTGCTTTCAAATTCAGTAATGCCACCTTCACTCAATCCATGGATTTATGTTTCATGGCCTCTTCAGTTTGAATTCCAACAGATAAGCTGACAATTTACAAGATGCAAACAGAAAAGATATGTAATCTGAGAACTATATGTAATCTCTTTGACCGCTATCCCCTCAAAGTAACGAAAGAGAAGTCAATCAGCATTTGCCTTGGTGGGGTTAGCATTTTAAATTCATCCTTTGTTTAAGTCTTCTATTCAGTGTTTGTACTGATGAAATTGCGTGCCGTGTGACTGATAAAAGCATGGTGAAGGGCAGGCTACCATTGATCTAAGCTGTTTTTGTTGAATTGTGCTATCTTTTAGATTTAACTTTAAAACTGTTTAAAGTCTTTATACAACTATATAAGAAAGTTGAACAATTAAGATATTGACATTATGGCCGCCTGAAATCCCTATAGATGAAGAATGCTGATTAGATCAGTGTCCTCTTATTTAACCCCTTAAGGACGGAGCCAAATGTACACGTTGTGAACGAAACAAAATGTAAACAAAATCTGGCATTTGTGCTACATGTCTGTCCAACCGTAATTCACCTCTTTCATAGTAAATGCACCCACCCTTATTATATATCATTTTATTCAGGGGAAACAGGGCTTTCATTTAATATCAAATATTTAGCTATGAAACATAATTTAATATGAAAAAAATGGGAGAAAATAAGATTTTTTTAGTTCTACATGACATTTTAACTGTCAATGTCATAATACTGTTTGCTTTTACTGCAATAAAATACACATATTTGTATTCAGCAAAGTCTCACGTGTAAAACAGTACCCCCTATGTACAGGTTTTATGGCGTTTTGGGGAGTTACAGGGTCAAATATAGCACGTTACATTTGAAATTGAAATTCGCCAGATTGGTTACGTTGCCTTTGGGACTTTATAGTAGCCCAGGAATTAAATTTACACCCATAATGGCATACCATTTGCAATAGTAGACAACCCAAGGTATTGCAAATGGGGTATGTCCAGTCTTTTTTAGTAGCCATTTGATCTATATGATCTAAGTGTATATATATTTTTTTACACTTATTAATTTATTTTATTTTTATTTTCAGCCAGCAGGGGGACCACCTGTCATTACAGGCAGCCCCCCTGGTGGCAATGCAGGAGGCAGCCTACCCGGCCATGTAATTGTGAGGTCCTCGTGAGGACCTCACTCTCACATGGCCGGGGGGGCACCGGAGGAGGAGGATCTACCGCGAGTAAGTAAGGAAAGACCGGAGGGCGTACTATTACGCCCGGCGGCGTTTAGAGCCGCCTAAAATAGGGCGTAATAGTACGCCCTCCGGTCTTAAGGGGTTAAAATACTATTAAAAAGGAAACATTTGTTTACAAGACTTTACAGAAATTGTGTGTTTGTTTTTTTTATATGGGGGTTTATAGGAAGTTTTAGTAATTCACAAAGTAAAGTGACCATGAAAGAGGAAATTTATGAATCGGTCATTGAAGTGTACATGTTCACAGTATATTCACGATATATACACCTCCATCAAGCAGGAAGCACACCTATACAACACAAGAACAGTAATCATTAGAAACATTAAAAAAGCTTTCTCTATTAACTTTCTCAACATACAGATGCTTGTCAGGTGAGACAAAGAAGGACAGGGAAGAGAGCAGGCTGCAGAGAGCACTGTGCAGGTGTGGGCACAGCCATCAAGTGAACAAGGTCATTTGACAAAAGGCAGGACTGCCTCTAAAGAGGGTGGCCAAGCTGACTGACATCCTACTCTTTTAAGAAAACCTTTCACAGACTTCTGCTGAAGAACTCTGTGATTGATACTAGCGACCAGATCCTTACTGCATTTAGAAAGCTGATAAATTCAAATTGCTGGGACAGTACGCTAAAATGAATGACTGTCCTGGTAAATCTGGGACTTATGGCACCTTTGACAGATTAACAGAAATACGCAAAGATAGGTGGATAGATCAATAGGTCATTGACAGAGATTAGATAGGTAGATACAGTGGTGCATCTAAAGTGTTGCAACGGTCACAGCTTCGACTGGGCCTGCCACTCCAAGGGGCTCAGCCACCCTGTCAACCGTTGCGACCAGCATAACTTTAGGGCAGTTGCACAGCTACACCTGCCCCGGAAGTGCAGTTACTGGGTGACTGACAGGAAGGCAGCACACAGCACAGTGCTCCCCTGCTGCTGGTCACTATATGTGGCCGAGCGGACCATGGTCTGACAGGAAGTGTTCACTGAGAGAGCATTTTCTGTCAGACCAGGTACCACTGTCCATGTTATATAGAGATGAGGAGAATGGGGGAGAGACACACATGGAGGGGGTGGGAAGACACATGGGGGCGCTGGAATAGAGGAAAAAGACACACATGGAGGGGCTAGGTGGGAGGAAAGGACATCCATTGAGGGGCTGTAAGGGAGGATGAGACACATGGAGGGGCTGGGGGAGGAAAGGAGACACCCGGAGGTGCTGGGGGAGGAAAGAATACATATGGAGAAGCTGGGGGGGGGAGGAAAGGAGACATATGGAGAGGCTGGGTGGAGGAAAGGATACACATAGAAGTACTTGGGAAGGATGAGACACATGGAGGAGCTAAAAGGGGGATGGGCTGGGGGTGTATGAGACTCATGGAGTGCTGGGGGAATGAGATATATGGATGTGCTTGGGGGGATGGGACATGGAAGGACTTAGGAGGAATAAGACATATGGGGGATGAGACACAGGGAGGGAGCTGGGGGGATGAGACACATGGATGTGCTGGGTGGGAGAATGAGACACATGAAGGGGCTAGTGGGGAAAATTAAAAACATGGAGGGGATGGGGAAGAGAATAATACATATGAAGGGGCTAAGGGGGGTGAGATATGAGGGGCCCCAGGGCATTTTTTGCATTGAGGCCTGATTGTTTCTAGTTACGCCTCTGGATGGATAGATAGATAGATAGATAGATTAGATAGATAGATAGATAGATAGATAGATAGATAGACAGATAGATAAAATAATACTATACATTCTGTTCATTTAACTAATTCATGCCATTTGTAGTAGTTCCCTGATATTCATTCGTAAAGCGAGAAACAATTCTTAGTATGTAAGGGGTTAATGCAGTTTCCTTCCTAAACATTCGTTGATGCAAAAAGCCATTTTGATTCTAAAAATCGAAACCACAACTCATTTTAATTTTATGTTTTTCCATTATGTTCCATCTACGCTAAAACAATTTATGAACCAGACATTTTTGAGACACATTCATTGCAATTTAAAGGACTTGAAATTTTATACCATTTGATATGCTTTATATTTGCCAGGGGTTTTAGATTTAAAGTGATTTGACAGTCACCTCTATTTGGTTCAAAATGATATGTGCTAGCCATGACCCCTGAATGACAGTTTTAAATAGCACAGTAAAGCAAAGTGAATTCAAGTGGGCTGTTTTGCTGGTTTACAGATCAGAATCCTTATTAATTATATAAAGACAAGCAACTCATTTAATCAAGTGTAATCTAATTTATTATCTTTTAAATACCAGCTCTACACTTTTATGACTAGCTAAAAATTGTAGATTTGTCACATCAAAACAAATATAAGTCCAGGTGACGCATATTATAAATTAACATAGTTGATGTAATTAGCCACATGTAAATTGATTGCTATAATTAAGATATGGCTGTTGTATAACTGATAGGCAGATCAAATAGAAAGACTTGGGAAACATAGTTAATTGTGATATTAGAGTATGTCAAGACACAAACAAGACAACATTAACTTATTTATTAAACTAAAAGAAAATACCATTACAGATTCATATTTACTGTATGTTCTGTTTGCTTTCAGAGCTCTTCAGTTTCATTTTTTTTTTTTGTCATGACAGAAATTATTCAACTTATTAAATATTATATTTCAAGTATAGAAGGAGGCTGGAAAATGGCAGGTAAGTGGTCATATCACAAAGCTGAAATTTTTAACAAAAATAAAAATAAATAAATAATAAAAAATTATTATTATGTGGAATTGTGCTTCTCTAAATCTTAAATGCACACAAGTACTTAGTATTTACTTAACTATTCTATTGGCTTTTCTAGCGTCAGGTTCAATTTGACTTGACTCCACACTACAATGTGTATTGCTATGGGGTCTCCAACATTGCAGGGAGTGGACAGATGGACATTAGTGTCTTTTATATTTTAAATAATGCAGATGCTTCTTAATATGAGCACCGTGTATGTGCCAACATACCCAATTTGGTACCAAACCTTCCAGGGTGGCATCAGCCAAAGAGGGGGCTGCAGCAGCACCAGAAAAGACTAAATGCTGGAGAGAAGGTAAACAATTTTATTTGGTTAATTTTGTTTTATTCATTTTATAAAGAACACTGGGGGTGGCGAAAACTAACGTACATATTCCTAATGCCAAAGTGTTCCTTTAAATTCCCTCAGTTGGGCCACAGTGATTCAGAGCTTGCATTCCCCTTTGCTAATTGTGATTGGCACTGATCTTTGCCAGCTACTCAGTATGAACCAGACATTTTTATTTTTGCAGTGACAGCATGCCAGAGCTTCTGCATGAGTGGGAGATCTCCCTCTCATGCTGCAATCCCACAGCAGAGGGCACTTACAGACCATTCCATGTTGAGTGAGTTGGGATATCCTCCTACTGATGCCATCAGAGAGAATCTATCTGAATTAGGTTTAGGGATAGTGTTAGTGTTAGGATAGTGTTATGGCTAGAGTTTGTACTGAAATTCATACTGAAATTTTGTGTTAGGAGTAGGGTATTAAAAGAATGCCTATCTATCCTTTACAAAACAACAAGTATATCAGTGTGTCTGTAGTTAAAGAGAGATACATACATTATGGTGAACATACGCATAGCACACATTCTAGGTTTTGTTTTGGTTTAAATGTTGCATGCTTTCCTCCATCCTTAACGGGTTAAATTAGATCGCTGAACTTTAAGAACTCTAGAAATTGTTTAATAATTCTCCGATTTTCACAGATAATTATCACAACTCATTTCCACTATGCTGAACTCATGTTAACAATGTTACTGTTAGTGAACAAACTCCAAGGTGTCATATTATCATGACCCACTTTCAGTTACTACCAATTATAATTATTTCCATTTATATGACATTAATAAATTTCATTTTAGAAAGTTCCAATTGTTCTAACCCAGAAATCCAGAGTGCCACACTTCATTATGGGAAGAGCAAAAAGAAAGGTGCAAGAATAAAAAAAGGAATAGGGAAATAGATGTATCACTGTGCAACTGAATGTATATTATACGTATATCCTTCAAAAGCAATAAGGCATCAAAATAAGTATGTGTTCCAGAGGGCATGGCTGAGAGTTCTGAAGCTCACACAATCCTATAGATATAAGTATATCTGCTGGTATAGCATCATCCTGGATATTGCTTTTAATAATAGCCTCAGGATAGAACAAGACAATTTTCCATTCTATGCAACAGGCATTCTGCTGTGGATCTATATTCTCTGTCTCACTCTATATATAGATTAAAATTACCTTAAAAGTAAATAATTTGTCTAAAAAAGTCTTAGATCATTAATTGTTTTAGCATATATATATATATATATATATATATATATATAATTGGGTACATAAACAGGCATGCATACAGACAAAGATATATATAAGGGTTGGTTTTAAAGTGGTACAGGGGTTAATAATTGGAGTAAGGGTAGCATAGGGGTTAATGTTTAGTGTTGTATGAATTAGGAGTTCACAGGAGGAATGAAGTGTAAATGCAGAGCTGTACAAAGTTTGGGGAGTTACCGTCCTGGATGTACAGTTAGTTCAGCTGCCATGTATCATGTCACGGTCCTGTACAAGGTTTGGACCTATGAACAGCACATATGGCAAGCATCTTTAGTACTTAGTAGTGTACCCTTTTGCTGTTATGATCTGCTGCAAATGAGATGCATAGCTACTGGCAGCACTCCTGAGGAATAGTAGCCCATTGCTCATGAGCAATACCTTCCAGTATTATTCTATGGTTTGTATGCCCCAACCACCTTCTTTAAATCCAACCAGAGATTTTTTATGGGATTCAAGTCAGGTGACTGTGATGCCCACTGCAGTATATTACAGGACTTCTTCTGCAACCAATCCTTGGTGAAATTTGAGCTTCCTCACAGACTGCATATTGTTTTCTCCTAAGATTTCCTGATACTTCAATGAATCTATCTTGCCTTCCACATGCTGGAGGTTTCCAATGCAAGAGGATGCAAAGCAGCATCAGAGAATCACCGATCCAGCACCATGCTTAACTGTAGGCAAACTGTTCTTTTCTGCAGATGCTTTATTATTCTTCCCACAGACATACCGCTGATCTATTTGGCTGAAAAGTTCCAGTTTTGTTCTATCTCTCTACAGAAGAGAATCACAAAACGTCTCTGGCTTATTGATATGATTTTGAGCATATTGGAACCAAAGTTTCTTGTGCTTTCGGGTCAGTAGTGGTGTACGTCTTAGAGTTCTGGCATATAGTGGAGTTCTGGCATGGAAACCTTCTGCATTTAGTATGCGCTTTACTGTGCTCACTGAAACCTGTTACCACCAAGTCTTTTGCAGTCACTCAACCTGTCTGCTCAGAAATATGGTTGCAACCATTGATAGCATCATTTTTCTGCTAACCAGTTCAGGTATTTCAAGTGTTCCAGCTCAAGCACACATGGGGCAACTAATGAAGCCCTTGATTAGTTGATTTATCTTGAGACAAAACCTGTATTTGGGCTCTTGTGAGGGATTCTATTAAAGGACCACTCTAGGCACCCAGACCACTTCAGCTTAATGAAGTGGTCTGGGTGCCAGGTCCTTCTAGGTTTAACCCATTTTTTCATAAACATAGCAGTTTCAGAGAAACTGCTATGTTTGTGAATGGGTTAAGCCTTCCCCTATTTCCTCTAGTGGCTGTCTCATTGACAGCCACTAGAGGCACTTGCGTGCTTCTCACTGTGATTTTCACAGTGAGAGCACGCCAACGTCCATAGGAAAGCATTATAAATGCTTTCCCATGTGACCGGCTGAATGCGTGCGCAGCTCTTGCTGCGCGTGCCCATTCAGCCGATGGGGAGGAAAGAAGGAGGAGAGGAGGCAGAGAGCTCCCTGCCCAGTGCTGGAAAAAGGTAAGTTTTAACCCCTTTCCCCCTTCCAGAGCCGGGCGGGAGGGGGACCCTGAGGGTGGGGGCACCCTCAGGACACTATAGTGCCAGGAAAACGAGTATGTTTTCCTGGCACTATAGTGGTCTTTTAAGGGGGTTGAATAATATTGCGAATGGAGAAGTCATTATACATTGCATTCAGTTGCATTTGGGGAAATCACTTGAAGAATTTGTTGTGTTGAGCTATTTCAATTCCTTTTGTTTGAATTGTTCATTGCAAACAGTTGAAAGTCTGTAAATTATGCAACCCCCTTTGAAAATAAACCTGATTTTCAATGGGGGCTTAATAATTTGGATTACAAGTGAATTAGGTTGGGTAACATTAATTTATTAATTATTTTTTTAATGAGTTTGCAAATAGTTTAAATCCTTTATTTATTAACTTATTTATAAATAAGTTGTTTATTTGTATTTTGAGATTTTATTTTATTTCAACTTGCATTAATAATTACATCTAATTCAATTTAATTATCTTTTTTTTCCACACCCCCAAGTTTCCATATGCACATATTGTTGCTATGAATACATTGTCACTAATACCAAGGTTTCAAAACTTCTCTTTTCCAGTAAAGAATGTTAAAACTACTTAGTGTAATGGTATCTGCAAACAAAATACATGCTCATGCAAAAGCTAGGTGAGTTTGCTTAAGTAATGTAATTCTATCTGGAATGTTCCATTAATAAACTGCAATTTAATTTCTTCTGAGAGGATTTGCATGGAGTGATATTAATATGAGTTGGCTGATGACATACGTGATAGTCTGTGAACTTTAGAATGCCTTATGAAACATTTTAATAGCGTTTCAGTGGAGTCTCATTGTGACTTCATAAAACTGTGGATTACAATTTATTGGCAAACGTCCTCGAGATAAACTGAATAACTGAGGAAGTAATTCTTGCCAAGAACAGATCATAGCAAAATAGATCTGTAGGGGAAAAGTTTAAGAGTACAACTTTGTTACAATAATGGTTTTGGATTTTATAAAGCAATGCCCATACTTAAATAAGGATTTTATGTGATTGGGTATATTAATAGCAAATCATCTGTAAGGACGTACTCTTTTAAACGAACATTCCAAACCGCATAGCCACTACAGCCTATCGTAATGGTTGTGCCAGCAATGCCCAGTGTACAGTAAGTAGTCAATCCATTTATGAATGGTTAGTTAAATTCCCAGGACCACCTCTGGAGCTGGACATGCCTGCAAAGGCCTTTTATTAACTCCACTAAGCTACAATGCAGTGCCCGACTCATTGGCTGAGAGTGCCAGCTCTGCACTCTCAGCCAATGAGCACCTACCTGCACTATCAGGCTTAGCTTAGTGCAGAGTTCCTGGGGATAGAGTAGGCAGGGGCAGATGCTCGAATATCCCAGGTATGTTGTCATTGCTTAAACAGTTTGATTACTTACATTTGCGGGACCTGGCAGCATAGCGGAGGTAGTACATGGGCTATAGTGGTGGTAGTGCATTGAGTGTTCCTTTAATTAGTGTTTCTTTTACCACTACAACCTCAAATCTACCAAGTGGTTTTGATAAATCTGGAGTTGTGATGAGTTCATGATTTACTTAAAAAGTTATTTAAAAACCTAAAATTAGAAATTGTTTCAGATGCCCAATGCTGTTAAAAAATAATTAACTGTTAAAGCCCTTAATGTTGTTTGTATGATATGATAGATTGATCCTTGTTTTCAGCTTGAAGAGGAAACTAGATGAAAAACTATTTAGTTGGATGAAAAAAAAATATCACTGTATTACTGCTTAGTAAATATGCTCATGAATTTTTAATTCATGTAGAACACTAGTAACTCATGCCAGTGTCTCATCTTTACCTTGAGCAGAATTGTAACATCTTGGCTTAGTGCTGCTCAGGATACTGTCAGAATGCTAGCCTTCTAATTGCTTTCAACCTTTGCTATTGCCTCAGCAAGTCTTTCAGGAAATACAGAGTAGGCAAAAGTGCCAGTTTATTATATAACATAGAAATGTCTGCTTCATGTTTCAATAATCGCAGTGAACACTGCTTGCTAAAACAGGAAAATGCTAAATACTGAAAAAATATAGAACGTTTTTTTCTTTTTTTTAAATAGGAAAACCATTGTCGTTAACAATTTAACGCGTCTATCGTCTTTGATAAAGTGTCTTCCTGGCATAAAAATAAGACTTCTCTTCACTACCTTCCTTGTTCCTCTTGATCCCTAATAGATGTATGCTTTTTCGGGAATCTGCAATAAAGTCTATTTGGGTTATTTACTAAAGTGAGAACTGCCATAAATCTAAAGCGAATGCAAAAGTACATTTTATATTTTAGACTAAAAAACTTGATTTAGACTACTCACAGCAGACTTGGAGAATTGTACCACTTCAGCTTTTTGGGTCTTAAATTCGAATTTAATTTGAATTTCTCACTTACGTAAATAACCCTGTATTTATTTAACACTGTAATTCCAGATTATAGCTGGATGTTTTGATGTCCCTGGATAGTCCCTGTTTGTTTGTTTGTTTGTTTGTTGTGTTCCTGAAATGTCGACACAGGCATATAATAACAAACTTTTAGAGATACTCTGTGTGCAAAAATGCATATTTTTCATTCTATTAATTACAGTTTGAGGTTGATTAGAATTATAGTCTCCGAAATATGTTTAGTTGTTTCCTCATTATCCGATTACATCAAATGTATATTTATACTTTCAGCAGCCTCAGCCAATTTATCATTAAAAATGATTTGAGCTGCAGTACAAAATAGGAATTAATTGCACTCAGATTGATTGAACAGAAATTCTCTACAGAGTTGCTTCTGTTTTGTTTTGTTTTCACTTTTTTTCTCTGACCTCTCAAGAAGGGCAGGAGTCAAACACCAGAACCGATTTATGTTTTTTCTTTATCAGAGTTAAAGAGTTAAACTGACAGCTAGGGATCATGAACTTCGATACTCAGTGTAATACAGCCATGAGCAGTATTTCCATTGCCTTGGGAGTCAGCATGCTGTGTCTGCTGATATCAGTTGAAAAGCTGCACATATTGCAATTGCCAGCCAGGAAGAGAGTATTCCAGCTGGCTGATTGACAACACATGAAGGCAGCCATACACAGAGATAAATGGTGCTTTTATGTTCAGAATTAAAAATTTCTATAAAGAAATGCTACAGGGACAGAATCTGTAAAGTATGTAGAGGTCTCATGACTTTTTGGAATCTGAAATCTAGTCAATTTTGTTGGAAATTGACTAGATTTACCAGCAGCACAGCTCAGAGGAAATTCACCTCACATTCAGGTGGAATGCATTTCACCAATCATCAACAGAAGAATGAAATATTTAGTGAAATTAAATAATGAAGGCTTAGTGCGACTATTGAAAGCAACTTACTGAAAAGTGAATTCTATGACGGCTTGTATTTAGGCCAAATCACCTATAAGAATTCCTACATTTTAAAGAGGAACTGTGACTTTCCTTGAAATTACACCATTGAAAAAGCATGGTATATCACCTATGGCTTTTTTTTCATGTGATACTCCGATGCTTCAATTTCTTTTAAGTGCATTTTAAAGAATTAGCTACAATGACATCACAGCACAACTAGGGCACACAATGCAAATGAAGAGAAAAATATAAAATAATTTTTCATTTTTCAGCTCTTCGATTATATTTAATGATAAAAAGGGAGAAAATGGAGGCATGCAGTATGGGATTGAGAGAAATACAGCAGTGTGCATTTCTCTATTTAATTTTACATTTTTAGAGCATACAAATGCATATTTGCTAAATATAAGGGATACGTAAGCATGATATTAAAAATACTAGCAGATGGCAATTCCATTTTAAATATTAAACAAACCCATAAAAAATATATAAAATAACTGTATATGATGTATTGCTACTAATATTGCAGATATCATCCAAGAATGCTGAAATTGTGCGGAACTGTGTGCTACTGACGAACCAGTAAGAGACAAACACATAAACCATGATTAATTTTAAGGGAAGAATAACTCATACGAACTTGCAAACTAAAATTACTTTTGAAAACTTACACATGATAAGGAAATAAATGTCTGAAAGTGTATTAGAAAATATATGATGACAGTTATGCTAACTTAATTTTGCATCTTTATTTACATTCAT
Source organism: Pelobates cultripes (assembly GCA_933207985.1). Taxonomy (NCBI): domain Eukaryota; kingdom Metazoa; phylum Chordata; class Amphibia; order Anura; family Pelobatidae; genus Pelobates; species Pelobates cultripes. The sequence continues at coordinate 30,009,099 of OW240920.1, read as the reverse complement.
TAGATTGCTCTGTTTATTGTTAATTGTGCAATTTTATTTCCAGCCATTTAACATAATGTGAGTTAATGTACAGCACAAAACAAGCCATTCAGCCAGTTATGATATGTTAGTCACATATCTTGTTCAGTAAAAATCAAAAGACAAAATAATAATAAATGTCAAGCTCTATGTTTAAGATAGAATTCTGACATTTGATCAGTTATTTTTAAATACTTGTTACACATAACCTTTCTTTCAGTTCTTAAGGCAGCCTGAACTGCAAAACCCTACTCTGAATGGATTTATCTTACAAAGAGTACATTGACACATAAAAAGACTACTAATGAATTTAAAAGGTTGTAGAATACCAATGATATTATACCATCAAAATGTGCAGTCACTTTTGAATTATTTAAAAATATGATGATATTAGCTGGCAATATTTAACATATTTTTATTCACTTTTTTTTTTTTTGGCATACATTGTCTCAGATGTAAAATTTGCTTTGGCTTGTTTGCTAATAGTCTAACATCTCCCTAAGGTAAAAGGGTAATCCAGATGTTGACCCTTTGCCCACTGTGTCTAGAACCAGTGACACCATGATGATGAAGCCCACCAAAGTCAAAATGTTCACCTGGAGTTGCTGTACCTCTTGTGCAGAGGTAGCTGGCCAGAATTGTATATCTGAACCGCCCATTAGAGTAAAATTAGTTGCTATGAAAATGGTTTAGTTTCTCTCTGTGATGGCACAAAAGGAGCCAAAACCATTTTAAAATGGAGTAGAGACCCACTGGATCTAAGGTAATCCACACCTCACTGATCAGGCCGAAACAATTGTTTGCAGTTGCTGTTTGTTTTTTGTAGGGAACCAAACAGCATTTCAGATCTAACCCATTTTTGAGTAGGGTCAGTCTGATATCCAAATGGTTCAGTTTCTCTCTGTAATGTTATAAGATGAGTTGCTTGTGAACTTAGTGGGGACCCACCAAAGGGCAAGCTATTTGAGTTGTCTGGTCTCAGTATTCTCTTTTGCTCTGTTCTGACATGTTGCCCATATAACAAAAATATGTCATGCATAATTCACCAGCGAGTAAGAAAAAAAGTATTTGCAGCTATCCCCTAAAAGACATAAATGAAGCAAATCTGGGCAAGACACTACATTGTTGTGTTTCTGTCAGTTGTTCCAGATGTGCATTTTACCCCGCGATTGCTCTAGTTTTTCTTGATGAATAGGGCAATGACATTGGATCCATGTAAAAGTACTTCAGTTGGAATGAGTTGGAATAAAGCATTGCTTAGAAAAGGTGAGAATGCAGGGTCAATAATTATTTCCTCACTGCATTGCTTTGTTGTTTTCTATTCATTATCCAATAAATTTAGATCAAGAGTTGCTAAATTTTTTTCATTTGTAGTTTATTGAAGATTTTAAGGCAGATAAACAATATACAGTAGTCAAAACAGAGTAGATGTCTCTATTATACAAGGCATGTATAATAGAGTAAATTAAAGCGAATTAACAAGTTATACGACAAAATAAACAAAACAGAACCAAAAACAAGAACAATGTGGTCTTACGTATAGTATGATCAAATATGTTAGCATACTTACAGGGATATATGGCACCCTGTCCTGTCCTCAGTTTGAAGACCGCTCAGACCTTTAAGTTAGTCATGGTTGCCATGCTTTATCGATTTTTTTGCCTTGAACAAAATTTTCAGTACATTTGTGTTCTAAAAATATAATTAAGATTTATCCTTTCAAGTAAGCTTTGTAAAGAGGGTGATGTTGCTCATTTCGAGTTTAGAGCTATGGTGTGTCGTGGCACTAACGACACATGTGTATTCAAGCTTCTATTTGGGCAATAAGTCTCTTAAGCAATAGATATCTGAAGGGTTCGAGCAGCATTATCGGAAATGACATTGCCTTCAATACCTCTCCCACCTCTTTCCAAAAGGGTTGAATATTTTTGCAGGCCACCCGATATGTAACATGCTAACTTTCTGTTCCCCACATCTTAAATAATCTGGTGATAACACTAAGTATATTTTGTGAAGGTGAGATGGAGCAGTTGCCACTGATAGACCAGCTTGTGGTGAGCTTGCACAAGATGGAGTTGCTAAATTTTAAAGTCATAAATATTCAATCTGGATTGTTTGAATAAAATAGGGAAATAATATTGTGCAAAAACTAAAAAAAGGCAAACATTGTCAGCCTTATACTGTGAAATTCCAATAAATACACCTAAAAACTGTTGGTCAGCTAATATTCCACTAAAATATAAAAGTGTAACAAAATGTTTAAAGATTTTAATTGAGAAACATACAAAACAGGCAATTTTGAGTCGGCAGCAGCAAATTCCAACAAAGCAAGAATTGACATTCATGTAACCAAAAATAAAGTTAATAAGTTAATAAGTATCTTGTTATACTGGTAGATGCTCCCTTTATTAAGACTACAGCATTTCCAAACAAAAAGATACATGCAGTTTAAAGCTGAGTTGTGATACAAAGTTTAAAACAACATGTATGTGTTTTATTTGTCCTGTTATATCTGTTTGCTTCACCTTCTGTGTCACAACTTAGATTTGAGTTACATGTGTTATTTCTGCAGAACTCTCCTACCTGACCTAACTAAGCAAAACATTCTACTTGAAAATGATAAGTTTGACAACGGTTGCCTTGGTTGGTAATCTGTGTGTCCTCTTGATATGTTGTAAAGTTATATAAAATCTACTACTTTGTGCTACAGCTAGCCTTATGTGACAAAGTATGAGTCAAGTAACCCAGGTCACATTTTGAACTAAACAAGTTCAGAACCTTTTAGACACATTGCACATTCACAGCAGTTATTGAGTGACAAGCAAGGAAAGGGCAATTTAATCATTCTTGCATGACTAATTAGTTGCGTAGCAAAAGGAGTAAATGTGTGTAAATCTGACATGCTTGGAATAAGTGACCATAAACTGAATTCATATCCCTGTGAATAATAAGAGGTAGTTTATGCATGCAAAGTAGATATTTAGTTATACCGTTGATATACTGATATACCTTTGCTTTTTTCTAATTGAAAAAAATAAATAAAATAATACTGATTACATATATATGCATGGATATAATTCTGAAATTGTATTTGATTCCCTGCTTGGCAGAACCTCCACGCTGTCAGGATCTTGCTAGCGAGCTCCCTGAACGCGAAAAAAGTGTCACTTAAAAGAATAATGCATTGAGTCGATAAGACAAATTGCTCTCCAAAAGTAAGGTAACTTGGTTTTCCAAAAGAAACATCTGTGTTATCATTAAAGGCAAAGCTCTTATGATCGCAGAGCCACTTGTTTTGAAAATTCAACCACCTTACCTTCCATAGACAATTTGTCTTCCTGAGAATCATTAGGAGAATAAATGACAGCTTGTATGATGGTTACCATTTTTTAAACCTACTTTAGCTGCATTCTTACAGCTGAGGGCTAATGAAGACAGAAGAATGACTTATTCTTTCCATCTCTGGCTCCTCTGCCTGTTTCTTACAAGTATGTTCATATGACGCTCTTTATGTCCTATTTTCCTATAGCATCCTCCATTTTCTAGTTGTTTAGAATAATAGAACCAGGATCATTATCTTCACACTACTCTAAACAGTAGAATATTATGTGGTCAGTGGAAATGCATGTTGTCCATAGTTTTGTTTTGTTTTTTACAATCTTTATTTTTCGTTTGAGTTAGTAGTATAATAAGCATTGCCGTAATGGTACATCTTAAGTTGCAGACAAATTTGCATTGAGACAAAGCAGGCATCCACACTTATATATACACATTCAACATCAATCTCGTTATACAATGGGTCGTATAAACAACTTGTTTGTATCAGTCTAATTTTCTCGCATAATGAAGATACAATGCTATTCATGGTTCCTGTATTCGGCCCATCTGGCATGTACATCATCATGGGGCATCTACGGTTTCTTCGCATCTGGTCTGTGCCACAGCCCCAAGTGAATAGGGCGTAGTATAGGCTTAGCAATGAAAATACAGGTTCTTTTATTGACAGTTAGCATACATCTTTACCAGTTCCCTGTGCCACCCTCATTCGGTAGTTGCTAGGCATAGACTTTCTGCTGTATTATACATCCACCATTACTAATGTTAAAGTTGTTAGCAGCTATGAGATATGGTAATCTTAATTAAGCAGATTCAGAATGTAATCTGTAGGTAGCGTTCAGGTGAGATCTGCATCCTCCCGATGTGCCTGCTGTTTACTATTCACAGGCTGGATGGAGTGTATGTTTATATAGTTAACGTCTATTCACCTACTGTGTGCCTAACATGATAGCTCTACCTTATTGTAGGTAGTCAGGGATAAGTTGCTCGAGCAGACCTCTGTTATGAACCCGACATGTCACAACCCGACTTGCAGGGTTCACTCTAGTGTCATGTGTCTGTTGTGATGTTATCATATTAGACTATGTCCGAGGGCTATGCAACTGTACCCTATTTTGATGCACTACCCTGGCAGTGGAAATGCCCTTTTTGGCAGTGGAAATGGTCAGTATTGTGTATACGTAGCGACTGTTTCGATCAGCGCGCTAAGGGAAAGAAGTAGGCTAGGTAAGGGGGAAAGAGTAAAAGTAATGTCATAGGGAGGGAAGAGAGAGAGAAAGAAAGAAAAAAGAAAAGGGGGAGGGAGGTGTGCACCCCGGCTTCTCCAGACCACCCGCTCCCCCCACTTCCCCCCCCTGGATCAAAGAGGTGCGAGAAGCCCCCACTGTGCATCCCATCCATGGGTCCTGGAGTAAGTTCCTTGTGGTCTACCCTTTTCATTTCTGTTTCTTGTGTGTGATTGTTTGTTGTCAGGTCGGTTTATGAGAAATGGAGTCAATCCAAGGGGTCCAGTCATTCAGAGATGCTGTGAGCCTCTCCATCTCATTTATCTCCTCAACTTTGTCCATCCACTGTTTAAGAGTGGGTACCTGGGCCGAACACCATCTAGCTGGGATTAGTAGTTTGGCCTCATTGAGGAGATTTATGGTTAATTGCTTTTTATACCTAGAGATAGGCATTGAGGTATGATGAAGAAGCATCTGGATCAGTTGGAATGGAAAGTTTGTGTCCTGGATTTCCTTAATTGTAGCATGGACATCATTCCAGAATGGGGTTATTTTGCTTCAGGACCACCAGATATGGAGATCCGTGCCCACCTGTTCCTCACACCTCCAACAGGTGTCCGGGACTTCAGGCAGCATGCAGTGTATCCTCTCTGGAGTTCAATACCATTCGATCAACAGTTTGTAATTTAGCTCCTGCTGCTTTGAGCACATGGAGCTTTGGTGGGTCAGTATGTAGATTTTTGACCATTGAGGCATGGAAAGCATGATTTCCATGGCTCTTTCCCATTGCGCAGTGTGTTGGGAATTAGGAATTAGTTGCCATTAGGGAGTCTCTCGGGAAGGCACCACCATACTGTAAGGAGTTTATGCCTCCTTAACTCCTTAAGGTAGCGTACTGGTAGGCCATCCGGTCCCGGAGCTTTATTCAGTTTGGAGGTTTTCAGGGCTGCTTGGAGTTCTTCCAGCGTAATGGGGGCCTCTAAGGCTTCAGCGTCGTCCTGGCTCAGAGTCTTGGTCACACGCACGCTAATTATTCCAACATCTGTGTACTCCATCTGGAGTGTCCCTCTGGGATAGATTATATAGGCCTGTGTAGTATTTATGGACTTCCTTGATGATTTTATCCGGTAGTTGAGTCGCCGGCCCTCCTTAGGTTTAATTTTGGTAATATGACACATGCGTCGTCTTTTTTGGAGTGTCCTGGCTAGGATGCGGCCACACTTGTTCGAGTACTCATAAAAAAAGCATTGGGACTTGCGAACAGTGTGTTGTAGCTTCTGGGATAAAATGTTTCTGTCAGGATCGCCATTGTGCGTTACACAATATTGTGTATTTGGGTCTGGCTGGGATCAAACCTGAGTTTCCTGCATCCCAGTCGGTATCCTTGCATTGAGCTCCACGCATCTTTGACTGTTTCTGGTTGTTCTTGGTATCCTGTAGTCTGAGCCTGTACGCCTGGAATGTGCACACCTGTTCCTGGTTCCTTGATGATTGGCTGAGACTCCCTATTTAAACCCCGCAAGGCTGGTTCTCGTTGTCAGATCGTGTTTCCTGTTCCTGTTTGGTTTCACTGCTATTCTTCTGACTCCTGGTTTTGATCCCCTGCTCGTCTACCGTTTTTGCCTGATTGCCGCCTGTCCTGACTTCTGATTCTGATACTGACTACTCTTCTGGATATCCTTTGTCTGTACTGCGTTCCAGGAAGCACTGGTTATTTCAGCCCCAGTGCACTGTGTCACAACCTTGGGGATTTCTGTCCTGAGTCCCCTTGGTCTGTGTCGAATTGCAAAGGGTGCCTCAACTCTGCGTGCCGGACTCCCACTTCAGGTAAGATCCTTGACAGTACGATCTGACCAAATGGAGTCTGCAGAGTTGAAGATTACCGTTGCAGCCTTGACCCAGCAAGTTTCCCAGCTCACCCAGGCTTTGCAGGGCTTACAGCAGGAGCTGGCTTCCCTTAAAGGGAGAGCAACCTATGACTCCGGACTCTCTGAACCGCTGGTTGCTCTACCCGAGAAATTTTCTGGGATCCGGTCTAAGTATGATACCTTCAAAGTTGATTGCGAGGTCCTGTTCTCCCTGAGACCACTTACCTATGCCACAGACGTCATTAAAGTGAGGACAGCGATTACCTTATTGTCGGGGCACCTTAAGATCTGGGCCCACCAGTTGTTACTCGCCAAAAGCCCAGTCCTAGATTCCTGGGAGTCCTTTATTCGGTCCCTGGGTTTACAATGCAACAAGACACAAAAGTCATATGTACATAGATCACCTACTGTTGCTTCACACATATTGCAACCCGGACTGGAAATGGACTACACTACTCCTTTCACTCGGACTGATGTTACAGCTAACCCTACCGCTCCCAAGTCTCCCGAAACATCGTATAAATCTGGCAGGGAGGCGGAGGAACCAATGGAGATTGGACTGGTTAGGTTCCGTCAGTCATCTCAAGAAAGGGCAAGAAGGATGGCGCATGGACTGTGTTATTATTGTGGGGAGATGGGACATTTAATATCTTTTTGTCCCATTCGTCCATCTAGGTCTCGGGTTCTCCGTCTGGGTACTACTCTGGCATATCCTATGAGACCTGTCTGCCAACATGCTGCCTGTCCTTGCTTGACCACTCTGTCCAATCCTCAGCCTTCTACAGTCGTTGCTCCTGAGGTTGTGCAGGAATCTGTTACTAAAGAACCTGAGATCTCTATTTCTATTAAAGATTCTGCTTCTAAGAAGGCAAGCACCACAACCACTACAAGTCCTGTCAAGGAAGACCCTCTTTCTGGCTGTACCTATGCCTCTAATGGGACTCTAGTCCGGAAGGAGGACTTGCAAGTATTTGAAAAGGCCCTACAAGCTATGACCTCTGCTCCTACTAGTACCACCAAAGCCAAGAAATCCAAAAAGTAACCTCCTGGGTCGTAAGTTGCGTTCCTCTTCTCGCCTACGGCGTCTTTGAAGGGGGGGTAATGTCAGGATCGCCATTGTGCTTTACACAATATTGTGTATTTGGGTCTGGCTGGGATCAAACCTGAGTTTCCTGCATCCCAGTCGGTATCCTTGCATTGAGCTCCACGCATCTTTGACTGTTTCTGGTTGTTCTTGGTATCCTGTAGTCTGAGCCTGTACGCCTGGAATGTGCACACCTGTTCCTGGTTCCTTGATGATTGGCTGAGACTCCCTATTTAAACCCCGCAAGGCTGGTTCTCGTTGTCAGATCGTGTTTCCTGTTCCTGTTTGGTTTCACTGCTATTCTTCTGACTCCTGGTTTTGATCCCCTGCTCGTCTACCGTTTTTGCCTGATTGCCGCCTGTCCTGACTTCTGATTCTGATACTGACTACTCTTCTGGATATCCTTTGTCTGTACTGCGTTCCAGGAAGCACTGGTTATTTCAGCCCCAGTGCACTGTGTCACAACCTTGGGGATTTCTGTCCTGAGTCCCCTTGGCCTGTGTCGAATTGCAAAGGGTGCTTTAACTCTGCGTGCCGGACTCCCACCTCAGGTAAGATCCGTGACAGTTTCTCAAAGTCCTGCGAGCATCCAGGAGGCTTTGTAGGAGTCATCCGATTGGGTAGTTTTATGTGTTCCTTCCAGCTCTGCGATCCGCTGTACCAGTTCCATCATGTGCTATCGCTGCTCCTTCTTTCTCTGCGTACATACCTTGATGAGTTGGCACCGGATTACGCATTTATGCGCTTCCCAGATCGTTAAGGGCGGTGTTTCCAGGGTGTCATTTTCTTTGAAAAAGGTGGTAAGCTCGGTGCCGAGGTCTGTCACATTAGGCAATTTGTTTAAGATTCATTCATTCTCCAGTGGCATTCCTGTTTTTCAAACAGGGCAGATTTTATGCGTGTCAATATGGGAGTGTGGTCTGACCAACCCATCATCCGAATTTCCGCCAAAACAATCAGGGGCAGGAATTCCTGGGCCAGGAGAATATTGTCTAATCAGCTATACTGCATGTGCACCATAGAGAAATAGAAGTAATCTCTGTCCGTTGGGTGCAAACTGTTGGGTATCTCTGTTTTCCGAGTGAGCGCCTCCCTGGCCAGTGTGGCAAAAGTGACACTAGAAGCTCAATGGTCACTAAAGCCCTATGGCTCACATTAACTTTGGGTACATCTACAGGTCCGTGTGGAGCATCAGTGTGGAGGACGGCGAGCTGCCAAGTGAGCACCATGATCATACATGTTTGTCCGAGCAGTCATGTCTTCAAGGTGGTCCCCCAAGTCCCTCCCATCCAGTCTATCATCTGTGATTCAGTACCCCATCAGTCTACAACCCCCCTATCCCCAGTCAGTGACACCCTCTGCATGTAATGGAGGTCACAATGTGTCATATACATCTGTTGGCCTGGAGCTAGACGCGTGTTGTTTTGCATGGTGACAGCCTACATCAGCCTCCACATATTAATCACATCAATCACCTCAAGTCACTCCCGGTCCCCCCCGTTGATAGGCCAACCACCCCGCACGGATGCCAAGCCCTCCTCATCCAACAAGCTAGGTTGCTGCCCTTCCCGGGCATAGCATATATGGCTACCTGTACATTAGCAACCTTCCCTCCTCCTCACCCCAGTGTGAGCCCAGGTCTCAGGCCATTCAGGTATCCAATGAGGAATGTCACACCCAAGTAACACCCAACATCTCCCCCGCAATGCCATGCCACCAGGGGAAAATCAAGCCTCAGTCGCAGTCTCAGCACATGGGTGCTCGTCCAGCAAGGTAGCCACACGGGGGGTCACACACGGGACACACACACACCCGGTTAGGTATTTTCCTGTTGCACAGGCCTGGAGGCTCACCCACCCACATTAACCTGGAGTCTCACTATAGTGTACCGTTGTCCCCATACCCCACCCAAAATGCGCTCCAGGGAGACCATGGCTGGCTGACCTGGGTTGTACAGCAACACCCCCATGCCCCCCCCTGCATGCCCATCAGACCCCATGATGTCCCATTTTTACCCCCCTCGTCAACGTGATCATGGTTGTCTCCCCACAATAACTACATCTCCTTCTCAAGAGTTAAGACGACTCACCGTCCTCCTGACACACCAGTATCTTCACTGCTGCTCTATTCTTCCGGGCCATTCAGACCTCCCCATTAGCACGGTTGGGTATTCCTCTCGAATGTAGCACCTTCAGGCTTCAAGGTGGCTAGTTGCAACAGACTCCTCCAGAAAACTCGGGATGTCCTCCGGCCAGCAGGGTAACACCCATGCATTACCTTGTTTTGCTTGTAGGCTGAAGGGGAAACCCCAGTGGTATGGGATTCTCTTTTCACAGAGGGCGTCCATAATGGGCCGTAGGGCTCTTCTGGCATCAAGTGTTAGAGTAGAGAGATCCTGGTACAGGGAAACTTCTGCCTCGTGGAACTTGATGGCAGGCATCCCTCTGGCAGCAGCAATTCTTTTTTCTTTTAGGCCGCAAGTTTGCAGGAAGCATACCACATCCTTTGGGTTTGCATCCTGTCTCGCCGGGCCCATAGCCCTATGTGCCTGTTCAAATCCAATATTGGAAGGGGTGTCTGAGCCCAGTTATTTGTTGAAATAGTGCTTCCAGAGTGATTGTAAGCGGGACAGCATCTGTTTCAGGTAGGCCGTGGACACGGATGTTATTGCGCCTACTCCTCTTTTCAAGATCTTCCACCTGTCTCCGGAGAGTAAGCAGCATGTTGCCCTGTCTAGTGACCCCTATTTCAGTTGCCCTGTGTTGCTGAGAGAAGTCTTGGGACGCAGTCTCCATCTCATCCACTCTCTGTTCCAGCGAGTTTCAGGTCAGTCCGTAGGCCAGCAAGTTCCTCCTTCAGTGCTGCAGGGAGCTCCTGCACTAAAGAGCCCGTGTCAGTTTTAGTGAGTATCCTCGCCGAGATCTGAGCCAGTTCAGCTCTAATCAGGGTTAGCTCTCCCGTAGAGTCACCCTCCACATGGGATTCCGTCAAGTTCTCCGCATCCGGGGAGGTGGGTGACATCTTGTCTTCAAGCAGAGGGTCTCTCAGGTCCGACAGTGTTGCTACAAAATTGTCCATTGGGCTTGTGTAGCGGTGGAGGGAGCCTGCCGCACCAGTCCCAGGGACCGAGAGCTTCTTATTTGTGACCATTGTTGCCCACCAGTGTGCTTCAATGCAGCGCTTAAATGGCCAGGGATGCAGAGCTTGTTCACTGTGCATCCTGCACCATGCTCGTCCAGGCCATGCCCCCTTTGTCTATGTTTTTTGTTGTTTGTATTAATTTTGTTTCTTTGTTTTGTTGTACTTATCTATTGGGTGTTTTGGTTAATATGTCTTGGGTACGATAAAAAAAAAAATATTAAAACCACCTGTTGGTACTGATGTATTGCTAAATAACACTCTATCAAAGTGACTACTCATAATTTAAGTTTACACCTCTCATGATTATTGATATCCTCTTTGAAATATGAAACTGCTCATACCTTTGAAGCAAGAAAAGTCACACAATTTTCAACACAATGTTTTAAAGCTATTTTAATTCAAATGATATTTTATGTAAAATGTATTTGTGTAATTTGTATTTTCACTGACGTGTTCCTCCATTGATATCACTGTATATGTTGATAAGTTAGATACCTCTTTATGTACACCAAGCAAGTTTTTTAAAATGTGCATTACCATAGTTACAAAATACTGCTATAAACAGATTGACCCCTCCAGTGCATGTAATACAAGTAAAATGAAATCAAAGCTCTAATATACAGTAGTGGTAAATTACACGTGGTCAAAAAAAGTACACGTACACTATATTACTAAAAGCTGCAGCTTTGAAATTTTTGTTATCATTCAATGTAACAAATTATTGTCAGTATAAAATATATAGCTTATATAGAATTATGTAAATGAACATCATAATAATATATATATATATATATATATATATATATATATATATATATATTCTTAGAAAATATAATAATTAATAATATTAATGCATGACTCACCATGGAACATTTTCTTCTGTATAATTTCTTTTAGTAAAATAACTATGCCCCAGTTGTGTATACATAATAAATTACCTGATTATAACTTATGTTGAACGATTTGTCTTTAACCCTTTCAGAACCAGGATTCTGCCTATCCCTATTCTCATTCAAGTCTCGGTATATTGTTAATAATAAAGGGAATAATTTGTTTTCATGTCTATTGTATCAGCCTTATTGCATGTATTACGCTATAATGTACAAATCAACACTAAGTAATGTCTGGTGATATACTTTCTGCTATCTAACTTGTGTTCTAGTTGTATAACCTGTGTTGATTACAGGTATAAAAGGTTATTAACTTGAAACAAATATGTTTTTGGAACACAATACAGGTTTAGGACATCTTCAAGTCTACACTTATGAGATGCTGCGTAGGACTGGTTTACCCATGTGTTCACATGTTCCTTTATATTTTGGAGAGTTCATCTTAAAGTACCCTGCTGGAGGTAATCATAACATAGGGAAACAAATGTCTGCATCTCTTTCATCAATGACCTGTCACTACTTTTTTGCCATATAGAATAAAAATCCTATGAGACCATGCCTTTACAACCTGTGGAATCCCAGATGTTTTTGAACTACAACACCCATGATTCTTTGAATAAAACAAATAGTCAACACCCATTATTCATTTAATGAAACAGATAGCCAATCCCCATGTTTTTTTTTTGTTTTGTTTTTTATAAAACAGGTAGCCAGGGAATCATGGCTGATAGACAGTGGATCATGGTAGTTGTAGTTCAAAACAGAGGTAGGGTGATATTAATAAAAGGCTAAAGAATTTACAAAATTATCAAAACCTGGACTGTTGGTGGTTCATAAGGACTGGGTTGGGGACCACTGTTTTAGAGCACACCAAGAGAAAATGCATTAATTAAGCATTGAGATAGTTTGTTGGACTTCATTGCAAGTTTATTAAAGTTTAATACTCATATAATTAGTGTGTTAGTTTAGGTGCCACCGTGTTAGAGAGATCGAAGAAGAAAGAGAATTAACATAGTGCGCAAAGTCAGCATAATGAATTTAATTGTCATCCAGTCCGCATAGGTTTTGTTCCCCTACATCCCTCTTAAGTGTCCTTACTTAATTCACTCTGCACAAAGCAAGAGCATGTGAAGAGACCCTATGTAAATATGGCCTGACACTATACAATTGAGTAAAAAGCTACATCTTCTTTCTTGTAAGAGCTTCAATAAATCACCATTTTGAACTTCTATACACGATTATTAATGCAACTGTTTTATGACTCCTTGCTACCTCATCTGCCAAGAGTTGAAGAAAGAAGATGGTAGTGTCTACAGGAGAAGTTCTAAGGATGAGTGTATAAACCCACTTTAACTGTTATATTCTACCCTTTTTAGGAAGGTAAATTTTAACTTCTGTACAATTGAAGATCTTTCCATTTCACCCAGCAGCAGAAGATTCTTGCTTAAAATGTTAGCTGTACTCCTCAACCTTCACAAGTCACGAAGAACAACCAAGTAAGTTAGCCTAATTGAATTATTTTGTTTTTCCGTGAAGTGTACTACAGTGCAGTTGGTTGCCTTTGTTTCCGAATCAGGGCCTCGGGCTATTGTAAATGACTTTTTCAGGTACTTTTAAAGAAAAGATGAAGAAAAATTCCCCAAGTGCAATATCAAACAGATAAAAAGGCTCTTCTCTTTTGCTTGAAATATATGTCTTGTCCTGCTGTTTCTTTAATGTTTCTTTTTTTGATAAAAATGGTGAAGGGCAGGTAGTTGGCTTCTGTTAGTATTAAACATTTTTTACTCTTGATTACTAGAAAGGAATGCTGTGTTCTACACCCAATACTATATGAAAAACATTCAGTATTTTTGTGATTCCGGGAAGAAATTCTCAGATGCAATAATAATTTAACCGTGTTATGTTTTGGTATTGAAACACAGTCATCATATATGAAATTATAGAAAGTGGGTGCAGAATAAACGTTTTTATTTCCTGTATGTAAGTATTGTCCTATTTATTTTTCCATAATATCCTGCTTTGTTTAGGTAGTTGATTTATTTTCCATATTATGCATATTTTTCTAATTCTGTCTACATATTTTTTATAATGTTTCAGGTTATTATTGTATAAATACAGGAATTGTATTATAAGTTCCTTGTCCTGTTACGACAATATTAATGATTTCCCCTACTCTGTAACTTGCATGATAAAAGACGTGAGAACTAGCATAACTGCTAAGAAAATATGACACTAGTGAAATAGCAGAAGAAAGCATTTCAATTAAAGCAACAAACAAAATTAGTCTGTTGCTCTTTAAAGTTATAAACAACAACTATAGAGTTAAAAGCCAATATTATAAGGTCTGTGATAACAAATATGTCCTAAAAGAGACCCAACTGGCTTTCTCACATTAAGTTTATCCATTGAAAAATAAATAAAAAATATCATAAAGTCAAACGAGAGGTCTGGCAAATGGTCTGTCTTCTTACTCCACCACATGGACTATTAAGTGGAGAGATAACAAACAAGAAACGGCCAAGGACCAGGGAATGTCCAGTGCTTTATAGAAAATATCAGTCTCCAATGAATGCCTCCCCTCTCTCCCCCAGTGGCTAGGTCCTTAGCAGTATCAACAAACTATGTCACTATCTACCACCTCACACTAATATTAGTGAATGGGGACTCAAGAATGAAAAAAAAAAATGTTAAACCTGTTTTTATATACTTACTATTTAATGACTTCTGTTCTGAATCCTCTTTCTTCAACAGCAAAAAGAGCAAATAAAAAAAATATAATAAATTCAAAGTAAAAAAAAGACCTACTTCTCAAAACCAGCAACATACCAATAAAAAGTGATGTAACAAACATAATTCAACTGAGCCTGTTGAGTGATCTGTGCCAAATGAGCATTCACATCAAGAAAGGCCTTTATAAATGCATTCCCATTGTTTGAATGCCAGTAATAGCATTGCTATTGTTATTGATGTCAAAGACTGGGCATCTCCTGGGTCTCTTCAGGCTCAAAATAATAAACAGGGGTATAGCCCTTAGAAACTAAGAGACTGGCCCAATATGTAATGGCCACAAGGGTGTAATATCAAACATTGTGTCCATTTCGCTTAATATATATTTTATAAAGGGCATTAATGTATTATTTATCTTATTTATTATGCTCTAATCCACAGTCTATGAGTTAAAGAAAAAGGGGGCAGCATACTTTTTCTTTTACATATATTTTATTATTTATTATTTATATTGTGGAGAGCTAATCATTTTTATCTTATTTCATGTAAATGATTTAATTATTATTTGACTTCACTCCATAAAGGAAGTGTTCTATTGCAGCACTGATTTGGTTAATTTTACTCACAGCACTTGCCATAAACCTAAACTCACTAGACACAGTATTTACACCATTAAAAACCTTACTTTAAAAAAAAAATCTTGAAACTAAAATGCTATTTAGTGAATATTAAATGGAGCTACAGTTCTATGGTTTTGAATAGAGAGATAGTACTCCTTTACCGAAATCCTTTACTAACTGGAATCATAGCTAAGTTTAGCCAGTTCATGAATAATACTTTTGATGCAACTCCAATTTAATTTATGCCACTTAAAGCACTAATAGCTGCTCCCCTCTCCCATCGCACAACCTTTTTCCCAAAACACTTATTGTATGGGTTTTTTTTTATCCGTTCAATAGCGATACATTGCACCTGTCATAGCTATGACCTGACTTTAATTATAATAACATTTCATTTATATATTTTGTTAGCCAAGTTGCTATTAAATTTATAAGAAAAGTTATTAAATTATACATTAATGCAATTTTCTGGGGCTTTACCACTACACCATCAGGATGTTACAGTAGTAAAGCCAATTCCAAATGTCATACTGGCAACTCTTAATGCAGGAACGGAAGGAATGCCTATAATGTAATTTGGGATGCTGTTACATCCAAGTCAGAACTGTATTTTGAATGAAGTGACAGAATAATATTAGGTGAGTATGCCTTTTAATCCATACAGGTACTGGTGATTTTGCCAGCATAGTGTAGATTGAATATTCCAACCTCAACATGAACCTCAACCGACTGAAAAACAAATATATATTTACATTGTTTTATATATATAAATATATTTCTATATCTATATCACACATTTAAATTGTCCATAGGAAAGCATTACTCAATGCTTTCCTATGGACGTTTAGCATCTTCTCACTGTGATTTTCACAGTGAGAATCACGGAAGTGGCCTCTAGTGGCTGTCAATCAGACAGCAACTAGAGGCTGGATTAACCCTCAGTGTAAACATAGCAGTTTCACTGGAACTGCTTGGTTTTCAGCTGCGAGTTAAAACTAGAGTGACCTGGCATCCAGACCATTTCATTGAGCTGAAGTGGTCTGGGTGCCTATAGTGGTCCTTTAAGCTAGTGAGATAGATTTGAGGGCTAATGCATCATCAGTAGACTCTATTCAACACTTGGGGGTTGCAGTTTTAAATCCTGGCAGTTCCCTTCATCCTTCTGAGGTAGCATTAAATTGGGTAATAGTAACATCCCATGGATGTTGGGCAAAAGTAACATCACCAGGACATACTTTGAAACAAGAGTAATCTGAGAGTAAATAGTAACCTTTCCTGGTTAAATATTCCATTATTAAAAATATAATTCTAATGCTGAGGTTACTCATCACATACCTCATTTCAAATTACACACATAACATACACAGGCATTACACACACTACATGTATTATATTCTCAAGAGACATAAGGCAGGACATGATATGTAGGTCTGCCAAATCTACAATGATCTTATGGACATATTAGAAAATCAGAATTCAAATTTGTGCAGGAAGAGGCATTAGAATCAATAAGGAAGCTAGCTACACATATATATATTCTACATACTGCAGGGCAGCACTTTCATGTTTTAGGAGATTTAGGGGTGATTATTTCTGATGACTTAAAGGTAGGCAGACAATGTAATAGAGCAGCAGGAAATGCTAGAATAATGATTGGTTGTATAGGGAGAGGTATTAGCAGTAGAAAGAGGGAAGTACTCATGCAATTATACAGAACACTGGTGAGACCTCACTTGGAGTATTGTACGCAGTACTGGAGACTGTATCTTCTGAAGGATATTGATACTTTAGAGAGAGTTCAGAGAAGGGTTACTAAACTGGTTCATGTATTGCAGGATAAAACTTACAAGGAAAGGTTAAAGGATCTTAACGTATAGCTTGGAGGAAAGACGATACAGGGGGGGATATGATAGAAACATTTAAATACATTTAAATACATAAATACAACACAGTAAAGGAGGAGACTATATTTAAAAGAAGAAAAACTACCACAACAAGAGGATAGTCATAGTCTTAAATTTGAGGGGCAAAGGTTTAAAAATAATATCAAGAAGTATTACTTTACTGAGAGGGTAGTTGATGCATGGAATAGCCTTCCAGCTGAAGTGGTAGAGGTTAACCCAGTAAAGGAGCTTAATCATGCATGGGATATGCATAAGGCTATCCTAACTATAAGATAAGGCCAGGGACTAATGAAAGGCCGAATGGTTCTTATCTGCCATTACATTCTATGTTTCTATGTTTCTATGACCATTAATATGAAGAAATAGTGTGTCTAGGGGAATATTGTATAGCTGGCAACATCAGCAATAATGGTGTATGTGTTTCCTCACATATAGATTTTTATGGAGCCAGTGCAGGAAAGTCTAATAAATACACCACCAAGTCCATCATTATGTGTACTTTGCCCATGTAGCTTCCAGTGCAATGCAGAGTCTGGAGTGCACACTCATGACTAACCACAAGCATACACCCATTGGTTGAGGGACTAGAGGATCACACCATAGTAAGAGCATCTCACATGAATCTCTTGAGTCCATGATGCTTTACACCAAGAAAGAGGTCAGCATCATGGACTCAAGTGTGGAGCCAACCATCTTCAAAGCTAGATAGCAGCTGTTTATTTTTCTTTATTTTATGAACAAAACACACATATATATACTTATATATTAGTATAGTTAAACTTCACACATGGTAAGGAATCAAATAGGTCAGAGAGTTCACCGTTTTTATTGTGTGTCAAGTCAATCACATTTTCTATGTAATTTTGATTATTTTAGTAAATAGCCACATAAATTCACAGAAAATACTTTGTTAAGCAAATATGTATTTAAATCCTAATTTTGAAGTGTGAAGCCAAACATCTTCAAAGCTACAGCAACGTGTGAACAATTTGTAATTATTTCCCTATGCTGGCAAAAAAGTATTTTTACAGATAATTAAGATGCCCTTTTTTAATACTGGCCATTTGTTTAATCAACAGTTTTATAGTGTATATTCCTTGAGGTTATTATTGTGAATCAGCAATTGCACTAGAAGTCAAAATTAAAATATGCTCCGATAAATATTTTAGTCTTATCTATCTGCCAAATCAGCTAAAAGATGCTACTCAGCAAGTAGTAGAAATTAAGTTCTGATAAGTTTATATTGTATAGTGTCAGACAGAGAAGTAATCACTTTATTTTGAAGTCTTGTGTCTTCTGTTTTTTTTTAATCTTTCTTATTCGCAGTTTGTTTCATACTCATTAAATGTTAAACCAGATAACTAAACTCAATCAAGGTGCTTTCAAACACATTTTTTTATTATACTTTAATTATAAAAAAAAACTAAATTCCGCTTTAACCCCTTCCCCTGTATATTTTTTTGTATTCGATTACAAAGGAATGTAAATATAAATGTTGCCTTTCATTTTATTCTTACCAGACACTGATTAGTCTCTCTGCATAGTGCAGATAAATGTCAAAGCAACCATATCTACACTCTTACAGTACAGAAGTTTCTATGGCTCAGTGTACAGTGGTCAGATTCTTGCACTTAGGAAGAGTAGACAGTAGAAACAAAGAAACATAGAATGTGACAGCAAATAAAAACCGTTGGGCTCATCTAGTCTGCCCAATTTTCGAAATACTTTTATTAGTCCCTGGCCTTATCTTATAGTTAGGATAGCCTTATGCCTATCCCACGCATGCTTACACTCCTTTACTGTGTTAACCTCTACCACGTTAGTGGAAGGCTATTTCATGCGTCCACTACCCTCTCTGTAGAGTAATACTTCCTGAAATTAATTTTAAACTAATGTAAGACTAATGTAAGACTATGGTAGTTTTTCTTCTTTTAAATATAGTCTCCTCCTTTACTGTGTTGATTCCCTTTATGTATTTAAATGTTTCTATCCTATCCCCACGTCTCATCTTTTCTTCCAAGCTACACATGTTAAGATACTTTAACCTTTCCTAGTAAGTTTTATCCTACAATCCATGAACCAGTTTAATAGTCCTTCTCTGAATTCTCTCTAAAGTATCAATATCCTTCTGGAGGTACGGTCTCCAGTACTGTGTACAATACTCCAAGTGAGGTCTCATCAGTGTTCTGTACAATGGCATGAGCACTTCCCTCTTTCTACTGTTAATACTTCTACCTATACAACCAAGGATTCTGCTATCATTTCCTGCTGCTCTATTATATTGTTTAGAAGTATATGGAAAGGAGAGACAGCGCTAATTAATAAACAGGCAGCAACCTTAAAAAGGGAAACCCTCCAAGCCCTTTTAAAACAAGACAGTAAAAACAATAATAAAAGGCTGCGCCAATAAGAGAGTAAAAATAGAGTGACTAAGAAAAAATGTCCAACGTAATAAATAAAAATAAAAAATAAAAGTTCAACTTAAGTGTCCTTGCGGATAGTCTTTATAGTAAGTGTTGCAGCAGTGAAGTCTTCATAAGCTGTATAGGTTCCACTCATATAAAAGACAAAAGGGGAGAGGGAAGGACGACCAGTAGTGCAGTATTGTATAATTCCAAAAGTGACGTATGGAAAGATAATATTAAACAACTCACATTTAATAGAGCTTATGTCCAGCTCTAGGATAGAAGCGCATACAGCGGTATAATCCCCGCTTGTGGGATATGCTGTGGGTTTTTTCTCCGTCAGTGGTGTCCAATTCTCAAACAAGGAAAAAGAGAGACAACCGATAGTGCTCACTATTTAAGTAGTCTTAATATAAGTAGATGAAAACGTACTTACAAATGAGGAGCAGACCAACTGCTCTTGTGTATCAGCATAGGTGGATTGATCCCCACCTTTAGGATTTCTTGGAGTGCAGGAGACTTCCGAAGTCAGTGTTGGTATATAGTAGTAAAATGCTAAAAATATACTAAAATATACTAAAAAGCCAGGTATAAAAAGAGTAATGTGTATATAAAACTATAAAAAAGAATAGTTGGCACAAATAAATTACCAAAAATAGCTTTAATATTACAATACACAGTATAAAATATCCATAACGCGTTTCGTCAACAGACTTTATCAAATGGAATAGCAAACATTACCTGGCTAGTTGTGTTATATAGGAGTTTAAATTTGGCGCCAAAAATGGTCCATCCAATCAAACTTAAGTTACATTTGGCAGTATAAAAACTTTAAAATACAGCAATAAAACCAAAGTATAGGGTCTAAGAACACTCATAATTGGCTTTGATAACCAAAACGAAGGTTTTAAAAGCATAAATTAAATTTTTAAAAATGCGCACGTGACGTGCGGCACTTCCGGTTTTCGGACTATATGCCGCTATGCTTTATGGGAGATGTAGTTGATAAGCCGCGAATGGCGGCTAGGAGTATAGTATAGGCGCTGCCAAATATTGGGGGACATAGAAACAAAAGCCCACAAAGAGGGCAAAATCTAAAATACATTAGACACTCTGCTATTAGAAATGAAAGTATTAAAAGCATAAATTCAGCAAACGAAATTGAGCACGTGACTTGCGGCACTTCCGGTATTTGGACAAAATGCCGCTATGCTTAGTGGGAAATGTAGTCGGCTGAAGATAAGCTCGATCAAATTAAAGGGACATGAAAACAAAAGTTCCCAAAAAGGGAGCTCTATATAAAAAAGAGATGGCAAAATTAAAAGGGACATATAATTGATGGGGCCATATACTAAAGGGGCACATGTATATAAAATATAAATAAAATAAATTAAGAAATAATAAAAAAAAATTTGTAAATGCAGAAAATCATAAATAAAAAATACAGTTTGAGCAAGGTAAAAGGCATTGGTGTAAAACAGACATGTAAAATACTTATGTGTTACAAAAAATTATATAAGTCAAAATCTGCATTAAGGCCATGGGGTATAAGGGTCTTAAGGTTATACACCCATTCCATTTCTATTTTCCCAAGTAGTTTTTTTATGTCTCCTCCTCGCCAGGGGGTAGAACATTTTTTTATACCAATACATTTTAGAAGTTTAGGATCTTTGTTATGCATAATGAAATGTTTGGATACTGTATGATTTAAGTATCCATTTTTAATATTTCTGCAATGTTCGCTCAATCTTATTTTTAAGCACCTTGTGGTCATCCCCACATATTGGAGACCACATGGGCATTCGAGCAGATAAATAAAATTTTTAGTGTTGCAGCCGATAAAATCATAAATATTATACATTTTTTTAGTCTTATTGGACATAAACTGAGTAATTTTAGATGGGGTAGATGGATCTGTGGTTCTACACACTATGCATTGTTTGCATTTATAAAAGCCTTTTGTTTGTGGGAAGAAAGAGAAACCCCTAGCTGGCGATTCTCGAGTAAAATTGGTGGTTAAAATGGATTTAAAATTTGGTGCCCCTCTAAACACGATATTTGGCTGGTTGGGTAAAATTGAGTTTAAAATATTGTCTTCTTTAAGTATATGCCAATGTTTTTTTATAATTTTTTTGACATTATTACTTTTGCTATTGAAGTTAAAAATAATAGGAAGAGATATTGATTCATCCTTTTCTTTATTCTTATAAGTCAGAAGATCTTTTCGTTCTTTTTGTTTAACTGTATTAATTGTGTTATTGAGCTCTGATTCTAAATATCTTTTTTCCATAAATTTGTTTTTTAAGATATTAGCTTGTTCATTAAAATCTGTTATTTCTGAACAGTTCCTATGAAGACGTAGGAACTGGCTCTTTGGAGCACTCTCAAGCCAAGGCTTGTAGTGACAACTAGTTTTGTCGATGGCTGTATTAACACACACCTTTTTGAAAAAAGTTTTTGTGTGCAGTTGGCCTTCTTTAATAAAAATATTAAGGTCCAAAAAATTAATAGATTCTTTGCTATATTCATGTGTTAGAATAATGCCCCTATCATTAGTATTAAGATAATTTATAAAAACAATTAGGTCATCTTCTGGTCCTTCCCAAATAAAAAAAAGATCATCTATGTATCTAAAATATGAGACCAGGTTTGCCCGCCAAGCATGGTTGCCCCAGATAGCTTCGGATTCCCAGTCTGCCATGAACAGATTAGCGTAGCTTGGGGCAAACCTAGTACCCATAGCGGTGCCCCTCTTTTGGAGATAAAATGAATCTAAAAACCAGAAGTAATTATTTTTTAAAATTATATTAATACCTTCTATTATAAAATCGATCTGGATGGAAGGAATATTGTCTTCTAGAGTAAGGGTCCTTTTTATGGCCTGACATCCAATATCATGCGGGATGATTGTGTAAAGTGACTGAACGTCACAGGTAACTAGTATAAAATTAGGTTTCCAGCTAAATTTGTTTAAAAATTTAAAAGTGACATTGAGTCTTTCAAGTAAGATTTCATTAATTTTACTGAAGGCTGGAGAAGGGTATCGATGTATTGAGAAAGGTTGCATAGAAGAGACCCTATTCCTGAGACAATAGGTCTTCCTGGGGGTTGCTTTTCATCTTTATGAATTTTGGGAAGGAAATAAATAACAGGAGTAATAGGAAATTCTTTGTTTAAAAAATTAAATTCTTGTTTGTTTAAAATGTTTAAATTAGACCCTTTATTTAAAAAAGTAGATAATGTAATTTGGATATTATTTGTAGGATCAGATGGGAGTTTTTCGTATACATTTTTATCATCTAGTTGTTTTAAAGCTTCTTTAATATACATTTCACTAGATTGAATAACTACTCCTCCACCTTTGTCGGCTGATTTTATAACGATATCGTTTTCATCTACTTATATTAAGACTACTTAAATAGTGAGCACTATCGGTTGTCTCTCTTTTTCCTTGTTTGAGAATTGGACACCACTGACGGAGAAAAAACCCACAGCATATCCCACAAGCGGGGATTATACCGCTGTATGCGCTTCTATCCTAGAGCTGGACATAAGCTCTATTAAATGTGAGTTGTTTAATATTATCTTTCCATACGTCACTTTTGGAATTATACAATACTGCACTACTGGTCGTCCTTCTCTCTCCCCTTTTGTCTTTTATATGAGTGGAACCTATACAGCTTATGAAGACTTCACTGCTGCAACACTTACTATAAAGACTATCCGCAAGGACACTTAAGTTGAACTTTTATTTTTTATTTTTATTTATTACGTTGGACATTTTTTCTTAGTCACTCTATTTTTACTCTCTTATTGGCGCAGCCTTTTATTATTGTTTTTACTCTATTATATTGTTTGCCTACCTTTAAGTCATTAGAAATAATTTCCCCTTAAATCCCTTTCCTCAAATGTTGAGGTTGGTTCTCTATCAAATATTCTGTACTCTGCCCTTGGGTTTTTACATTTATCCACATTAAATATCAGTTGCCACAACTCTGGCCATTTTTCTAGTTTACCTACACCATTTGCCATTTGGCTTATCCCTCCTGGAACATCAACCCTGTTACATATTTTAGTATCATCATAAAAAGACATGCCTTACCATCAAGACCTTCTGCAATATCACTAATGAAAAAATTAAAGAGAATGGATCCAAGTACAGATCCTTGAGGTACCCCTCTGGTGGCAAGCCCATGCTTTGAATATACTCCACTGACTACAACCATATGTTGCCTGTCACTCAGCTACTGCTTTACCCATTCAACAATTTCGGAATCCAAACTTAAAGAATGCAATTTATTGATAAGCCTTCTATGTGCAACAGTGTCAAATGCCTTACTGAAATCTAGATAAGCAATGTCTACTGCACCACCCTGATATATTATTTGAGTTACCCGATCAAAAAAAAAATCAATAAGATTAGTTTGGCATGATCTCCCTGAAGTAAACCCATGTTGTCTCTGATCTCGAACTCTATGTGATTTTAGATGTTTAATGATCCTACCCTTTAACATGCTTTCCATTACTTTCCCCACTACTGAAGTAAGGCTTACTGGCCTATAGTTGCCCGACTCCTCCCTACTACCTTTCTTGTGAATGGGCACAACATTTGCTTACTTCCAATCTTATGGGATTACTCCTGTTAACAATAATTGGTTAAATAAATTTGTTAATGGTTTTGCTAGTACACCACTAAGCTATTTTAATAACTTTGGGTGTATTCTATCAGGTCCCATTGACTTATTTGTCTTTACTTTTGACAGTTGAAATATAACCACTTCCTCTGTTAACTCACATGTAACCAATGACTCATAAATCCTTTTTCCGAATTGAGGCCCAATTCCTTCATTTTCATCTGTAAATATTAAACAGAATCTGCATTGAGGCAGTAGGCTAGACCTTTATCCTATTCTACATACCTTACTTCTTTTGTTTTTAATCTAACTAATCCTTGTTTTACTTTCCTTTTCTCATTTATGTATCTACAAGATGTTTTGTCCTCTTTTTTTTTACTGACTGTGCTATTTTTTCTTCTGTGTGTTATTTGGAAGCTCTTATAACTCGCTCTGCCTAATCTTATAGATCTGTCTATCTTCCTCACTCTGTTTTTTTTTATAATTACTAAATGCTAATTTTTTGTTTTTTTTTACTATTTTGGCCACATCTGCGGAGTACCACAGTGGTTTCTTGAATTTTTTGCTTTTACTGACAAGCCTAATGAAGAGGAAGGAACGATTGTAAGCATACTATATGGGCCCTCTCAAGGGTGAATAGTACATGTAAGTATTAAAATCATATTATCCTTAAGATTTATCATTAAGGGTTGTATTTTTACACAACAGTACATATAACTGGTTTCAGCAAGACATTCTACTTAAATGTTAATATTCTACCTACTGTTAAATCATTTAATAACTTTTACTTGTCCATGAATGGAAAACTATACAAAAAATCTCCATTTCATATTAAATCAAGGCCATACTCATTCATATTAGATATAATATTAATGTAACTCTAATAATAAAAAATATAAATAAAAGATCAGCTCAAAAGAGACTAATTGTAAAATAATTTGTCAATTGTAATTTTTGGGGGGTCACTTCTAAAATAAACCCTACAATTACCAAACCCTCCAGACAATGTAAAATAACAGCCTTGTGTAAATCAAAGAAAACAACTGCCAAGACCTATGACAAATCCAGGGATAGTGAAAATAATGATAACAGAAATTATATTAATACTAAATTCTCTTTTATTTTTACTAATTTATTTAATTTACTTTTTACCTTCTTTATTTTTATAGTACTTAGAAAAACATACATGTGTATATGGACATTGAAACAAGAAGGTAGAATCACTATTTTTGAAGGGCTTCTTGGAGTTTTGATATTATTGTCACCCTATTGAGTGAAACATGGGAAGTAGGTAAAAAAAATACCTTGATGTTTCACTCTTCAAATTTTTATCTTGATATTTTGGTCTAAATGCCACCAAATCAAAATGTTGTATGCAACAATATCATGTTACTATGTCAAAATAATCATAATAAACAAAATCAAAGCTGAGCAGGTTATAAAACTGAGAAATCAATAAAACTATTTCATACTGTGTTTCTATATATGTGCATTCTCATTTTAGAGTGTTTGTAAGAAAAATTGCACATCGGCGTAATTGTAGTCTCTAGTCATGTGACACGTAGATTTAATGCTCTCGTGGTCACAGCAGCAAAAAGCTTCCAATCAGTACCTTCCAATTGACAGTTCTGCTTAAACAGGGTATTTTGACACAGTGGTAGACTAAGCATAATGTGACAAACAATATCAATAGTAATATGCTGAGACTCTAATGTTAGTCCATATGCGTGAGAGACAAGGACAAAAAAATACATCTACTGAGGTCTGCATAACCTGACAACGAAAAACGTTGTTCAGGAAAATTGTAATTATGTTATTATTATAAATGAAGACAGTGATGTAAAGATTCATATAATATATCTTTCTAACAGACTTAACTCCAAAATTCCAGATAACTATTCTACCACCGAGCCTAATTTTTAAAAACATTTATTGATAATAAAGAGATGTTGCAGGAACCAAAATCTACCAAATATCATAAGAAAATATGAAATACGGCAGTATGATGCTTTAATGTAAATGACAACAAATGTTTAATCTCTCTTATCTAATATATTATAAATTATGTTTCTTCCTCTGACTTACCTTCACTGGAAGATGAGGAACCTTATCAAGACTCAAGTTGGCTCCTAAGTTGACCATTGTATGCCCTTCATTTTAAGCAGAATAGAAATATTCATGCCTTATATGTAGTTTGTAATTAGGAGCAACTAACCCATACACAATTAATTTGTAAATACATTCAAAAAACAAAAACATGCATAATGAAAGTTGTAATGTTGTTTAGTAGAAAGATATTTTGGACATAACAGTCAAGTCCCAGGAATGTGTACTTGTGCCTAATTGTATATTAGCATTCTATTAATCTACTTTCTGTCTTTAAATTTCATGTGATCTAATAATTTAGTTCACTAGAGTTAATTGAGTACAGTACCATGATTCTTAACATGAATATGGATAATGGACGGTAAACAACAGCTAAAAAGCCATAAATTGTTGTGGTTTTTTTGTAACATAACTTTAACTGTCCTCAATAAAAAAAATTTATTCAGCTTAATGTGAAAAGGTAACTGATTGACCCATGTAAGGGTACTGCAAATGTGTAATTCTTTAGCATGTGGCAAATGTTTTGTTCAGCTTTAGTTTTGTTAGATAACAGGGTCCTTTAAAAGCCTACATCTATTTTTATCTAGAGCCAATAAAAAGCCGCAGCAACTGAAGCTAATTCAATTTCTTTAGTTCAGCCATCTAATCGGATCAAGTATACAATAATCTAGCTACCTGAAAGTAAGATTTTAGGGCTCCTAATTTCACGCTTTTGATCAAAGCATCAGGATTTTATTGGATGCCCCACTTTTGACTCCTTGCAGTGTGCAACTGAAAATTACAATGAAGTCAATCTGCTGCCTCACAAATGTGCTGCCTGGCACAATTCAAAGCTGCAATTCCAGTTGTTTTAAGTTTAGTTTCTAAGTAACCAGGACTATTTCAGTTCAGTAACAACTCTGCCACCTCACACCTAGAGCTTCTGAGCAGTTCTGAGAAGACCTCTAGGTTTTTAGACAATCATTTCTAAGGTCTTGTAAAAATTTCATGCATGTAGCTTACAGTTTTGTTTGAATAGGAATTTCACTTTAGTGGTTCAAGATAAGGGTTTATTCACTACACTTTGAGTTGAGGAGAATTTCGAACTGCAAGCCATTGCAGCCAAGCTGTTTATAGTGCCCACATATCTGTCAATCACAGTAACCATGAGTGACAGTGAGACTTAAAGGTCACCATGGACATTGTTCCATCCTCATCCACTCTCCTTAATGTCTCCTTAAAAAAATATATCATTCACTGTATAATACAGTGACAAAATAGTGCCTACTATTTTTGTTTATATAGTTTGCAATGAATATATAAACATAAATAAATAATTATTTAATTACTTCAAGGTTGTATTTATTTTAGTCAGTAATGTATGTATATACATAGGGAGAGAGAAAAAGAAAGACAGAAAGAAAGAAAGAGAGAGAGAGAGAGAGAGAAAGAAAGAGGCAGAATAACTGTGTGTCCTTTAATTTGATGTATAATGATATAAGTGAGTTTATTTAATTAAGAAAATTACCATTTAAAACACATACTGGGAGACTTCAACGTGGATTCCAAGTGAATTTCAAATTTAAGGTCAAAATTGACATATTGGAAAAACTGTCAGTTACCAATGCTTTGGCCTTAAATTCATCATTCACATTGAATTCTCACTTAAGTGAATACCGTGGTAGCTTGAACCAAAATATTGCTCTACTCTGGGGGTAGGCAAATACTTTTGACCATGAATTGAGATGAAATGAGATAGACTAAATTGCCCAAATGTAGTAACAGACAAATGCTTATCACTTTTCATGTGAGATATGCAAGAGCACATTTTATTAATACTATCAAAACTGATGTTTTAATGTGTATATCACATACAAATACTACAAAACGAATTCCCATCCATCTATTTGGTCTAATCAGCATTCACCAATTAGGTGTTTTCCATTTTTAGCCTATTAATATACATAGTTATTATTAACAGAGGATCTTGGATGAATATTTTGATCAAAACTTTGCAAGTCTTTAACCAACTCTCAACACTCAAATTCTGATTGATACTGACAGGGATTTTCACAAATCTCTGAATATAACCATAATCCAAATTGCAAGATATAAACAAAAATAGTTGAAATGAATAAAAATTCTCCTGCTCAGTTATGTTGACACCTCAATTTTGCTATTTGGATATTACTTCGCTATAATTCGAATTTTAGAGAGTAACCCTGTAAAGAAAGCCCTTGTAGAATCCTTCCCAATGCATTTTCTTAAATGATATATTTTCTAAAATGCACTTTGCTGATTCTTTCATTTTATGTAGAGCTTTGTCTTGTAATAAAATATAGCACACAGAAATCTATCTCCAGAAGCCATTCGGCAGTCATACAATTAGCAGGATTCCTTTAAAAAAAATCCTACCCACTCTAACAGTTTTCAGCATAGACAGGAGAAGAGGTGAGAAGATTCAGAGAAAAATCAATATGCTTTCTCACTTATGTGATGTTAAATGTTCTAACTCAATTTACAGATACCATGCAGTGAATTCCAAGAGGAACATGTGATACACAGATGAATGGATGTATGCTGCATAGTAACATGCCAATGTCTTTATGTCTTTTGTTTTTGATCTCACTATAAAAACAAAGTATATATTAGTGTAAGCAAGTCCAGAGATACTGAAATATAGCTAATCATAAGGTTGTTATAGTCCATGAACTTGTAAATGTATTTTTAAATTGAACTCTTGGAGATATCAAGGTATTACACTATTTTACCCCATAAAAGGGTGGACTCATATTTGATTCTGAATCAAATTAATTAAATCAAAGCCAATATGCAATAAAGTACTCTATTTATAAGTGGTCCATCCACAATGTACAATATTTGAACCGTGCACCTGAATGTACATTGTAGAGCAAAAAAATTGCTTTGTTCTGCAGGATTTAAAAGTGAGTTGAAAAATATATTTTAAAATAAATTGAAACATAGAAACATAGAATGTGACGGCAGATAAGAACCATTCGGCCCATCAAGTCTGCCCAATTTTCTAAATACTTTTAATTAGTCCCTGGCCTTATCTTATAGTTAGGATAGCCTTATGCCTATTCCATGCATGCTTAAACTCCCTCACTGTGTTAACCTCTACCACTTCAGTGGAAGGCTATTCCATGCGTCCACTACCCTCTCTGTAGAGTAATACTTCCTGAAATTAATTTTAAACCTTTGCCCCTCTAATTTAAGACTATGTCCTCTTGTTGTGGTAGTTTTTCTTCTTTTAAATATAGTATCATTCTTTACTGTGTTGATTTCCTTTATGTATTTAAATGTTTCTATCATATCCCCCCTGTCTCGTCTTTCCTCCAAGTTATACATGTTAAGATCCTTTAACCTTTCCTGGTAAGTTTTATCCTGCAATCCATGAACCAGTTTAGTAGCTCTTCTCTGAAGTCTTTCCAAAGTATCAATAACCTTTCAAAGATACGGTCTACAGTACTGCGTACAATACTCCAAGTGAGGTCTCACCAGTGTTCTGTACGATGACATGATCACTTCTCTCTTTCTACTGCTAATGCCTCTCCCTATACAACCAAGCATTCTGCTAGCATTTCCTGCTGCTCTATTACATTGTCTTCCTACCTTTAAGTCATCTGAAATAATTACTCTTAAATCCCTTTCCTCAGATATTGAGATTAGTAGGGTATCAAATATTCTGAACTCTGCCCTTGGGTTTTTACACCCTAGATGCATTATCTTGCACGCATCCACATTGAATATCAGTTGCCACAGCTCTGACCATTTTTCTAATTTATCTAAACCATTTGCCATTTGTCTTATCCCTCCTGGAACATGAACTCTGTTACATATCTTAGTATCATCAGCAAAAAGAAATACCTTACCATCAAGACCTTCTGCAATATCACTAATAAAAATATTAAAGAGAATGGGTCCAGTACAAATCCCTGAGGTACGCCACTAGTAACTAGATCTTGCTTCAAATATACTCCGTTGACTACAACCCTCTGTTTCCTGCAATTTTGCCACTGCCTAACGCATTCAACAATATTGGAATCCAAACTTAATGAATGCAGTTTATTGATGAGCCTTCTATTTGGAACAGTGTCGAAAGCCCTACTGAAATCTAGGTAAGGAATGTCTACTGCACCACTATGATCTATTAGTTCAGTTACCCAATAAAAAAAAATCAATAAGATGGCATGATCTCCCTAAAGTAAACCCATGTTGTATCTGATCTTGAAATATTTTGGAAATATTCATAGAAATACTACATTATTGGTTTAGTAAATTTTGAAACAAAGCACAATTTAATATAACAAAATTGAATCAGAATTCCAATTGATGTGACTTGGTTGGTAAGTTATTTATAATTTTCTACATTTTTCACAACATGTTTTTCACAAACTCATTCCAGTAAACACAACCATAATTATTATAATTATTATATTGCATTGTGCTTCAATATTATTTATTTTGTAGGTCTATAGATATGTAGACATGAAGCATGGTAAATGTATAATATTATAGGTAATGTTTGAGAAAAAAAAGTAAAGGTATATAGCAATGGATATTTAAGCATTAAAAGACATTAAACAGACTATCAGTTTAATAATGGCACAATGACTGGTGGTCTCTGGTTCTTGTCTCTTTGGTTGAGGCCTCTTACTGCTTCCTTGATCCTCATTGGGTGTAGTAGGCATTTCAAACAATATATTTTGCATATTCGATATATATATATTTTTTAAATAATTTGTATCACTACTTATGCTAGTTCAATGAAGAATTTTTCACAAAGGGAATATATAGTTAACGTGTTTTATTAAAAATAATTTTATTAAATTATAATGTGTCACCAAGCTAGTTTTATAGTTGAAAATGTGTCAGAAAGTTAATACCATGGACACAGTTTGAGCATCCCTTTAACAGGGACACCATAGACACTGTAACTGCTTCATCTCATTAAAGTGGCTACAGTGTCCTTCCATTCAATGTTGAAACTTTTTCAAAGTATAACTGTAACCTCAAAAATAATCATTGCATCAAGTTTTGAAAGTAAATCTATTTTAAAAATAAACTATATGAAAAACTCGTCCATACCTTTGGTATATTACAGGATCCATCAGCCATATACATGCAGCTTGGGTCAAACAGTATTTGAAAACTGACAGTCTCTATGGTTTTCCCTGCTTCATTCCCTGTGCAGAAGCAAGGAAGACCATAGAGACTAACTGTCAGTTTTCACTGTCCAACCACAAGTGCATGTATATGACTGAATGATCGGAGATAGGGATGATTTTTCTTATTTTTTTTTACATTTACCTTTTGTTTTCAAATATATTTCCTTGATGAAAAAGTCATTATATTAAAAAGTAGTTTGAGGAGACAGTGGTCCTTTAATGTTTTAATTCTATACAAGAATTCCCAACATCCCCTCTGTGTTGGTCAGTCTAATAAGAAAGCTTTAGCATGAGCAGCAATGGGTGATTGTGATTGGCTGAGAATGTCAGCTGTCCTCTTTTAGTCTATCACATTGCTGGTATGAATTGGTATGGATAGAAGGAATTGTGTAATCACTGTCTTCCCCACACCTCCAGGGGGTGGAGGGGTAGCTATGAACCCTGATTTAAAGGGACACTGTAGTCACTATAAGCATTTCATCTCTTTAAATTGGTTATAGTGTCTGGAGTACCCTGACACTGTCCCTCCATTCAGTGTTGCACCATGTTCATGCAGTATGCCACAAAATAAGAGTCCCTGGCCATCCACAGTCCAGCCCCTTCAGTATGTGTAGCTAAGGCAGAGATTACACACTTCCTTGTTGTCATACCCATTCATACCGTCAGTTGGAACTCTGACAGGCTAAAAGCAGTCAGCTGACACTCTCAGCCAATCACAGCTGCCCATTGCTGCTCAGGCTAATACTTCCTTATTAGCCAAAGCAGCACAGAGGGGATGGATTGCCGGGGACTCTTGTTTAGCATTAAAACATTAAAACTTTAAAAACTGTTTAATGCTGATAGAAATGATGGGACCAGAGGACTCCAGACACTTTAACCAGTTTAATGAGATGAAGCAGATACAGTGCCTACGGTGTCCCTTTAATGTTAAACTGCTCAAAAACAAATGGAGCGGCAGTGCAAGGAGGCTCCAGGCACTATAACCAATACAATGTGATAACATGATTATAGTGCCTATCGTGTCCCTTTAAATAAAGGTTAACAAATGCTGATATAAATGAAGATCTTAAAGCAGGAAATGTATTTTTTCAAAACTATTTTCCCACTGGTTCTTTATTAATGATTTAATACACATATTTTTATGCTTATCTCTAACTGACAAAACATTAGGTAATATTGCATCTATTTAAAAATTCAAGAAAATACAGCCTATAGTTGTTTTCATTTCAAGAACATAAACTAATTTAAAAAGTGTGAAGTATGTTTTCTGTGAGCATAGGCTAACATATTCAAAATGTGAAAATAGAAGGATGTATTGTGGTATTTTTTTAAGAA
This sequence comes from Pelobates cultripes, assembly GCA_933207985.1. Lineage (NCBI taxonomy): Eukaryota > Metazoa > Chordata > Amphibia > Anura > Pelobatidae > Pelobates > Pelobates cultripes. Next base: position 29,976,637 of record OW240920.1, on the reverse strand, counting down.
GATATTATATTAGAAGAATATAATTTTATTAAAATCACTAAACTGGAAAGAAAATATTAAACTTCCACTTTTATGTTTTATTAAAAATGTTTAAAGGATTTTATCAGATAAATTACACAGTTCATAGTATTTTATCTCGTGTTGAAAGAATGTACATGATTTTTGGATCTCATAAAAGATGAAGGAGATAAGTGATGGCTGATATATCATCTTATGACTTTGCTTTACAACTCACACCCTACGTCTATGCGCTATTTTTATACGGAAAAAATATATTCTGTAAAATAGTTGGTAAAGTTAAACAAAGAAATATTTCTAAGAGAAGTGTTCTCTCTAAAGTGGGTCTTAGGAGACATACATGAAAATACAGCAGATACAAGATTAAAAGCTAGTAAATTTGCAAACAACCACAAAGCAGCAAGACACAGAGCTACTGAATAATTTAGGACCAATATTTCTTATTCTGATTAGTTTTGCTTTGTTTACAATTCCCAAACCATGTCTGGTTAAGAGGTTGGTTTCATAGACTGAAGAGTTATTGAAATAAAGTATATAGTTTCCATCTATCACTCACTTGCTTCACATTTTCAAAAGGCAAATCAATAAAATAAATTGAAAAGTGAAATGATATCTGGGGACAAAATTACATAAATACCTAAAAAAAATGTACATCCATAATATCTGCATAGAAAAAAAAAGAAATGGGTCCTGTACACACTTAGAATAGAATAGAATAGAATACAATGGTTACCGATTATTGGTAGAGAAACGCAAAGATAGAGATAAAAAGTGTGCCGGAGCATATAAGTGTAGGGCTGTCAATAAATGCACATATAAGTGTCAATGCCTGTAAGTATGAATTTTGGAATGTCTGTGTATGTGTGCATGTGAGAGTCTAAAGCTCATTCTTTGCTTTTATATATAAGGATATGTTTATAAATGCATGTATGAAGGTATGCTGATAAATCCTGTGATGTGATATATAAATATATTTATATTTATACTTTTTTTGTAATTTTTTTTTTCAAAAATGTATATTTTTTATTTATCCCTTTTTATACTTTTTCAATACATTTTTTTATATTAAACAAATTTATGGGTTTTTGTGCTAGTGCATGATCACCATGTTTTTAATAGCTTGTAGTTTCACTGTGTAAAGTCACTAACATGGGTATTTACTCAAGCGAAAATTCAAGTGAATTTCAAATTCAAGGAAAAATAATTTAATTGGAAAAATTCTCTAAGTCACATATGGTTACAGTCCTGCTACTTTAGCCTTACATGTGAAATTCTGTGCATTTATATAGGTGCAGATTTATATTTAATTTGAGAGTACATATGTGTATATACTTGAATTCAATGCATGCGTGTGTGTGTGTGTGTGTGTGATAAAATGTTTGATATTAATAAAACATTAATGTTTGGTAATGGTTCAATGGTTCAATGATTGTATAATCAGCTATGATTTTATTAAAATTATATTTCCTTCTTATGGAAAGAAAAGTAAAAAATAATTATATATTGCATAGTTACATAGTTACATAAGTTCATCCTTCCTCATATTCCTCCGCTCTGAGTTACAGAGTTACATAGTTACATAGCTGAGAAGAGACTTGCGTCCATCAAGTTCAGCCTTCCTCACAAATGTTTTTGCTGTTGATCCAAAAGAATGCAAAAAATCTCAGTCTGAAGTGCTTCCAATTTTGCCACAAACTAGGAAAAAAGTCCTTCTTGACCCCAAAATAGCAGTCAGATGTCTCCTTGGATCAAGCAGCTATTACCCCACTAATTAGAAATTATATCCCTGTATGTTATGTTTTTGCGAGTATTTATCCAATTGCAGTTCTATCTATATTATATGAAAAAAAAAATTCAAGAGTTAGATGTCTGGCCTAAATCTATCTAAATAAAATAACGTGTGAGACTTTGGCAAGTTTGAAGCTCATACAAGGGCACAGCATATTTATTTTAAATCACTGGTCATGATGATGAGCCTAATTGGAGAAAATTGTTTTAATGTGTACTTAATCTTTTCTCCTATGGGATAAGGCAAAGCACTTCAAATCAATTCAGAAGAGTCCAAGCAGGATGCAAAATGCACGAGTATGTGGAAACAGCTGTGCTTCTCACAAGGGAATATTGTACGTGATCCCCACACAGACATCAATACAAACAGTTTCATGAAAGCATTGATTTCCTTTTAGATGTGGATATAATTTGTGACAATCTAATAGAAAGATGTATCTGAAATAGGTAATGGTTGTGCACATTTTTGTTGTCTCCCATAGTTGATATTCAAACCTTCTGTAGTGTATTTGATACTATAATATAAATTTATGCACAAACTTTTTTTAAATGAGTTGACCCTAAAATGCTTAACGATATTAACTTCTTCAATGATACATGACAACAAATATAAGACTCAAATGTCATCAAATTAATGTTAACCTCAGCATGAACTGATTTAACCTAAAAAGCTTCCCATTCACCTTGAGTTCCTTAATTTAGTGAAAACATTCAGAGACTTAGTGAAAACATTCAGAGACTTAGGGTCCAATTCTGACAAAATATATGTAGCTAGTTCATAACTGATAAGGATCTGCTTTCATTTAACTGTGTCTAGACCACACAAGTTAAAATATGAGAAATGCCTATGTAACTGATCCAATGGTTGTGTATCACTTTACAAGGCCATACATGAACAAAGTTTCCAAAAATTATTATATCAACCTTACATATGTAATATAAAATTTGTTTCTAAACCAAATAATATTTTCGTTTCTCTTTATAAAATTTATTAACAGTCAACTTCTGTTATATAAGCATCTAGACTGGATGTGGCTGAAGTGGCAAAGGAACCCTTTGGGACCCAGGTAAGTTGTCAAAATTTGCTAAAATGCTTTAACATTTTTCCTGGCTTGCTGTTAGGGTACTCCTATGAGAAAAACCACTACAGCAGAATTAAACTAGTTGTGACACTAACATATAGGCATTTATGGAATTTCTTCCCCCACATTTCCTGTTTTCACAGTATTTAGTTGGAATACAACTGTGCAACTTTTAGTTATAATATTAATATCCTGGTGAATTAATTATTTACGTTATTTCACCTTTGTATTAGGTTTATATATAAATAAGGGTATAAGGAATGTCATAGATGTCCAATTTTATATCAAGGAAATGGTAAGGGGAGAGCATGGTAAAAATAGAGAGTGTAGGAAAGTTATGTCCATTTCTAATAAAAAAAAAAAAAAAAAAAGCTATGTTGGAATCCTAGGGCTTTTTTTAACAATATCTAAAGTAAAGGTTTTTTTGGGGGACTTAGCTTCAGAAAACTACTAAAATTCAACAACAAAAATATTTTAAAAATAAATATTACCTAAAGTGAAATAATTTGGAGTAGTTAATGTTTTGGTACCGGAGCTGAATTCAGTTTGAAATGCTCCATTTTATTTTGTCATTGAAAATCACTCTATCAGATTCTTGTGTCTCTGTATAGCTCTGATCGCAGGTTTTTAGAAGCTTGGTAATGTGAGAAAGAAACAGCTCTCTTCTTTGATGGATCTGTTATTACCGAATTATGTATTTACAAAATGGCTTTAAAGATGAGCAAATAGCATAGCCAAAACCATAACCACTGAGCTTCTAGGCTATTTACTCTAAAAAGAAATCCATATCCTTATTTCATAAAAAGCCTTCCTTGTTGAGCAATTTAAGGTTTAAGAGTGACACTTAAAGCTAAGGCAGGTTGTACTCTTGATGTTAGTCTTATTGATTTTGTACTTTGTTTGGCATCTTCCTATCATGGTTGTTTAACAGGCAGGTTAAGTGGTTTATTGCAGCTCATGATATCTTAAAGCAGAAGTAGCAAAATGTTCACATACAGGATACACTTCACATAACTAACAATTATATTTATGCCCAGTATACATTGTGTGTTAAAGAAGAACTGTCCCTTCCTCAATCTTAGTATAATCTATACCTAACTAAAGGTTAGCTATAGGTAATACTATTTAAAGGACCACTATAGGCACCCAGACCACTTCAGCTCAATTAAGTGGTCTGGGTGCCAGGTCCCTCTAGTTTTAACCCTGCAGCTGAAAACATAGCAGTTTCAGAAAAACTGCTATGTTTACACTGATGGTCTATCCAGCCTCTAGTGGCTGTCTCACTGACAGCCGCTAGAGGTGCTTCCACAATTCTCACTGTGAAAATCACAGTGAGAAGACTTTAACGTCCATAGGAAAGCATTGAGTAATGCTTTCCTATGGGAGGTTTGAATGTGTGTGCGGCTCTTGCCGCGCATGCGCATTCGGAGTTGACGCCGACAGGAGGAGGAGAGTTTATCAGCGCTGAGGGAGCCAGGCACTGAAGAAAGGTAAGTGGCTGAAGGGATTTAACACCTTCAGCCCAGTGGGAGGGGGGCCGTGAGGGTGTGGGGGACCTAAGGACTACATAGTGCCAGGAATATGAGTTTGTTTACCTGGCACTATAGTGGTCCTTTAAGTTATCATTAGGGTTTTTTTTCTTCATTTACATATGTTGTTGGAATATAAATGAGTTCATTTTTGAAGTACCATATGCACATACGTGTCCATGTTGAGAAAAAAATAATTCTCGTGATAGATGCCTGAATGCACATGTGCATGCGCACACTTGACACATCAAGGGATGTGTTGTGGAGGTAAGTCAATTTTTACTTACTTCCATTACTCTGTTTACCCCAGAAGTTACATTTATTGGGTGCAGGGACAAGAAACTGTCCCTTCATTGGTCACTGGAATAGCACAAAGAACATTTAATGCTACATGGGATATTATTGCAATGCATGTTTCTCCAAAATAAATTTTAGCACCACTTGAGTCTTGACTTAGCATTAGGTCCACCAAGGCTATTATACAGTCCTCCACAAAGTGTCAGTGAAGCATATAGTAACAGGCTATCTCTAGCACTACAAAGGAGCATTTTTTTATTTTTATTTATAGTCCTAAGAGAGATGCTTTTACTGGAGATGATAGGTTTGGGGTTGAACATCGATATATCCCCATGTTACCTTCCACATTGTGGAGAAAGACATTACTCTCTTCTATTGCAGGTGATTCAAAATTAGCATTAACATGGTTGTACACTACAAACACAGAAATAAACATGTATGACATGAATTCAAACTCTGCACATGACAAACTCACAAACACTGGTGCATATTTGATTGCATGGGTGTGCACGTGTGCATGTCTGTGTGTTGAGTAATGTTCTGAAAAACCTATTCTCAATATTTTTTGTTTGATTGAGCTAGAGAGGAGGACAGTACTGAAGAATTCTCTGCTTATTGACACCCTCGATGTTAATCCATCTCTGTAGAGTAGATCTTTTTTTATTTGGTGTTGTTTTACAGCATTTCTTGCATGGACAAGCCCAAGAAAGAAAATAAATGTAAATACTTAGAGCCAGCACTTGGTGCATTAAAGGGACACTATAGTGCTGCTTCAAAGTGTGTGCTTGGAGATATTCTGGATAGTTTTATTGATTCTTTAACTGTCTAAGATTTTGCTAAAAGTTTTCTTTTTTACTGTTGCAGATATAAGATAAGTCCAGGGACTAATGAAAGTATTTTGAAAATTGGGCAGACTAGATGGGCCGAATGGTTCTTATCCGCCGTCACATTATATGTTTCTATGTCTATAGCACATCCCTGCAGTGTTAGCACTGTAAATATGTCCTTTTGAGACAGAAGGCAATGTTTATATTGCTAGCTAGTAACATATCTAGTGGCAGTCACTTAGAGGTGTGTCCTATTTTGTTGCTGCACAGTGTGCCACACCTACTTTGCAGCACCTACATTCAGAGTCTCCACGCTATGCATGAAAGACTCTGTTTCCCATAGAGATGCACTAATGCATGGATTCAATGCATGTCTATGATATTTTGATACACATGTGCAATAGTCTCCCAATGCTTTCCTATGGGAAAGCATTCGATTGGCTGAGATCATCAAGATTGATGATCTCTGTCATGGAGGCGGAGCCAGGCAAGGCCAACTGTGCCAAAACCGGCATGAGGGAAAAGGTGAGTAAAAATATGTTATGTGGCAGTCACCTAAACAGGTAATCCAGGAATATAGTGTCAGGAATACATTCTTGTATTCCTGACACTACAGTGTTCCTTTAAAGTTAAAAGAAAAAGATGAAAGTTACTTTATAACTCTTATTTAACATAAAAAATGCATAATTACTGCCTTAGAACAAAGAGATAAAAGGTAACACCTTATCATTCTTGTTATACATGAAATGCTCCCAAAATAGAAGAGCATAATGATAACATATTTTCCAGCGAATACAGACATACAATGCAAAAGACTAAACTAAGTGAAATCACTGTTTAATCACTTTCGTTAGAACCTAAATTTAAATCCAACCAGTTTTTGTTGCAATAAAGAAATAAATTAAGCAATATAATTCTTTCTTTTTCTTGGGGTTTTTAACTTTTTTTTGTGTGTACACTTATGCCTTTGAGATGTGTCTGTATGATCTAACGTTTTGTTTATGTCCTTTTAATTATTAGTCCTGCAGTGAGCATGATCTATATATAGATATATCTATAAATCAAAAAGGCTTCATTAAGCTAAAGTTGTTTTGGTGACTATAGTATCCTTTTAAGAAGGCAAATTCCAACTGGTTTGTGACAAAGTTCATGGAGAGGGGTGGGATCAAATTACTGAAGAATTTTTTAAAATCCTCTACTTTGGCCTTAACTTTGCAGTTTAGTTTTCCATTTGCTCCAATGAATTATTTTTGTTTAGGGAATAACCCACAGAGGTTTATTCATTATACTGTAAAATGTAGAGAATTTAAATATTAATTGAAATATATTGGCGAACAATTGACTGATTTTGGTAAATTCAACTTGAACACAGCTTGGTTAATTTAACCTATATTTTACAGATTGGATTGTATTTCATTACAATTTGTTGTTTAGTGAAGCATCACCCCGTGTATTTCTACATGTATATATTGCCTATGATGCAGACAAGGCTAGGATGCAGATAGCCTGCATCTATGTCTATATGTTATATATAGGGATTATACAGGGAATAATTAAACATAATATTAAAGAATTTGGGAAGTGCAGATTTCCCTTTAAGGCCTCTGTTATTTATGAAGGGGGAATATAACATCAGTTCTGAATAGTGGGGCATTTCATGTGTCTCTGAAGTGAACATGTCTAAGACTTGACTTCTGTTTACAGTCATGATGTTCGTAAGTGCCAGATTGGAGTTGGCAGTCTCTACCTCAGACTTAACTCCACAAGGAACCTGATATATAGGTCACCAAGACATAATTATGTTTTTTGGCTTGCTCGAGCAAGGAGCTGTTAAATACATTTACGACCCTGTTTAATGTGTTAATGTTTTCTTTCAATTACAGCACTCTTTTTCAGATAAAAGAGAATGGGATTTATTCAGGAAATGGTTAACTGAGGTGAACTGATATCTGACTCTTAAGATCTAAAGCAAAATTAGCTGAGCCTGAAAAATATCCAACACAGCCATGCTAATCTAAATTTTTCAAACTTGTTTTCTTCTCACCACAAACCACTGCTTATCTAATTTGCCTTACAATATAATGGTATTAACTCCTTTACTACCAAGCACTTTTTGAATTAAAAAATATTAGCGTAACATATATTTGAAGCAAGGGAGGCATAGCCAGGGCCAATCCTGGGTGGTGCAAAGAGGCTGATCAGCAAGGTCGATCGTTAGGCTGAAATGTTAGTGTAAAAACAATTTATTTTATATTTCTTAAAACTGCTATGGCAATCTGTATCAATCTCTGGAATACTAATATAAACACTAAAATGGCACTCACCCCCCCAAGTGTAAGAATGCTATCACTCACCAAAACCTTCTGTACTGTTTGAAAGCAGGGCATAAGTGTACAATTTAGGCAAATGTACATTAATTATATCAGTGATTAGTGACTTCTTGCAGAGAAACATGTACCTTTACAGGTTGGTAAATCATAACTAGAGTATAAATCAGGATAAGCAAGGACTAGATTTGAAAAATACATGAAAAAAATATATACTTGATTATTTTTGGTATTGAAGGGATTAATCTGAAATGTTGTTGAATAGAAGAAAATCAGATATACAGAATTCGAAGATCATAAAGTGACAACCTGATAAATTGTTTCCTGAAAAATATTGTCATTTTGTCATTTTGTATTTTATATCGCTGTGTAAATAAACCACATTTAATAAAGATTTTGTAATACATGATACAATGTGTAATACATGTAAAATATGAAAAAATATGAAAAAAAAGTAAAGTATATATCAGTCTCAAGTCCAGGCATGCCTGAGACTGGTGGGAGTTACACTACTGGACAGCAAGTTATTTTTGAACCTGCCACCATTACTTTAGCTACTTACAATGCCAGGAAAACACTTGGGGAGACAGAATGCTAATGTTTCTGTCTCTTCATCATTATAATCATTATAGAAAGAACAGCTGAATTAAAATGGAGGCAGCTACAAAAGGCAGATTCTACCCAGGAGTTGCGTTTCTATTAATATCAAGCAGACTGGGACCTGAATGCCTTGCAAGATGAAACAAAAATAATAATTTAAAAAAGCACAACTAACAGTTGAAGCTGTGTTAGCTTTTAGTTTGTGTCATGACCTCCAAAGCTGCATGTCATCTCAATGGGCTTGCTTGGCAAATCAATACGTGCTAACTTGGGACAAGGTAAGTGGCAAAAAAGACCTTTTGGAGTTTTCACAGCCTGGTGAAGCACCATAGTGCATAGATTTGTGATGCTCAGCAACCAGCCAGATGAAAATGCAAACCCATTACAAATATATAGCATGCTTTTTGGTGATATTTTAGGGTTAATTCTACTAAGTAACATTGCTCATAATAACAACACTACTCATTTCTGCACAGTAAGACGAACAATGTCATATCATCATCTATATTGAATGATTTGCATATGTTTTATTTATTTTTTTCTATTTTTTTCCGATAACAGATCAACGTACCTTTTCGAGTGTTTTATAACCGCCACAACTGTCTGTAAGCAATGATCAAAATGGAAATTTTCCAGGCGATTTGTGCTTGAAAATAGTTATTTTTTCTTAAACATTACCTGCTTACGAATGTAAAAAGCTATTCGTCTGACATCTTAATCACAATAATTCTGTCTCACATTCTCGATTTACTTGCCAGAAGAGATTACTAGAGATAAGAACAAATGCTATCTTAAATTTCTGCAGTCTAGCAAGCACAGAAGTCATGAGGACATTTCACCTCTGAATAACTGACAAATAAAAACAGAAACAGGAGAAAGTTAACCCCACTGTCCCTGTTGATAAACAGATGGCGAAAGCAAAATAATATACGGACGTAATAAAGTTAGCTTGCTTTATCCCTCCAAACATAAAAGAACAGTTGATTATAATCAACGTTGTTTATTTCGCTGCTTGACTTCCTAAATACCAGTCCCTGGATTATGAGCTTGTCTGAGGATAATCAGTGAGGCCTCAGAATTACCTACTCCGAAAATCCCCTATAACCCGTTCAAGAAAGAATCTGTTCCTGTAAAGCCTATGTTAGCTTTTAATTCCTGATTAGTGCCATTTGAAAGACTGCAGAAATTAACTGGCCAGAAACTAATCACGAAGCAAAAGAAAGTATTGTGGACTTACGTGGATATGTCGTAAAACTATTGCTATTAGCTTGATAAAGAAGAATTGGATTTGTTCTTGAATTATCTCCAGGGAGAGCAGGCAAAATTGTCTAGTATGTGCCATATAACCAAAATATTTTTTCAGTTCAAAGATTTTGGATTTAATTTATATTGTATTGAAGTGCTCTTGAAGAAAATCTAATTTTGTTGAGAGGGCATAAGCACAGTACATGACTGCCATGTAGAGCTTATCCTCACTTAAATAAGTATTAGAGTATTAGAATGTGTACATATAAAACTGCCAAGTGTACAATGTTATTTGTGTTATGTGAACTGTTCAACCACACATAGGATGACACAAAAAGTGTAAACAAAAAGTGACAACCTTCAGCACTCCAGATGTTGTGGACTACAACACCCCTGATGCTTTGCCAACATTATGGCTGTGAGAGGATTATGGGAGATGTAGTCCACAACAGCTGGAGTGCTCTAGGCTGCCTACCACTATAACTACTCTCGCATATAAAAGGTGACTGAATACTGACTGCAATGCTGTAATAGAATTATACATTTTTGGAGGGAGGGCTAATTAGCAAGGTATGAATTACATTTATTACACACTGTCTAATGTAGTGTTGGCCCTAGGGGTATGCTATCCCCAACAAGCATAGTGCGTCATTAGAAATTACTGACACAGTGCTACCTGCAGTGTCTGCACTCAGTGGGTTGGCTTAATTGATTGACAGAAAGTGTGGCATGCAATCACACCAGGCTAACCTGACAGTAATTCATGCAGATCTACCCTCTTCCAGGTGGTTCAATCCCTTCAGGGGTGGAGCTAATGATACAAATGCATCACAGGTCCACCTTGTTTACCCCCTCCCACCAGTGCCTGATGAACTTCAGTTAATAAAACAAGTTACATTTAAACCAACAGCATGACATAGCCACTCATTGTCTTTGAATATGGAGGCTGGACTGAAACATAGTCTAAATCAAACATCCTTTATATAGCTCTATCCACAGTTTACCCCTTCCCTACCAGAAACTTGCTGGCAAGCAAAATATAAATACAACCTCACATTGTCTGTACTGGCCAATATTGCCCTATTGTAAAGAAATAGTCATTCCGTCGTCCTCAGCAGAGGGACTGTGTATTGTGTAGTCCTTCCCACACTTGATTAGTGTATAGAAACACGTAAGGCTATTCTAGTATTTCATAAAAGGGAAATAGCTTAAAAAATATATATTTTTGCTTTTTACATGAGCAATTTATACTGAAACATTTTTTTTGAAACATGCTTAGATACCTGCTATCCATTTCCTGTTCATAAATATTATACGTGTATTTGGGAAATTAAATGTAAATGTTTAAGGATGTTTTGGCTACATTTTACATCTGCTCACTTTGGCCTTTAGCATTTTAACAAACACTAAAAACCAGACAATTTTCTAGCTTTAATGCAGTTGACAATTTTCCTGTTTTTCATGATTCACATGCTGTATTTTCTTGATATAGACATACTGAGTGACAGCTAAATTGTAACGTGTTTTTAGAGGAAAAAACATTAGACATTTTTTCTTGCTTTAAAAGTTTTGCTTGAAAAAAATAAAATAAGTATTAATGCATAAAAAAGTCATATTTTTACATTGCCTTTTACTATGTAGCTCAGATGTAAAAAAAAAAAAAAAATGAAATAAAAGAATGGATGCAGATCAGTAATAAAGAATATGTATAAAACATATCTCCACTCGTGCAGAAACTCTGTTTCCACAGCTATGGCAATGATTTATAAAGAAAAAAGTAAGTCATTCTGAGCAACATTTAGTTCTGATACCATTTGTCACTTTGTGATATTGAAGGAAAAGGAGGTGCTTATAATAAGCCATAACTTGCTTACAAATCTTTACACACATCTGCTCCAAACCTACCAATTTACACAAATATGTCCCATCTAGGCCCTTACGCTCTGCCGAAGACCTACTTCTAACCTCTGTTCATACTACCTTCTCTAATGCTCGCCTTAAAGACTTCTCTATGGCAGCACCATTCCTATGGAACACACTTCCCTTCTCTGTTAGACTTTCACCCTGTCTCCAGTCCTTCAAAAAATCTTTAAAAACTTCAGGAAAGCATATCAATTAAACTGTCAACAGCCTTCCCTCCCCGCACTCTGATTCTTCTCCTGCAAGTGTCATCAAAACACTAAGTCATCAGTGAATACTATCCTAGCAACCTACTTTTCTACCCTACCCTTACCTCTTGTGTCATTTTACCCCACTCCCTCTAGCATGTAAGCTCATTGAGCAGGGCCCTCAACCCCTCTGTTCCTGGGTGTCCAACTCGTCTTGTTACAAATACGTGGCTGTTAGTCCACCCATTGTACAGTGCTGTGGAATTTGTTGGTGCTTCAATAATAACAATAATAACGTATTTTTGTATCTACAAACTTATTGGTTGGGACTATTGGCATTTCAAATCTAAACTGTGGTGGTATTGATTGGAGTGTCCAAAGATTATCCAACAGTTCTCAATGTCATTTTCTGTTAAGTCCAATAATGTAATTACTGCCATATTTATCTGCAAATTTTGAAATAACAGAGCATCATCGAAAAATAACATCTACAACAGCAGCTGTGCTAATGGCTCAGTACCTATGACTAACAGTAGACTTGTGCATTCAGTTTAGGATGATTTGTGATCTGTCTGAATTTTAGTTGTTTCTTGTTTCGTCCAAAATATGTAAGTACAGATATGGACTTATTAGGAAACAAATTAAACAGCCAATGGACAAGCCACTTCATTTGTTTCATAAGTTAAAAATCCAAACTATTTGTCCATTTTCAGCACTAGCGACAAGCAAATAGTTATAAAAAAAAAAGCAATGGTGGTTTATGTATGTTATGTGGCTGGCCAATGCTTCCAACACTTTAACCCCTTAAGGACCGAGGACGGTTCAGGACCGTCATCGGCATTTTCCCATTGCCGACCGGTGACGGCCCTGAACCGTCCTAACTAGTTACTTACCTGATCGCTGTCGTTCCCCCATGGGCGGTCAGCGTTGCTCCCGGTGTGGGGAGACTGCCTGCATCCTAGACAGTCTCCCCACACTGAATTAGGACCCCTGTGGCCATGTGATCGCTCAACACAGCGATCACATGGTCACAATAGGTGTCCATGTGTCAGCCTGCAGGGGGACTGTCTGTGCAGACAGGCAGTCTCCCTGTTAGTGTAAAATCATTAAAAAAATAAAGTTAGTGTTAATAAAAAAAAATATATATATATGTGTATATAAATATGATATATAGACATATATTATATACGTATAATATATGTCTATATATCATATATATTATGTCATACTAAGTGTATTTGTATATTAATATGTACTTATATTAATATAAAAATACACGTATAATTAAATTACACACATATATATATAATATATATAATAACTATATATATTGTATATATATATTATTGTAAAATATAAATAATAAGTAATTTAAATTAAATTATTTTTTTTAAATAATAAAAATTGAAAAAAATTATATATCTATATGAAATTTTATTCTAACTGTATTTTAAAATTAATATATTTATATATATATATTTATATCAAAATACACTTAGAATGAATTTGTATATATATCTATGTATATATAAATAAATAAAAATAATACGAAATATACATATGTCCATATACAAAATTACATAAATAATTATATAAATATACACGTAGACTTCAAATATATAAATATTCATATATATTTAAATTCTACGTGCGTATTTATGTAATATTTTTACATAATTCAGTAATTTTATTGATTGCAATTTGAGGGACCTGCCTGCCAACCCAGGCCGAAATTCCAGAGAATTTAATTTGCTAGCACTGTATTTTACCCTGTAACGTTCTACGACACCCTAAAACCTGTACATGGGGGGTACTGTTTTACTCGGGAGACTTCGCTGAACACAAATATTAGTGATTCAAAACAGTAAAACATATCACAGCGATGATATTGTCAGTGAAAGTTACTTTTTTTGCATTTTTCACACACAAACAGCACTTTTACTGATGATATAATTGTTGTGATACGTTTTTCAGTTTTTAAACACTAATATTTGTGTTCAGCGATGTCACCCGAGTAAAACAGTACCCCACATGTACAGGTTTTATAGCATTTTTTTAAAGTTACAGGGTCAAATATATGGGTCAAATATTTTTACATTGAAAATCACCAGGTTGGTTACGTTGCCTTTGAGAGCGTATGGTAGCCCAGGAATGAGAATTACCCCCATGATGGCATACCATTTGCAAAAGACGACAACCCAAGGTATTGCAAATGGGGTATGTCCAGTCTTTTTTAGTAACCGCTTAGTCACAAACACTGGCCAAAATTAGCATTCAATTTAGTTTTTTTTACTTTTTTCACACACAAACATATATGAATGCTTAATTTGGCCAGTGTTTTCGACTAAGTGGCTACTAAAAAAGACTGGACATACCCCATATTGAATACTCTGGGTTGTCTACTTTAAAAAAAATATGTACATGTGGGGTGTTATTCAGAGATTTCTGACAGATAATATTGTTACAATGTCACTATTGATAAATTTTAAAAATGTATGTTTTGAAACCGCAATATCCTGCTTGTACCTATAGCCCTATAACATGCAAAAAAAAGCAAAAAAGCACATAAACACTGGGTATTTTTAAACTCAGGACACAAGTTTGAATCTATTTAGCAGTTTTTTTCATTCGCTTTTGTAGATGAGTAAAAGATTTTTTAAGTAAAAGTCAAAAAACATGTATTTATTTCAATTTTTCATCATATTTTTTTATTTTTTTTAAATTAAAATACATGAGATTACATAAATAATGGTATGTAAAGAAAGCCCCTTTTGTCCTGAAAAAAACAATATATAATTTGTACGGGAACAGTAAATGAGAGAGCGGAAAATTACAGCCAAACACAAACACCACAAAAGTGTAAAAATATGCCTGGTCGCAAATGTACAACATCGCAAAAACAGTCCAGTCCTTCAGGGGTTAAAAATCTCAGTGAACTAATCAGAGGTCTCTGAGAGACAAGTCCAAACACCATATGCAAGATTCAGGCCATTTGATTTTTGAAGCAAATGTTTTTTTTATTTTTTTTCAGGATGAACCAAATTGTTTTGACATTCACAAGTCTTTTTATACAGTCATCGTAAAATGTAGCTCACATCTGTGAGGACCCTTCAAATAGTACCTCTATTTTATATAGTTTAATAGATAAACATAGCATTCTCTCAAATATGAGAAGGAAATTAAAAAAGATTTAAGGATTTTTCATGTTCAGCTTAATGTATTACTATGCACAATTATAGAAAACCTCTGGGACTATTGAAGCTGTAACACACAGCAGATAAAAGACTAAAGTGAGGATGTGGCCTGTGGGCTTTAAATGTTCTTTAATCTATAAGTGACTCTTTTGTAAGAATACACTAGAGACCAATAATTTCCAATGCAGGTAAAAAAAAATCAAATATATAAAGAATAATAAAAAAATGTAAGTGGTTATTTTGGTTGGATAATATTATGTTACAGTATACTGTGAATAAAATGAAGGACACAATTATTGTAATACATAATTATACATCAGTATTATCTAATGTATATTATGTATTGTTATACAAATGTTTTGAAGACTTTATAAATCATCAAACTTAGGTTGAGTGGCATACACAGATGAACCTATGCACACAAAACACAAACATATACACACATGTACACATACACACATATACACAAGTACTAAGGCACACAAACACATTCACACAATTGGTTGTTTCATTGGACAGTACATCTACCTGTCAGTACATCTACTTTGGCTTCTACCTGACCAAGATTGATGGGAGATAAATTATTGGATATTAGTTCTTAATCGTAGCCTCCAGCCCCCACCGCATTACTGGTAAGCTAGTAGAGGGACTGACCTGCTTACGAGACATTGGCACCCAGTATGCAATATAAGGGCAAAATATATAATACATCTACTGTCTGTGAGCGTGACTCACCATCAATATTATGTAGGCCAGTATAGACATACTCTTCATTGAGCTTGATGGAGCTCGCTGGAGGTCAATGGAGATTGTGACGCACAATCTTGAGTTGTACCATGCAGTATATTTTTCATTACATAGTGTGATGTCAGTACTAATTTTTAAAACATGACCTGCCTTTTGTCACGATTCCGGAACCTAGCACGCTAACAGATCACAGATAGGAAGGATGCTATACCGGTCTTTAGAGTGGCCGGGCTAAGCACACTAAGAATAGTCAGGAGACAAGCCAAGTAAAGGGAGCCAGAAAACGTGAGAACCAGAAACAAGCCATGGTCAAAGGAGTGGAGAATACAGGAAAATCAGAATCAGAGTGGTCAGCTGACAATATCAGCTTATCAATGATTCCCCATTTGCAAAACTTGGCGACATTACTTTCCAAGCCAAAACTTTGCTATGTTTTTTTCGCAAACTTGGCTACATTTCTTTGGGAAGTCATTGATTGGATGAGAGTGTCAGCTGACTGCTCTCAGGCAATTAGCAGTGTCCCTGGCTGGCAGCACTCTGCACTTCCTGAATCTGAAAATTTCGAAGCCAGACGCTACTGGATTAGGAGGGAATGGATAGCGTCTCTGGTGACAACTTAGTGGTTAAACTGTTCAAGAACAGTTTAATCTCTTGAGGTAAGAGTGCCTCGGGGGGGGTGGCTCCTGGAACCATACAACTTGATTTAGATGATGTTGTTTTGGTGCCTGGTGTGTTCCTTTATCTTTCAGGCTCTGGAGTATCATGTCACCATGTAGGATATTTCTTCAATTCCCCTAGGTTCCAGACCTGAAGACACCAATAGGCATATGGCCTGCATGCCATTTTCTATAGCATGAAACACTTAATTTTACTTTTATTGCTACTATTTACCACAAAGGTTTTAATAGTTTGTACAACAAACAAGTTTTTATGATCAATATGTGGGTTTAAAAACTATTTAATGGTTGCAAGTCCTTTAATGTATTTAGCTCTATTTTTCCAATAACTTCTTTACAATTCTTATTCAAGATTATACAGTTACTCTAGATGTAATGATCTCATTCTGAAATGCATTTGGTAAATAACAGCTGAAAAGAAAAATCATTTTGTTGCTTATATTTAGCTTAACATTTATACCTCAACTCTTGATGGGAACCTTCACTTATCTAAACATTATACCATTGAACGATAATTTGAAAATCACCTATATCTTATATTAAAGTAGCATTTTATTCTTAATTTAATGCTCTGTTTTTTAAATTTATGTATCACTCATTTAGCAAATAATACCATTCGGACACAGCCAGGGCACTCGCTACAGTGAGGAGTAGATGCAAAAGCAATGTTTCAAATCTCTTCTTCTCCCTGTGCTCTAAGACTGACTCTGTGCAAAGAGATTGTAGCAATGGCTTACAGAACACTAAACTGAAGACACTTAGTTCTAGGATAGAACAAAATACAGAGTCTACTTTAAAATGTATTTCCCATATCTTACAAACATATTTGTTATACATAGAAAATGAACAAACATAATGAGTTATTCACTAAAGTGAGAATTTAAGGTGAATTTAAGGTGAATTTCAAATTTAAATTCAAATTAGCCAAACTCGAAAAAAGATCTCTGAGTCAGCTATGCTTTAATTTCGGCTCCTCAAGCCATAAAATTTAAAATGTACTTTTAATTCTCCCATTAGAGAACATTAGTGATAATGTTGAAAATTCTAGAAAGTGGTCCTCTTAAGTAGTTGTAAACATTTTTAGACGTGATATCAGAGACCTCAAATTTAGGTTCACCTTTACTATTAAAAATAGAACCCAAATATACCAAATGTACTAATATTTGTGCATTTGTGCACTAACAAAATAAAAAATATATATAAAAATGTAAAAAGGTGAAATCATAAAATTGCTTTTTGTTATAATGAAAATATATTCTTATATACATCCTAAACTAAAAAATAGTTTAATAAATAAATATATGTATATAGTTTAAATATACAGTGAGAGTGTCTTGCTTTTTTATATTTTGATCCATTTTAAAGTCTATTTTTTATCTCCTTAACCTTTATTTATTTTAGAGCTAATGATTGGACCTTTCAGAAAATTATTTCTCCTTTCAATGTGGAAATATTAAGAAAAATTCTGATTGGTTATACGGATCACTATGCTTCATAACAATTACATTTTTCGGAAGCATGTTGGGAATGGGTAGACTTGAAATTCCACACACGTTTACTGACAGGTTTGTTAGTATTCCAAGATTAAGATACATTTTCCTGGAGCCTTCTTCGTTAAGGACGTGTGGTTGTTTATTCTCAGGGCCATTCTGTTAATTAGAATGCCTAGGTAACGTTTTGATGTAGTGACAAAAATATAATTACTTTAGAAATCAGTCCTATTGAATGAAAGGTGGCAGTCAGCTCAGGTGAGATAACATCAACCTTTGAAGAACATACCCCTAAGTGAGAAAAGACCGTAGAAAGTCAGTCAATGACTGACAGAAATGTAAAGTATACTAAAGACTGTGCTTTCCTTCCCTTTTAATTTAGAGATTTAAGCACAGCGCTTAGCTTGAATAAATCATTGGAGTTCCTCTCACTGTGCTTCTGGCAGATCCAATCTATCTCAAATCAACCGTAGTACAATTTTTAGAATTGCAGATGCCATTGAAGCAAAAATATTGAAGATACTCAAGTTTAGAACAAAAGTGTTGTCTTTTTGAAGTGTAGTGATCATTCAATAAATCTTGTTTTGTCAAAATGTCAGTTTACAATGTTACAGATTCATTTTTATAATTGATGCAATGAATTTACAATTTTCATGTTTTATTAAGAACGTTCAATAAGCTGGCCATTTTGTCTTGCAAAATGATTAGATTATTGTTCTTTAGGGGGTAAAGCCTTGACCTCTTACTGCCTCAATAGCACAGACAGTAATAGATAATAAAAAAAACAAATAATACAAAGCTCCATGCATAATGAAATTATAGTAGTAAATCAGATATTTTTTAAATTTATATATCACTCATTTAGCAAATAATACCATTCGGACACAGCCAGGGCACTCGCTACAGTGAGGAGTAGATGCAAAAGCAATGTTTCGAATCTCTTCTTCTCCCTGTGCTCTAAGACTGATTCTGTGCAAAGAGATCGTAGCAATGGCTTACAGAACACTAAACTGAAGACACTTAGTTCTAGGATAGAACAAGATACAGAGTCTACTTTAAAATGTATTTCCCATATCTTACAAACATATTTGTTATACATAGAAAATGAACATAATGAGTTATTCACTAAAATGAGAATTTAAGGTGAATTTAAGGTGAATTTCAAATTTAAGTTCAAATTAGCCAAACTCGAAAAAAGATCTCTGAGTCAGCTATGCTTTAATTTCGGCTCCTCAAGCCATAAAATTTAAAATGTCAGTAAACCAGCTGTTGCAATAACAGCTTTTTAATAAATATACCATGTTTTCCAGAGTGTAGCTCCCATCATACAGTTCCTATGATGATTTAACAAGCCTACACACAAAAGCTGAGGGTTAGCTGTTGGCACCATCATATTCTGCAGAACTGTACTATCCAGGAAAATAGACACATGGTACACAGGATAGGCAACCTGCAGCACTCCAGATGTTGTGAACCATATGTCTCATAATGCTCTTCAAGCCATAACGCAGGCAAAGCCTCAGGGGAGATGTAGATCATAACATCCGGAGTTCCAAAGGTTGCCTACCAATGGTATAGAAAAAACTATGCAAAAGGAATAGAGGATCTTACGTTTAGATCTAGCTTAAACAGCCCTTTTATACAAAGTACTCAACTTATGGCTCATGAGCTTAGATTCTAAAAGTTATGAAGGGGACTTACGACAAGAGGGAGCAGGGGAGATTTGAAGTTAACAAACAGAGAGCATTAGAACATGTGCACAGATTTCTAAAATGTGTTCTGATTGAGAATTTGGGAAAATGCCAAATACCTGGAAAGGCGTGCTATAAAGAAAGCAGAATCCATGGCTGGTAGGTGGGAGGAGGGGAGAGAGTGTGGGAGGGGGAAGTGATTAAGGCAAAAAATTATATTTTTTTTTGCTTGAAGTGGATTTTGATGTGAGGCTTCAAATGGGATAGAATGAAGAGACATCAGATAGATGTGTACTGTTGGGGAAATGGGGGGAGTTGCAAGAACAAATGAGGGGGAGGGAGAAATAAAATGTGTTGTATTAAAATGGAAACAATTGCCCAATAGATCCTATGTCCCCAAGAATGAATAATTACATGCACTGTAAATAATGATAGACTGCATATCCAGAATACAATCAAAACTGCATGTACAGAACATTACACTGAAAAAGAATGCCACAGAGGGAGTCAACAAGGGGTAGACAGTATTTTAAATATAAAGAATTCATTATGAACAAAATAAAAATAATAGAAGTTTGGTAAATCATAACTGATGAGTATAAATAAACAAATTAGATCTAAAAATATAGCAGCACTACCAAAATGGGTCCGTTAATATAGTGTCTGTATGAATGTATTAAACATACGTGTATCTAAAAGAAATCAGAGAATAGTCTATATAAAAGAGCAGGGATTCCAAAACACTACATTGTGCATAAAATATAATTGCACAAAAATATCTATTATTATTATTTATATAACCCCAATGTAATCCACAGTGCTTTGCAGTCATAGAATGGGGATGCTTGACACCAAGTATTTAACATATGAGCTTACAATATGTAAGAAAGGGATATAGACACACACGTGGAAGAATAACATGTCATAGGGGAGGAGGGTTGACAGATTAGTTGCCTTTGTTAAAATAAGATGGTCAAAGTGATGTGCTGAATTACCAATATATCAAGAGGATTCTTGGGACAAACTTTCATAGTAGTGTCCTACTGACTACTCTTTGTAGGGGATGTGGTTTCTGGAGAGAGGGAGATTTCCCAAATTATGTACAGTTTTTGTAATAATGCACATATATAAAATGAATGCAGATGCTGGAAAGATGCTACAAAAGCACTGTAAGCATTTGAAAATAAATGTAGATAGACATTCAAAAATACGTGTCAAGATTTGCAGATATAGCTATTCATTATGCGGTGTTCTAAACCTTGATCAGCCAAAGTATTCGAATAAAAGTGATAGAACACTCTGAGATAATGATAGAACACTCTGCGTGCTACCAAACTTGAAGTAATTGGACAGTAAAAGTTGGCTCCAACATAGCACTTGTGACTCAAAAACAACAAAAAGTCAATTTGGACATTTTTCATGTGTATTTAATCATTAATTACATAACAAAAAGGAATATTATTTTTCTTAAAGAGGAGCTGTATCCTTTTGGGTTAGGGCAGTTCTTCATTCTCATCCAATATATTATTAAAGGGATTCTTTGGTGAAGTGTGCAGTTGACATAATATATAAATTGATCTCCTCTAGGCTAACAGGGTTGCTCAATAAATTGGAATTATTGTGATTTCAAGGTGAATTTCAAACTGTGGGTCAAAATGTAGACCAAATTAGAAAAAAATCACATGTCTATTCCATTGTCAGTTTTGCTATTTTGGCCTTAAATTTGACATTTTCTTTGCATTCACTTTGAATTCCTGGCCTTTCTCGTATTAGTGAATAATCCTATAAGAGGTAAGCCCTACCATTTTCCCAGGATGCTTTTATTTCTTGTGCATACTCGACAAGCATTGATATCCAATTGTTAACGGCAGGGTGTTGAGAATCATAGGATGTTTGAAATTAATATCAGATGGCACACAACATTGCATTTGATGCAATTAAAAAAAAATAGAATTATTTGAGAAAATAAAATCACAATTCATATCTAACGTTTCGTGAGCTAATATGCCTTTATCTTCAAAATGACCTCATTAAACAATTCTAAAGCTTGTTTTATCAATGAATCTCTTTAAAGACCATGCTGTTAAAAACACATCTTTTTTCAGTAAACCAGGCACGTTTATGGTTGCAAAATACTACATTGCCACAGAAGCATTGTAACGTGACAACAGATTTATCACAAGTCATTGGATCATTAATGATAGCCTACAGTATTTTTTCTTGATATGAAACTATGTGTACAGTAGTTACAGCATAACACATTTTGTCTTTTTCTTTTCAGAGTTTGCAATTTAGTCACTCTGTGTTCTGCATGATTACCAATGCTCTAGTTTGACCTTATATTGCAATAAAATAAAATTAGATTAGAGTTAACTAGAAAATGTCAGATATGTTACACAATAAAAGTGAATATTTTTATGCTATAGCATCTGTCATTAGATTATGTTAATTTAAATAGTCTGCGAGACAGGAGGTTCAAGAATTCTGTGTATACAACGTGTTTGTTTGTGATGCTGAAAAAAATACGTGAGCTAACATAGCATTAAATGTGTTTTTCTACAACTGGTTTTCAATAAAAAGTAAACTCTTTGATTTCAAAAGTCAGCAATATATAAAGTAATTGAATGCAAGTGAGGCAGCATAATGAGTATCAAATATATAAAAGGGAAAATGCGGTTTGTCATGCATGCTAATTCAGATTTAAATTTTTTTTTTTTCTCCGAAAATCCGCTTACAAGCTTGAATATAAATGTTTCAAACTGAAGACAAGACAAAGGGGAACTGAATCGTTGGACAGGTTTCAAACCTATAGTAAGTAAGTCTATGGAAAATATTTATGTATAATATTTAAAGGGAAACTATATGCCCCCCCCCTCCGCAGTGCAGAATCCCCCCGGCCGACTTCGGGGACCTAGTGTGCATGCTTGGCAATCGCCACAAGCGCATTAAGACAGTCCCATGGGAATCCATTGTAAATGCTTTCTGATGGTTTTGTTTGGTGAAGCTAGATGTCATCATGCATAGCATGAGTATGTCTAGCGTCAGTTATTCAACCATAAGTTGCCAAACAACCTGGAAGTCCCTCTAGTGGCTGTCTGGTAGACAACCAATAGAGGTGGAGTTAACCCTGAATAGTAATCATTGCAGTTTCTCAATAATTATTGCATTGTTACACTGACAGGAGCACTGCACCCAGACTACTTCATCACTTCAATTAGCTGAATTTGTCTGGGTGGATATAGTGTCCCTTTAAGCCTTCCAACTGTCCACATTTTGGTGGGACTGTTCCGATTTTCAGGTCCTGTCCCGAAGTCCCAACTTAGTTCCTGGGTATCGATAGACATCCTTCTATGGAAGGTAATTGTCATTATCCTACAAAAATTACTGTGGATTACTTGTGTTCTATTATAGTGTAACTCAGACCGTGTATGAATTATTTATCATATGAAATTAAAAGATGGATTCTATTTTAGTGGCAGCTTCTACAACTTTTAGTTAAAGGACCACTATAGGCACCAAGACCACTTCACTTACTGAAGTGGTCTGGGTGCCAGGTCCATCTAGGACCCTTTCTGCTGTAAACATAGCAGTTTCAGAGAAACTGCTATGTTTACCTATGGGTTAATCCAGCCTCTAGTGGCTGTCTCATTGACAGCCGCTAGAGGCACTTCCGCGCATCTCACTGTGATTTTCACAGTGAGAAGACGCCAGCGTCCATAGGAAAGCATTGAAAATGCTTTCCTATGAGACTGGCTGAATGCGCGCGGCTCATGCCGTGCATGCGCATTCAGCCGATGACGGGAAAGGAGGCGGAGAGTCCCCACCACCGAGGGAGCCTGGCGGTGGAGAAAAGGTGAGTGTTAAACCCCTTCCTCACCCTAAAGCCCGGCGGGAGGGGGGCCCAGAGGGTGGGGGGGACATAGAGACCCTATAGTGCCAGGAGTATTAGGATATTTTCCTGGCACTATAGTGGTCCTTTAAGCACTGCTCATTTTTGATAAACTTCACCAAATTCCTTTAAAACATCTTTAATTTTAGGATTGCCTTTATGTCCACAATCTTTTTTCATCCATGTTTATATACTTTATATGTCTGATCTGTTAATGTTTCATGCAGAGAGTGAGGCACATCCTGTTTAAATATATTACTCCATTGATTAAACTTAAAAATATTCCAAACCCATTGACCTCATAGTTTTCACCCTAGATACTGACATTTTTCTTTTAACAATGTAGGTTTACTATACAATGCAATACTGTGGTGTTGATATCACATGTAGCACATTCTTTTCCTAGCCTATTATAAAGTTTCCTGAATTACTTTGCATGTATTAATTGTTTTAATTAATTAGGAGGAACACAAAGAAAGAACAGCTAATTTGTCCAGTAAATAATAATGGACTGATCATTATACACTTCTCACTCTTAAAATAAGTTTAAGGCCTTTTAAAAAACATATTACTGTGATAAAACAAGTGTTTGTTCACAGTGAATCTTGTTGATAATCAAATTACAAAAGTTAGAATGAACAAAAAATATCTCTAATGTAACTTTTTAACTTTTTGACCTAAACTTGAATTGAAACTGAATGTCACATCACAGTAATTAACAATATTATTGAAATATTTTATTTGAGATGAAAAGAGATCCATTATTGGGACCTTTATCAACAAAGTTAACAATTTGTTGATAAATTCAAATATTCATATCCAAAATATTGAGTAGGTTTCTAATTCATCATTGTTTGATTTCTGTAATTTATTAAATCATTACGGCAGACTGGATCTTTTCATATAGCAATTTCAATCACAGTATTACCAAAATTCATAAGCGTCTTAATCCCTTAAGGATTAAGGCAGTTGTACAAGTTGTAATCAAAACAAAACGTAAACAAAACCTTGAATTTGCGCTATATGTCTGTTCAGGCGTAATTTACCTCTTTAATATTATGTGCACTCACACTTATCATATTTCTTTTTGTTCAGGAGAAACATGGCTTTCATGTGACATCAAACATTTGTATATTAAATTTAATAGGAATAAAATATAACAAAAATTGAGAAATTAAGAAACATTTTTATTTGTCTAGTTCTGCATGGCATTTTAACTGTGCATGTCACAATACTGTTACTGCAATAAAGTACACATATTTGTATTCAGTGATGTCTCACGTATAAAACAGTAGCCCCAATGTATAGGTTTTATGGTGTTTTTGAAAGTTACAGGATCAAATATAGCACATTACATTTTTCTGTTTATACACATTGAAATTTGCCAGGTAATGTTGCCTTTGAGACCAAATGGTAGCCCAGGAATGAAAATTACCCCTCTGATGGCATACCATTTGCAAAAGCAGACAACCTAAGGTATTACAAATGGGGTACGTCCAGTCTTTTTTAGTAGCCACTTAGTCACAAACACTGGCCAAAGTTAGCGTTCATATTTGTTTGTGTGTGCAAAATTCATTCTAAGTGTATTTAATATTAATAATATATATTATTAAAATACATTTTTATTAATTATGTATGTGTATGTGTATCTAAAAGTACTTAGATCATATATACATGCACGTACATGCACGTACATACATATATATATATATATATATATATATATATATATATATGATCTAAGTACTTTTTATTTAATTTTAAAACTGTTTTATATTTTTTTTTTACTTTTAAAAACTTTT
This sequence comes from Pelobates cultripes, assembly GCA_933207985.1. Taxonomy (NCBI): domain Eukaryota; kingdom Metazoa; phylum Chordata; class Amphibia; order Anura; family Pelobatidae; genus Pelobates; species Pelobates cultripes. The sequence continues at coordinate 29,951,326 of OW240920.1, read as the reverse complement.
TTTTAAAAACTTTTTTGCAGGCTTGAGATCTCAGGCAGTCCCCCTGCATGCACTGCATAAGCCGGCTATTCCGGCCATGTGATCACAAGGACCCCATGATCACATGGCCGGGGGGGCGGATTGGGCAGAGGGGGTCAAGCAGACCTCAGGATCACGACCGCCGTCGGGGGAATGGCGGGGACCCGGTAAGTACAAAGGACGGCAGGGACTTTCTATGCCGCCCACTGGCGTTTAGAACCGCATAAAAAAAGGACGGCATAGGATGCCCACCACCCTTAAGGGGTTAAAGAAAACAACAGTAAACAAACAGTCTTCATCCCAAGCTTAAAAAAAAAAAAAAGATGCACAATCACACCAGGAGGTCCAGAATTACTGCTCCAATATAAAAACGTATTCCTTTTCAAATAAATAAAAATATATTTCATTGCGCAGAAAGGCAACGTCAAGTTACAGTCACCTCACTTTACGCAATTCATGTTGCACAGAACACAATCATAACACTTAAAGTAACACTTAAAGAAAAGTAAGGCGGCTGTAACTTGATCTTGTGTTTTTGAACAATGGAATTAAAAAAAAATTATATTGGAGTAACAATTCCTAAATCGTGTGCTCTCCTTGTGTACCTCTTTTTTTTTGTTTGGATCCAGTTATTCTTGGAAGTGGTGGGTCCCCAGTGGTGGGTACCAATTTTGAAATCTTCAATCACACCAAGGTAATGTAAGTTGGTTTTGCTCTTGGAGTTCCCACTTGATTTCATATTTGACTTTTCTGTAACCCCTGCTTAATCTACATAATCTACCTATAATATTTTAATAGGATTATTGTATAAGTAGTTTATTTTTAAGTGGTGACATATTCCACAATAACATGCGATATGGAGATATCAATACAGTCCTCTTAGTGTTACCTTAATCTTTGTCACTTTAATTACAGAAATTGAAACATTAATTAGCTCTCTGCTAAGATTTTGAAAAACATGCATAACAAGTGGACTATAATGGCAATGAAGAAGTTAATTAACAGGACCTTCACGTCATGAATATTTGAAGAATTAATAGACACCAATTGACATTCAAATACTTATTTTGTCATTGCTTTCATTTAAGAGTTTCAAAGAAAACTCATTGTCTAAAACCACTTGTTAGTAATTGGTGTATGTGTTTATTAATCTAGACTCCTGTGTGATTCCTAATTAGAAAGCTGGCAGACATAACCTTTGTTTGTATGGTACAAAGGAAAGTGACTTAATTAATCAAGCAGCCCTTGGTAATGTGAACATTCTCAAAATGCTCATCTTGACAATGCATCTACAATCCACACCTTTACCTTATTCTGACAGCAACTGGCAGAGACTAGTTACAATAATTTGTCCTTCTGGTTATTTTATTCACTTGCTCAATTTTCACATGCAAATATGACCTTTCTATCTCCTTATATAGAATTAAACAGCATTATGACTGCTTGGTAGAACTGACCGTGGCTAAAACAGCAGTTTATTATAATTGTATTCTTTAAGACCCAGTTACTTTATATTTCACCCTGGAAAAGGTTAAACATGACTGAACTATTTCCAATCAGAAATCTGCTGATAATTCTAAAGGTAACACGAGTAAGTGAAGACAAAATGAATAAATCGTAAAAGTGAAGTTCACAGTGTGGGATACACTGACAAGAATGACTAAATAATTACGGGAGAGAAGATCTCTATTCCATGTAGGCCACCTGGGATTTAAAAAGAAGAGACAACTGACTGTGTTTCAATGTTGTGAAAAAAACAATGTGCCAAATAAGGTCCAAATAATAAAAAAATCTCAGACTCAACTATTATGATAATCACCAACTCATCTTGCACATTTGGGGGAAAATTTATCAAGAGAAAATAGGTTCTATTTTGAGTAGTGATGTCCCGAACGGTTCGCTGGCGAATAGTTCCTGGCGAACATAGCGTGTTCGTGTTCGCCACAGACGGCGAACATATGCGATGTTCGGTCCGCCCCCTATTAATTTACTAATACTAAGTAAAAAATACCGCGAGTAGGGGCATGTCTATTAAACAGTGAACAGCCTGTGGCTGCTCACTGTTAAAAAAAAGGGTCCCCCCCGGTGGGGGCCCTAAATACTAATAGGGGGGGGGACCTATTGTCCTCCCCCCGGCCCCCACCCCTGAGCGGTGGGTGGGGGCCCTAAAAATAACAATAAGGGGGGGACCTACTGTCCCGTCCCGGCCCCCACCCCTGAGCGGTGGGTGGGGGCCCTAAAATTAACAATAAGGGGGGGACCTACTGCTCTTGCCACGCATGCGCATTCAGCGCTGGCTTCGGAAGAGGGAGGAGAGTTCCCCAGCCCAGAGGGAGCCTGGCGCTGGAGAAAGATAAGAATTTAACTCCTTCCTCCCCCTTCAGCCCGGCGAGAGTGGGACCCTGAGGGTGGGGGGGACCTAAAGACCCTATAGTGCCAGGGAAACAAGTTTGTTTTCCTGGCACTATACGGTCCTTTAAAGTGTACTATATTGGTCAATTTCAGCATATTTGGCGTTTTCTGCATTTTTAGTTAACCATGACATCATAGAACATTGAAGGAAATTATGCAATTTTAAAAAGTCAATCTCCATCAAGCCACAGGCAGGTTTAATGGTACAAAAAAGAAAAGCAACATTCTGACCTGTCAAAGACCTCTTAGCAAGTCAAAACTTTGATTTTCTTTTTGTACCATTAAATCTGCCTGCGGCTGGAATACCCTGAGTGCCTAGAGTTTTTTCTTTTTGTTGCCTTATTGTTGTGGGATTGCTGGTCCTGTTCCAGTGCACCAAGTGCTCACTGAGATTGAGTGCGGCTCCTATCTGCATCTTTGGAAGCAATCTAAAAAAATAGCTAATTTTCCTTTTCTTTGCATAGGGCACTTCATTTATGAAGACTTCACATACACTATGCAAAGTAAATATTTTTGTTAAATACACTCTGTGTCTCATATATGCACATTGTCTTAATTAAAGGGAAAAAAATAATGCACTAGCAAACGTATACAAAAATAATATTTTGTTCTTTATTATTTGTGTAACAGATTTCTTTCAATTGCACTCAAATGTAAATAAATCAACATTGATAAACAGCTCGGAAATAACTCAGTACTGTTTTACAGAGGCTTGAAACTGTGGCATTTTAATATAAAAAAAAAATGTTTTCTTTTTTCACCTTGAAATATGAATATTAATGTGTACTGCTTTCCACTAAATTAGTCATCTTTAATTGAAGGATTCTTGATCATACACATATTTTTTATGATGGGGATTAATGAATATAGTGCATACATCTGCCCAGTCACTTAATAAATGAGAGGTGCAGGAGAATTATATTCATTCGGAGACTTGAAGATAAATATACTTTGTGCAGTAATGCAATATGGAAAATAAATAATCAATCATCAGACGATAGCATGTGAACTGCTGGATTAATGTCTTTGTTTTGTTATATATCCATCTGTCTCTCCGTTGTATATCTGCCTATCTGTCTGTTTGTCTATCAGTCAATTATTCTATCTATCTATCTATCTATCTATCTATCTATCTATCTATCTATCTATCTGTCTGTCTGTCTATCTGTCTGTCTGTCGGACTGTCTGTCTATCTATCTCTCCAACTGTCTGTCTGTCTATCTAACTATCCAGCTAGCCATGTAGCTATCCAAATGTATGTCCATCTGAATGTATGTATGTATGTGTATTAGCAGACCAAAATAACTCTAAAAGGAAAATAAAATTGTAGTTGTGATATATTCACAATTAAATTATCCTATTCCATTTAAACTGTTCTCAAACTTACTTGTTCTTTTGATATCCAAATTTAAGCAAATAAGTAGAAAAAACAACTGGCACTATAGACAATCATACAGAATACAGGCCTAAAAATGGTGTGGTAGCTTGGACAACAGCTGTATTATCAATATATCAAACAGTACAGGCCTCCAAGAGCATGCGACTTCATGTCAGATTGGTTCATCCAAGTCTGCTCAGCACACTTACCACAATGCAGATTACAATAAATGCTGCATCAATGCAGGCACAGAACTTTAAAGAAACAATTCTATCTATTTTCCTTCTGGGCATCTCTGAAGCAAAATAACAATGGGATAAAGTATATTGGTGTAGGTCTTCTTTGATTGTCCATGAGCTGGATATCGAATAGATCAGAATTTATGAAGTTAAAGAAAATTGACCATTCAAAGCAAGTCTTACATCTTACAGCTATTGCTGCTGCTGCTATTGCCAATAATGAATTGATCATTTCTAGAAAGCAACTATTGGGAAAATATTCTTTAGGCACTATTGGCTACACTTTAGCAAAACACAAACATCTATAAAATAAAATCTATAAAATAAAACCTATGAAATAAAATCCTCTAATGTTACGAGTACCTTGTAATGAATTTTTTTTTTTTTTTAAATGGAGGCTGAACCAGGAATATCCCAATCTATATACCAATAGTTTTATATAACCATATGTGGCTTTGAACAAAACCAGCAGAACTGCAAATTTTAGATACAAACAAAAATTAAATAAAATAAAATGGGACTCATTTAAAAAGAAAACTGATTATTTAGTCTTAAAATTTGTAATTACCTTGTCCATTTTCTAAAAAGTAAAATAGAATTCTGTAATAATATGCCTGACAGAGATTCTTTATTTTTTTTTCCTTAAAGCCAAACATATTGCCAGTTTGGAAATGCCACTTGAATCCCATTTTTTAATATATACAAAGTAAGATGAATTATAATTGGGAAGCGATTGAAGAAGTCTTGGCACTTGTTGCATCTGACATTATCATAAAACAGGTTCATGTGACAATAGGAGAGACAAAACATATTTCCAGATATCAAAGTGGAAAGGTTTTAGTAGACTCTTCATAGGGAGGCCAACTTCTAATGACCATTGTTGTCAAAGATGTTACTATTATAATTTTGATCTAAAATGGCTATAAGTAGTTTCCGAATTGACTTTACTTATTGTTTTAATACATACTTGCAGCATAGTCTAATTAAATAAATCAGATTTATGAAACTGGTGGTGTGTTTCTAAAATATTTCCTGAATTGCCTTATGAAGCGTATATATGATGACATTAGGAAACAGATTTTATTTACTTTAAAGACATCACGTATCACATTATGTAGATATAGTCATAGCTCAGTTGTTTTAATTATACTGACAAGACTTGGGTTACTGTAAACACCTGTTATTATGACAGCTTTGGCTTTGCTGATTTATGCAACACACCAGACAACTGAATATATGTACAGCTTAACAAATATCCTACATATATTACCCCATCGGAGTAGCGTCTCAATGACTTACAGCTGTATTTTTGTAACTGAGGCTACTAATGAAAAACAGGACGTGACCTTGAAAAGTTCATGATGAGAATAAAAAGGATAAATGTGTCGATGGATAGATGCCCTAACTTTTTAATAAATAAATGTCTTATTGCATTCTTTTGGAATTATTTTTTAAGAAAGATGAGAAAATATTCATATGCAGTTCTGAGAACCAAAGATGTTGGTACTAATGCCACTATACTATTAAATGAGTGTTTAAGGAGAGCATACAAAAACAATTTATTAACAGGTGATACTGATTAAATTAATTCTACAAGCTCTTCTGAGACTACAGTCCATTCTTGATTTGAATACTAATTAAGGCTCTAGAACAACACTATGGTTTCTAGAAGTCTTCTGTGACTGTTCAATAATACTTTTTTCTTCCCCAGAGCCCATTACTAGCTCCAAAATCAATAATAATAGATGTGCTCATAAACTTATCTTGTGGATAATGGGAAATATGAATATTAAATACATGTAATGTTATAGCTCTTCTCTATGGGAATAGTATTATGCTTTATTTGATGCAATCCCAAGTCAGATAACTAGTACAGCATATCTCATTGGTGATCAGCACCCAATTTATTGTATTCTTAAATACAGCTTCGTGGTAATATAACAACCCCAAGTTGTTAGCCCAAATTATGATGTACTAATCACCACAGATTAGCAATCACATTAAGTTTCTTTAGATTTTAAAACATCAAGCTAACTGTTAAAAAGACACTATTTGCACCTAGACCACTTTGTCTCATTGAAGTGGTGTAGATGCAGGGTCCACTTGGCCCTGCAATGTAAAACATTGCAGTTTTAGACTGCTTAGACTATTTACCTTGCGTGATTAAGACTGCCTCTGGTTTCAGTCTATCAGTTTAACTCTGTGAAACGACACTGGGCATCCTCACGCTTTGTATGAGGATGTCCAGCATCTTTAAATCCCCCTTAGAAAATCATTGATTCAATACTTTCCTATAAGGAAGGTGCTCACCGCACATGCGCATTAAGTTCCTCCTCGTTGCTGACGTCAGAAGAGGCAAAGAATGAACCAATGGTGAGAAATTCAGAAAGAGGTGAGTGTTTATTTTTTTTTTCAATCTTTATTTTTGGTTGTGCGGAGAGAGTACAGACATATTTGCAATGCCACAATGGTGGTGCAGACTTTTTAATAACAAGCCCAATATGCCATTGTCTTAACATTCACATGACATGCACAATTTATTTTGTATTTGATAAATCAGGCTAGTCAGATATGTCTAGATCATATTACCATTCTACGATTGGCTACTCAAGAAGGAACTCTAGACAAAAATAAGAAAAATATAAGGCTAAAACAGGCTAAATAAGGTCAGTGCCATTTGTAGGTATTAACAGGAGTAGCTGCATGTCGTCAACAGCACTCACTGCTTGGGTAGTAACTGGTTAACGCAAATCAAACTATTTGGGTAACACTATTTGGGTAACACTGTATGACATAGGCCCTGCTGGCTTTAGCAGGCCACTCTGCCGGCCACAGGTATTTATAAGAGCCCTTTTGTGACTCCCACTGATTCGGTTGCTCCTGGCACCTTGGACCATGTCCCAGGGGCTTGATGACATTGATTGGTGTCAAGGAGACTCCCTCCAGGGACGTGGGATTTGTGTTGGGGCATAGCCTTTCAACCTGAGAGTGCGGGGCCCATCCAGGAAAGGTATGGTCAGGATTGATTCCTCCGGTGCTTGCGTGTGGAGGTCTTCCAAGGAGCCATGCCTGGTGTACAAACCTTAGTATCGGGGGTGAGTGGTAAGGCAGGCTGTCATTATGCTATAGCCCCTTGATCTAGCTCTGTCGATTGCTCAGCTTTATCCAAAAGTTTGCAAAGATCTCCTCCAGCCATGCCATTGTTCCCAGTATACCTCATGAGGGAGGCTGTGTGTCCGCCATCTTGGGATTTGCAGCAAGATTGGGCCCGATCTTCTGTGATGCCAGTAAGTTTATGTTACTACCAGTGAGTAGATGGGTGCCGGGATATCCCTCACTGGTGGGTAGGGGGAACAAGAGCCCTGTTACGTCCGTGTGCACCAGTTGGAATCAAAGCGGGGAGATCGGCCACCTCTCTCTCGCCCGTTCTCACAGGTAGGTCGCTGTATTAACATTGAGTTTAAGTCGCCTGTGGCATGTTAAGCAGCTTTAAAGTGTTTCACAGTAATAACTGGATGTCCCCAGTTGAACCAAGTCTGAGTTTCTCAGGAAAAAAGGCGATATATTGATGCTTTGTGATTTTGTGTGCAGAGCTCACTAGATGTGCAACTGTCCCGCATGGTGGTCAGGCCTTGCCCCCGAGCTGAGTTTTTAAATGGTTTTCTAACCATTTAAATGCTGTGGGGATGAGGCACAAGGTGGGGGGGGGGGCAGAGGGACACTATACAGTTCACACTATAGCAACATTGACGTGCATGATAATGTAAGATTAAACAAAGCTTTGGAAAGTTTGCAATTCTAATGCTAATAGTATTTAAAATGGGTAATTAAAGAAGAGTTTGAAGATACAACAAATTGCTATGAAATTGTTAATCAGTTTATCACTTTAAGGTTTGAAAGTGGCATGGCCTGCCTGTGGTGCACTTGCATAAATCTAAAGGGAGCAAAGTAATAAACAATGTAGCACATGTGCAATAAATGCATGAAAAATAAGTTTTCATTATGCAACATAGATTTTTTTTTTTTTATTGACAGTCTTATTTCATGGTTGATAACTTCAATGATATCCATGGTTAAAGGCTGTCCTAGAGGAACAGAACAGAGACTTGTAGCTCCAGATGCTGCATAACTTATCTGGGAATTACACAGAAAAAAACATTAAAAATTACATATAACACACACATATATATATATATATATATATATATATATATATATCTTTTTCATGTGATGCTGCATTGTGTTTAAAATTTATATAAACGATTTAGCAAATTATCACAATCCAGCTAAATTTAGGCACCACCAGGGCACGCATTGCAAATGAGGTGAAATATTTATATATATACAGTTGTAATCAAAATTATTCAACCCCCATTGAAATCAGATTTATTGTCAAAATTTACAGACTTTAAGCTGTCTGCAATGAGCACATCAAACTAAAGCAACTGAAATAACTCAACACAATTTATGCTTCAAGTGGTTTTCCCAAATTCAACTAAAAATGCTTCTTATTATGACTTCTCCAGTCTCAAAATTATTTACCTCTACGAATAAAATCCCTCACAACAGAACAAATATGCAAAACAGGTGTTGTCTCAAGCAACTAATTAAGGGCTTCATCAGTTGAACCAAGTGTTCTTAAGCTGGAACACTTGAAATACCTCAACTGGCTAGGGGTTTATTGAGTGCCATGTTTGACTGCATGTTAAAAACATGTTAAAATAATGGTCTACAAAGTTAAGAGAAGAGAACATCACCCTTCACAAACAAGGAACAGGAACAAAAAGATAGCAAAGGCACTGAATATTCCTAGTCACACTATTGGAAGCATAGTTTGCAAGTTCATAGTTGAAGGAACAACTACAACTGGTTACAGGGCAGAACAAGATAGCTATCAGTGGCTGCAACCAGATTTCTGAGAAGGCAGGCTGTGAAAACCCTTGAGTGACTGCAAAAGACCTGCAGCAAGACTTGGTAGCAACAGGCACTGAGGTTTCAGTAAGCACAGTAAGGTGTGTACTAAACACAGAAGGTTTCCATACCAGAACCACTACTCACCCCAAAACACAAGAAAAGTCATCTCCAATCAAGTTAGCTCAAAATCATATAAAAAAGTCACAGAAGTTTTGGGATTATTTTCTGGGGAGTGATAAAACAAAACAGGAGCTTTTTGGCCCAATAGATGTATGTAAGAATGAAGCATACGCTGAAAAGAACACTCTACCTACAGTAAAAAATGGTGGTTGGCTTGATGATGCTTTGGAGTTCTTTTGCAACCTCTGGCAGTCGAAACCTGCAGCGTGTGGAAGGCAGGATAGATTCAGTCAAGTATCAGGAAATTTTAGGAGAAAACATCATGATGTCTAAGAGGAAGCTGAAGCGTGGATCTTCCAACAAGACAATGGTATCTCATATTCCACCAAGGGTTGGTTGCAAAAGTCATGGAATATTCAACAGTGGCTAACAGTCACCTGACATGAACCCCATAGAAAATATCTTGTGGGATTTGAAGAAGGCGGTTGCAGAACGCAAACCCAAGAATATTACTGAACTGGAGGCCATTGCTCATGAGCAATTGGCTAAGATTCCTCAAGAATGCTGATGTAAGATGGTGTCTGGCTTTGCATCTCCTTTGCAGCAGGTCATAACAGCAAAAGGGTGCAGTACTAAGTACTAATGATGCTTGCCATGAAAGGATTGAATTTTTTTGAGACTGGAGAAGTCATTATAAGTTGCATTTTCAGTTGAATTTTAGGAAACCACTTGAAGCATTTATTATGTCAAACTGTTTCAATTGTTTTTGTTTGATTTGTTCATTACACAGGATAAGTAAACAAAATATGACAAATCTTAGTAAGTGATAGAATATTTAAGCTACCACTCCCATGATCCTCATGGCCAAATAGCTGGTCTAGATCCTTAAGGCATATTAACTTGCAATTGTTAAAAAAACAACTTTGCAAAGTAGAGGCATCACACAGGGAATTTCACGCAGTTATTTGAAATATTTACATTTCCATGATACATTTTAGTTTATTTCATTGTATATTAAATCCTCATTTCATTGATACAAAAATGTCTCCAGCCAGCCATGGTTTATGTCCCGTCCTTGGGGATGCAATGCTTAATGTATCAAAACACACAGTAAAAATACACCTATCGCCAAAAGAGTGAGAGCCATTTCAAAGTCAGCAAACTGCGACTGATATTTGCCGTGAACTACTGTGCAGGAATCCTGTTGCAAACAGATTAAACAGCAGGGCAGCGCTTTCACTGATAACAGCAATGTTGTATCTATATTAGTTTTCCCAAGGCACAGGAAAAAAAATGCTTTGTGCAGTTTTGATCACAGCTGTATACTCATCCCACGAGTTCCAAAACACATGTGGGGCACTGTGGATTAATCTGCATAATCAGAAATTCTAGTCTGTCAAATGGGTCCTATTTAATTCAGACAAGTAAAAACGTGTTTTATTGTCCTTTTTCCATTCTTCTTGATTTCGATATTTTATTTTTATTTGCAAAGCACCCCTCATATGTTATAGCACTTAAATGTATTTTATTTTACAAAAGAAAGAGTAAACCGCAAAGAAACCGCAAAGATTCGATGATTGGATGATGACTTCTTGGCTAAATATTCCTCCTTGCAGGGGGTCATGTAAAGCATTTATCAACCCTTACAAACAACCTCTGCAAAACACGCAGTTTAAGGTGCACCTGCCATTCAATGAATGGTGGCAATTTACAGCCAACATTATATTTTATCTGCTCTCTGCTAACCAAAATTATAAACACATATTTATATAAGATTTTTACAACTCTTTACTGGGAGTGGTTTAATCAACTGCTGTGGTGGTCAGTAGATATATGGTGGGGTTCACATTGCTGACCAGTAAGATAAATACACTTGTACTCATTCAAAAATTTTATCTTCAAAATATACTAAAATAATTAGATTTTGTGACTATACTCAATTATGATATGTACTAATGATTCACTATTTCATTCTTCATTTCCTACTAGAGTTAAATAAAACCAAGAAAATATTTTTAATATGTATGTTATTTTTTGTTATTTAGAATTACATACCTATCAGCTTGTAATGGAGCACTAAGCTATCAAGAAAAACAGGAAGTGTACCTACATGTTCTATATCTAAAGTACAGAGCAAAATGTGGTTCAATAATGGGTATATCAATCTCAGACAATAATGCTGAGAAGGTATACTATTTTGCAAAGTATACCACTGTAATATAATCCAAAAAGGAAAAAATAATAAATAAATTTTATTAATAAATGTTAAAACCAACAACATACAAGTGTACACTGGTGAAGACCACACAAAAAAAGTGCTACAATAACTACCTATGAATAAATGTGCAAATGAAAAAATGAAAAAATCTCAATCAGTGGTTTTAGTCTTATGTATCAGGACTGGAAAGCAATCACCGGGTCACTTGGTAGTTATACCCAAAATTCAAAAGAAGTGCTGATGAATATCAGCAATTAATACAGCTATAGCAAGTGTTCAGGGATTGTAACCAGTGTTATAAGAAATGGTTTAGATGATAATATAGAAAGATACAGAGCGGAAAGCACAGCTTTGCATATAGAGTAGGATGATGTAGGTCTCGCCAAATGCGTTAGCAACAATGTAACTGAAACTACTAATAGATGACAAGATTCAATGTGTTCATGATAAAACTTAGTGGACAGCTTCAACTACTGCAGTAAGATAAATACACTTGTACTCATTCAAAAATTTTATCTTCAAAATATACTAAAATAATTAGATTTTGTGACTATACTCAATTATGATATGTACTAATGATTCACTATTTCATTCTTCATTTCCTACTAGAGTTAAATAAAACCAAGAAAATATTTTTAATATGTATGTTATTTTTTGTTATTTAGAATTACATACCTATCAGCTTGTAATGGAGCACTAAGCTGCTATTCCCTATGGGGATTTTTAAAAACTTGTTTTATTTTATCTATGGTCCCCAAAGAAGTCCCTTGCTGGTACAAAACATGTAGGACCTGTTTCTTGTTTTTAATATTAATTTTTAATTCATGTTTGATTTTAAAAAAGCAACATTCTTTTGGATACTAACCTTGAGTCTGAGAACATTATCCCTGGCATGGAATTCATAAGAGGGAGCAAAATGGAAATGAGATTCTTGGATAGCCCCCCAAGTATCTAAGGGGAGGCCCCCAGAGGTGATTTAACCAAAATCTATTATGTGAGTGCATTTCAAGCTGGGCAGTGTTTAATTTATCTTAACTGTATTACAGATTGTATCTTCTGTAGATACAATCTGCGGTATTCCCCTTGTATTTTATACTGTAATGAAGCACCACTGAAATGAGAGGTCCAAAATAGGCCCTATAAACAGGTCCAAAATAGGCCCTATATTGGCTTCAAGCACAGTCAATGTTCATTTTCAAAAACAGATGCCTACTTTTATAGTAAAGCGCTATATTTATTATATGTATCATTATAGCTACATACAATCTCAGTTTATAAATTGGAATGGCAGTTTAGGATTGAAAATATATCAACAGATTGTTTTCAAATGCCAGTGAGCAGCACGTTCAAACATTTTCACAGCACAATAATATTTTTGTTTCTGTAGAAAAAATGTGATATTTATAATGACTAATCCCTTATAGACCTATCACCCAATATTCTGGAAACGAATGAATCAACAATAAAAAAATATGTTTGTAATTAGTTTCTTTATAAGCAGTGTCTCAAAAATTAACAATGTACCATACAATAAATAGAGAGACAAAACTTAAAATCAGGCAAGAAAGCAGATAGTGTCAGCGCTATTAGTGAACCAATAAAAATGATAAATAGAAAGTGATCTAAATCTTACTGCAACCACTCTTAATGTGAACCTCTCTCCAGAACCCGCAATATATATATATATATATATATATATATATATCACTTTACACGTGGAATGCTAAGGAAACCCTAAAACACACAAACAACCCTTTCAAATCAATCGTCAATATAAACCTCAATAAGAAATAAATAAAATACACAGATCATAGTACACTATATTAAGTTATACACTTATACACTCACATAGAACTGAGCCAAAAGGCTAGCTCACACTTAAAATGCTGCTCGCTCAATAAGGTGGAAACTCCCCCACCCCTCAACCTTATAATCAGATTTGTGTAGCCAATATGATAAATACTTTTTACTACACCTATATTATTATTCTATTTTAAGTCAAAGAGGAGGGTGACAAAGCATCTGTAAAACTCTTGTCTTAAGCTTGCTTTCTGTGGTAGCATTTCTATTTCCTCTTTTGTCAGACACATAACTTATCTGCTTAAATCATGCACGTTTGAGTGGTGGAATTATAGGTCATGCACATGGCATCACTATTTCTGAATACGCACTAGCTTTTAATTATCTGCATATTCTTTGGTTACCACTACTGACCAAAGAAGACAAAGAGATGACTGTCCTCACAGAGCAAGGATGCATTGAGAAAAAAATAATATTCTACTGCCTCTGTCCCCACCTTTGCCCTCCTAAATAAAGTAAAATCTTACCTTTATTCCAGTTTGCCGGCCCTGGCTCTGCCCCTTATCTGACCTCTTTGGATGAAATCATCAGAAGTGATGATTGCAGCGAATCACAATGTTTTCACAGAGGAAAGCATTGGATTGACCGAAATTGCCTATTCTGATTATCTCAGCCGAGTAGATGGGCTTGGGGGCAGGGCCAAGTGCCACCCTGGCCAACCAACATCTCCTCATAGAGCTGCATTGAATCAATTCATCTCTATGAGAAAAGTTCAGAGTCTCCATGCAGAGCGTAGAGACGCTGAACGTCAGTGTAGAACAACTACATTAAGCTGCAGCTTTTCTGGTAACTATAGTGTCCCTTTAAGGATGATTTATGTCATTAGGAATCAATATTATTTAACAACATTTTATATATTTAAATTCAATATTTTTACTTTAAATGTTTTCTTAATTCTCAAAGCATGTGGCCATCAAACATCTTTACACTTCTTCACTTATACCAACTAATCATAATATGCAAACATCCAAGAGAAAGCAGTAATTAAATCTGAACTATTTTGGTTTGTTTTACAGCTGTATTTCTTAGTAAATTAAAACATTATTTGCCAATCTAGAACTCTCCAGAAGCTATTACTATTGATGTACAAAAATTGTTCTAGAAAAACAGAACAGATACTTGAAGCTTCAGATGCTGTTAAAAATGAACAGTAATTTGCCTGGAAATTACACTATGAAATAAAACATTAAAAATTACATATAACTTGTGTGAACCTATTTTTTTCTTATGATGTTCCAATGTCTTTTGCATTTACACGAAAGCGTTAGCAAATTACATCACAATCCAGTTCAACCAAGGCACAAACTTGGCATACGTTGCAAACCAGGTATGCAACATGAGTGTTATATTGCACTCCTCACAATCTTTTTGAAAAGGAAAAGCATTAATGAATCATTAAAAAATGTTTGTAATTTTGTAAGCAGTGTCAAACGAAGAAATTGTTGATAAATACAACAGTATGTATGCATATTATGTATATACTTAGCACTTAATTTCTAGATGACACTGTGCAGTGTAGAGTACTGTTTATATATTCATATGAACTTGTTGGTACACTCACAGGAAGGACGTTTTTTGTTTTTTTACTTGCTCTTTGTCTCTCTTCCTTTTTACCTTTCACCGTGCTGGCTGCTGTTTCAAGTAACTGATATGTTCTAAATGTTTGCTGTTTATCCACACAAGTAAAGCCTAATATGCTTCTTCACAATCTACCAGTGTCTCTTATTGATGCATAACCAACACAAATATGTGGGCACAGACAATAAACAGTGCTTCTGACAACAGAGGACATAAAGAAGACTAACCCATCAAGCAAGAGTGCAGTGAAAAAATGCTCTGCCCATTTAATCCCATGTACTAAATCACTTACCCAACCAGAGATTATGACATAAAAAAAAATACATACATGTCAAAGATAACAAGGAATAGTAGGTTTCTAGCACTTGTTATGTGATGAGACAGGAAGCTTCAACAACCCAAACCAGAGACTCTCCTTTCTGGTTGTTAGTAGTTAGCATGCAAGAAGAGAGGATCAATGCCTTGAAAAAGTCCTCAAATATAGGTCAATATGTAATGAGCAGAAAGGACAAGGGATGGCATATACTGTAGTTGATTGAAAAAATGAATAGGGTATACTGTAGTTGATTAAAGAAAATGAGTAAAAATGCACTTACATTGTATGTAAGGCTGATAATTAGATCCAATATAACATGTTTGGGCAGTATAATCCCTTCCTGTGGATATGTAGTTGTTGTCTTGTCTTGATAGTGTAGTCATTTAAATATGCTGGATGGAGTAAATATATATAAATGCACTCACATTTTTGGAGCCTTCTGATGGCTTCTTATGAATAGTGTGGAGTGGAATAATTCCCACTCTTGGATAGGTATAGTTTCCCCACTCTTGGATATATTATAAATAAATAAATATACTTGAAATCCTTGCCTTGGAGTATATGGATAAAAGAAGAAATAATATATAGTGTTCAATAGTGTTATTAATGTCAAAATACACTTAGGTTGAAATTATATATATATGAATATACATTTATTTTATATTTATATTAATATCAAAATACAGCTTTAAATATATAAACACTATATTTTATTTCTTCTTTGATCCATATACAAGAAATAAAATATAGTTTATATATTGTATTAATACCAAAATACACACAGCACAAAAAATTTAGTGCACAAACAAACTGTCTTTTTTGTAGTAGCCAACAACCCAGTCTACATTATGCAAAGTGTTTTCCATGACAGAATTGTAATATTGATCATTTCCTTTTAAGACGACTTTTTTGCATTCAAAGAACTAGGACGTTTTATTCCACCACAAAATTAATTTGGAGAAGTGTTGATTTTGCCCAGGGGCAAGTTACTGAAAGAGCAGCTTGGAGTATTGTTATTTTATCATATGAATAAATAACTTCTGCCAGCTTTGAAGTTATCTTTCATTGATGCGTGGTCTCAAAGCTGTAGCACAAAGCACCCTTGCATCATACATAGTTTCTATCACAAAGTAATATCAAATAGCAGCAAATTGTTAATTTCTTGCATTGTAAAGTTCATTTTCTTGGATTTTTTCTAGATACTTATATAATGATTAATATAATATATTCCATAACTGAATATTTTTTTCAGGGTGTCAAGGGGATTAGGTATTAACAATAGGTGATAATTTTAGTCCAAATTATATTTTTAACAAAATAACCCAACTGTGTAAAGAGAACGAGGCCATCTATTCAGACTCAACAAAAAGAGATTTGTCCTGCTATCACAGAAAGGTTTATTTACAGTAAGAGCAATATGACTTTGTGATTCTCTATCTTTGAGAAGTTTTTTTGTCTAATTTAAAATAATTTTTTTTGAAAATGTTATGAGTTTTTTCCTAGAAAAAAACTTGATATATAGGGCTTTATATTTGATAGTAAATATTAAAATTGCTTGTTGTTTGAGAAAGAAATCTGATCATTTTAGAACCTATTTGAGGCACACATAAAAAAAATAGCTTCAGATGTTTTTGTTTTGTTGCCTTCTTTTGGAACAAGAAAACAAAACAATTTGTGAACAAAATGTCCAATAAGCACCCCCAAAATAGCTTGCACTAATGTATATTGTACACAATTGAAATTGTTAGACTTTATAAGGGTTATGAACTAATGTAAGACTTGTCGGGACCAAAGTGTGTGGATACATTTTTCCAGTTCAGCTATTTTGATCTTAAATTTAAAATTCAATTTGAATTCATGACAATTCTAATTTTAATAAATAACCCTGCCTGTAACTATATTACTGCATTATGTTATAATTCAAAGTGAAAAGTGCAGGTTAGCATTTAAATTAAGACTTTAAGTTCATTTTATTTTATATCCCCAGTGATAAAAGAGCACCTGTCACCCACTTCTCATTCTGGAAAATAGTACCTTGACAGCAATGACCGGGTGTGTATCTATTCTAAAGTGAAGTGCGCTATTTGTTTGTAAAGTATTCTGAATTAAAACTTTAATGACTCACATTATGGAATTCTGCATTGTTAAACGCAACAAGTTATTTTCTTTCTAGTAAATTCATCTCTGTATGTTAAAGGAGATGCTGATAACACAGAGAATGACATTTGTGGAGTGAAGAATATTGTCTTTCTTCCTGTTTACATTTACGGCTTAACATATTTCAGCATGAAGATAATGTTGACAATTATACACCTGAGTAACTCCAGTGAATTAAAAGTGACAATAACATGTCCATTAACATTTAAAACTGAATCCATGACTCCTTGTTCATTTCAAAATAAACCTTTTTTTTAATGACAAACGTTAGGATAGAATATAATGTATATTTATAAATTATTAATAAAATGGCCAATAAAAAAAATGGCAATTCAACACTTTCCAAATGTTTTAATTTCAAAAACAATATAGATGTAAATGAATGGAGAATAGATACATTATGCATTTTAATGAACAGAAAACACAGAAACATCCGAGTTACCAAGTCTACATTTATAGCCACGAGTAGGGATTATATCACTATACACTGTCATTACTAGAGCTTGTATGAAAGCTCTGTATCATGTGAGTCAGCACTTATGCACCGTCTATGTCTGTTATCCACCCACTGTGATAAATACTATACTATCTCAGCCATTTTTCTCTTTTCTGCTTTTTACATATACCAAATGAGGAAGAAACAAACCACATGGAATCAATGTCATTAGAAGAGAATTTGGACTCTACTGTCATTTCTATTGTGTTTCTTTTGTGTTTTTTTGTTTTTGTTGTTGCTGTAAACTGTTTCTATGTTACCTGTTCATATTGTGTGGGGTATAGAGGGGTCCCTGTGCCCATTGGTTGCTCCTAAAATTGCCTGCTTCTGATTTCTTAGTGCTTATCTGTCCTGTGTAAACATTATACCTCTAGTGCATACTGTATTTACTTGAAAAATGTACTTATATTTTAAATATTTATAATCAAAGTACTTACTTGTCCTCATATTCAATGTTATATTAAATAATATAAGCAAGAGTAAGCAACTAGTTAAATTGTTATTGATTTCAAGTATTTTAACCTTATGTTTAAAATTTTTGCGTAATAATGACATTTTTTTAATTTGTGTATCATTTATGAATTATACATTAAAAAAAATATTAGAGAGTTATTTTTCTTTCGGTCTAGTATGCAACATTGACATTTCATATTTTGGGTTTAAATTGTTGATGTACAAGAGGTTCATTTGAACATGGCAAGCTAGCTCTTGAGAAGAATTGGGGGAAAAAAGTAATGCATGTGTATATCTTAGTAAGACTCATTGCTCATATGTTGGTGTATATACACTTATGCTTATGAAATTAATATTACGTGTATCTCTATGATACATGCATGTATAATAATGCACACCAAGTGATAAGAAAACAAGCCCATTAAGAATAAGAGATCTACCCAAAGGTAACTGTTTAAAAAATAATGGGTTAATCCCAGCATTGGGTTTCCTTTAAAAAATCTTCTATTTTAGCACATGTGATGCACTGAAATGCAAGTGAAATCATTATGGCTGCGTAAAGAATCACCTTGAAACCTATTAAGGTCATATTTATTGCTGTATAAACTAAAATGGTTTATGCTGCTAACTGATTTCCACTTTTATGAGTTATTCTCTAAGCACTGTTGCAAATCATCATATTAGTAAAAAAAAAAAAAAAGACAAGTAGAAAAAAAACCACTTCAATGATAAAAAAAAAAAAAAAAAGTGTTATTGAACAGACCACTAAGATTTCCATCGCAGTCAAAAGCATTCCGGAGGTGAGAGCAAAGCTGTACATAATCAATAATTCTGCTTCTTAATAAAGATACAAAAGCTACATAGACGTCTAGAAGCAGCATAAAGAGTTTTATTAGATCCATGTCATGGCCACTGATAACTTCTTTAGCAATCAGATTAATGCAAAGTCTGCCAAGGCATATTCAATGAGTTGATCCTGGAACACTTTAACCTTTGTTATTGAATTTTATGAAATCTAAATGTACATCAGTTCTCTGGCTACCAAACAACTGCCCAGAGTAATCAACAATTAACCGGGAGTCAAGACGTTGCTAAGTATACGTCTGGAAAAGTAAGGAAATGCTACAAGTAAAAATAAAAATAAATAACAAAATTACAATCTGCCATTATATCTTACTTTGTACTGTGGACATTTCTAATATATTATAACACATTTTTTAAAACTATGCTATTTAATTTATTATTTTTTTGTTTAACGGGGAACAGTTACTTGCCAGGATTTATACTACCATATTTTTTCCTCCCCTATATTTTACAAATATGTACTGATCAAGTTTAAAATTAAAATCAAATCAAGTGATATCTTTATCCTGAAAATGGATGCCTCCATCTTAGCGACCTTTCAATCATTGTTATATATAGACTTTTGCACATGGTATCACGTGGATTGCAACTTGTTCAGAATTTCTGGCGATGGGAAGATTCCACTCAATACCTTTGATATCAAACTTTCCACTGAAGACTCACTAACAATTACTCTAGTAGAGGCATATCTCAATCTTTTGGGAAGCATCATTTTCCAAAATCAATTTGCAGAAATATTTATGAAAATTATTATTAAATAAAAACTGGAGAGTAGCTGGCTGTTATTATTAAATAAAAACTGGAGAGTAGCTGGCCGCATAAACAACATGTTAGCTTAAGATCTGTAAATACATTGTATGCTTGCTATCAGCATTTTCTCTGAGTAATATCCTTTGCTCCAAGGTTAAAATGTTTGGTTTAACCATTCAAGAGAGATATGGATGAGCAGCAAATTTGCGCCACTAAACTTTATGCAATACTACATGATGTGAACATTTAGTAGCTAAATTGACAACATGCTTTGTCTCAATCTCATAGTTTATGCATGATTAATAGACCACACATGTGAAAAAAGCATATTGCGTTTTTTAAGTATACTAATATTTTTGTGTTCGGCACAATGGTATTTATTCTGAATAGGTGCACATTATTATTCAGTTTTGTGTTTTGATTTTTTTGGGGCATGCGATAATATAAGCACCAAAACCATTAAATATTATTATTATTATTATTATTATTAGTGGTTTTGGTACAAGGGCCCCATCCCTGTAATCTGGCAATTGTAAACATTGCCATTATAAATCAGTAGGCCTTTAATTGTTGTCAATGAGCCATAATGTTCATAACTTTAGAACTTTCCTTTGAACAATGCTTTGTGTCTACTATATATTGATTTTAAAATTTGCTTGATTAAATATTTTAATGCCATAGATGTTATGCCTATGATATGTAACAAGCAGGTACATTCACTACAATGTGAACAATCGTGAATTCAAATTAAATGTGAAATTTTAAACTAAAGTAATCTAAACAAAAACAAGATGACTTAGAGAACTTTTCTAATAAGGCTAGTTTAGTCTAAAATGTAGAAATAATTTTGACTTATCTTTTCCAAATATTGATCTTTGCATGTCCCTACTAAGCATATAATATGTGTACCATCATAAATAAAAACTCTGGAACAATCACTGCCTTAATCTAATGAATCTGCCTTAATTTATTAAGTATAATGGAGAATTGACTTTAGTAAAAATGCTTAGTTGAGAAATGAAAAGTCAATGATTTTTTTTTTTTTAAGGAAAAATAAGTTAACTACATAAATATGAATCAGAGTAAATGTTTTAAAATAATATTAAATGTTACAAAACTTACAAATAAAAAATATAAGAGAACCAACCATGTGTCAGTTACACATGAAATTACTGTTTTCTTTTATTTAACTCACTTATTCACATATTTCATTTCAGGTCTTTTATTACACTTCAGAAAATGAATGCCAAATACGGTAAGTTTGATTACAGAAAGTCTAAGAAATAGCGTATTCTCCTGTGACTTCTAGATTTCCTGATACAAATGTGTACATTTTTCTATCCTGGGGATATATTCAAGTTACCTAGTAAATGGGTTAATGATAAAAGAAATACGACTTTCAGATTAATCGTGTTTGACATTGAGAAGTTAAACCTTAGAATATGCATTCCTCCCATCCTCTGCATGGCAATATTTTGAATGACACAATACATGTTCATTAGTGAAATATTTCTGGAGTCAAGCGTTGTTGATTGAAACCAATATCCGATAACAAACATTATTCTCGCTGCTTCCTTGCAGCCTTCCTATTTATATTCTTCTTGAATACTAAATTAGGTTGAAAAAAATTTAAGGGCAGCATTATAATTCAAATAAAAAGTGCAAAATCTATAATGCATACATGAATATATATACAGATATGTAACATATATGACAGCACTTTTTATATATGAATTAAACATCACATTCTAGTGATCAACCTAAATGCAAAATTAGGACCTGTGTAGTTGTAATATGATACATATACAAGTTTCCTCAGTTTAAAGTGTTTTTTATTTTGGCTGCTTTGATTTAAATTTTATAAGTTGATGGTCAACGCATGGCAACTTGCAAGTATATAAACCACCTAGTGGTCTAGAAGGGAAGCAGAAAGTATATCCTACTTGCTTCCTCTCATAGCGTAGTCCACTTTATTACAGGCAGAGTGCCAGGAGTATGACTTTACTGCTCTTAGAAAAAGAAGATAAGAGAAGATTGTTGATACTGGAGAGCCTAGGTCTACTCTTTTATTATTACTATTGGCTATTTATTTAGAAAAATGTTCTGAAGAACTTTACAATTATAGAAAATGGCTAAGAGTGCTTAGAAGGCCCTGCTCATCTAAGCTTACAATCTATGAGAATTTGTTTGGAAGATAGGTATATGTTATTAGGTGTTTTACCAATGAACGCTTACTGGTAAAGTGTTCTGACTATAACCACTGACTATACCACTGTTATAACCAGCTCTCTCACTAAAATACCTGGTATAGAAATGTGTGTTAATTGAGTCCCTTGGTTTTTAGGTTGTGTTGCAATTCAATTCAAAGAAAGATGTTTTATGCAAATAGAACTGAGCTGCATATGAAGGACCCTTTGTTTTCTGAAATATATATATATATATATATATATATATATGTAAATATATATTTAATGTCTTGTATCAATTTTTTTCAAACAATATGGAACTCATACATAGCTTTCATTAAACAAGGGAGAAAATGCAGCTATGGCTATTCGGCTCCCTTTTCATTTTTTACGTTTGCTAATGTGTCTGCAATAAAAGTTCTCAAAGAAATATGTTGTGCAGACAGAAAATAATCCTAGGAGCATACAAGTTACAATATAATTTGAAACAAGATATAGCAGAAATTGCCTACGGTTATATTGAGTGATTCTTAAATCCAGGTATTCCAATGTCCAGCACAATGTTGTTCTCACACACTAATGCCTTCTGTGAGGTAATAAATGCATTTTCTAGGAAATATATCTACCTGTTATAAAGACTTCATGAAATTCCTTTCCTGTCCATTAAATTTATGTTGACTTGAAAGAATAAGAAATGGTAATCTGCTTTAAAATAGGACTGATTAAAGTTATTTTGGACTCTGTCTGGCTCTCAAGCCATTATACACTTACTAAATTCCCAGATGAATGTGTTTAAAATGCAGTTTAGGAGAAGATGTCTGTACTTAAATGTTCCTAAACACGATGTAGCTGGCACAGGAAAACGTAACACTAAAATGCTATTTATTGTATACTTTGAAGGATATTGATAAACATCTAGACACTGACATAACTTAAGCACAGTATACATATTCAATGTTAAATCCCATTGTTTTTCTGAATGCATTTAACAAAAAAAAAACATCACAGCCCATAGGTCATATGTATCAAAGATTCTTAGTTCACTATATGTCTGCATAACACCTCTACAACACTTCCTGGCATCAACTTGAATGAGAAGAAAATAAACAATTGATCAAGGCAAAAAAGGTGCGTTTCGGGTCAACGTATAAGATGTGGATAGGCATTCTTTTGCTTTCACTGGTGATGCTTCGTTTAGAGTTTCCTTGCTAAATCTCCAGAACCATATTTAGCAATATTCTAGATGTATTCTAATACCGATGGATAGAGCTTCTTTTCTAGACTATCAGTGCTGTGTTTGAATGTTATCATTCAATTAATTAGAAAGTATGTACATATATATCTCTCTGAGGTTGTTTAAGGTAAGTGGAGAAGATTCAATTTATGAACAGGACACATACTATCAGAGCATTAAGTTAATGATACAAACAAAAGATGGCCAGTGGAAAATGGACAACATTATTAGCTTGTCCTTTAGATTCAAGGCTATAGCTGATTGTACAACACAACAATTAGTTGAAAGTTACAATGATATGTTTTTGTCTATACTATAAAATGCAATAGATAATTTACATAAATAATTATTTATGGAATAGTGAATGAAATTGAATATTTTATTTCTATATACAACATTGCTTGGTTCCCTTGGCTTTTAAATGATAAAAGTAAGTGTTAAATATTTTCATTTTTCTTACAGATTTATGGATTCTACTTACTATGCAGCTACCCTTTCGGGCTTGTTTCTCTATAGTGACTGCATGCTGAAAGCATCATGATTTATCCTTTCCTTTGTGCCAGTGAGTTCCTTAAATAGTACAGTGTGACTTCTCAACAGGAATCCACAAATGATTAAATGTTTTACAAAGGCAAAATCCTCATGGGATGCATGCACTCGGAGACACATAGCGACTTGGACATTTTTACACTTGAAAGCTCTAAAATGACATTCTTCAGTAGGAGAGGAAAACATTTTGGTCCAACTTCAACAGAATTTTTAAGTTATTTTATCCAACTGGGAAAGATTATGAGTGTCTCAGTTCATATTGGGAAAACCTTTTGTTCTCTCCCCATGGAAACAATCTGAAGATGCATTTTTAATAATAGAGCAAACTTTGTGCCAACAGGGCTTCCAACAAAAATGAATATCCTTATGTCCTTTAAACTTTCAAATAATGCAACTCAAAACTTTACTGTGGAAATTAATTTTATTGTTAGGAAAAATTAATTTGAATAAATTATATAAATTATATTCAAAGGCAGTTCATGGAAGCTATCTTAAAGCATTTTATAAGGCTGCCATTAGCAGTCCAGATAGTCAAGGATGAACAAATGACACTAGAAGTCCAGATTCCATATGTATCATAACCACATCTAATAGTTTGAAAGGTTACAGTTGAACAGAACTATACAGCATTAATAGCATTGTATTAAAATACATTGATGGTAATTTTGCAGTCATTGATATTTAATTTCGGTTCCAAACCCTTTGGGTCATTATTTTTCCAAGGTCAAGAGATTTCCATGATGTTTGTCATCTTCCTAATGTTATTACTGCTTTCAATATTTTCTGTCTTTGTTGTTAAACACGGTTACCTTTTATGCCACTATATACCATTATTCTACACCTACAACAATTTTATCAACCCAAATATTTGTACCCATATTGAGAAACAAAAAATCATCTGGGATTATTTAAAAGTTGCTCTATTGAAGGCAACAGAAAATTGCATTAGGCTTGTCAGTAAAAGCAAAAAATTCAAGAAACCACTGTGGTACTCCGCAGATGTGGCCAAAATAGTTAAAAACAAAAAGTTAGAATTTAGGAATTATAAAAAAAACCAGAGTGAGGGAGACAAAATGATCTATAAGATTAGGCAGAAAGAGGCTAAGCAAGTTATAAGAGCTTCCAAATCACACACAGAAGAGAAAATAGCACAGTCAGTAAAAAAGGGGGATAAAACATTTTTTAGATACATAAATGAGAAAAGAAAAGTAAAACAAGGATTAGTTAGATTAAAAACAAAAGAAGGAAGGTATGTAGAAGAGGATAAAGGTCTAGCTGACTGCCTCAATGAATATTTTTGTTCTGTATTTACAGATGAAAATGAAGGAAAGGACCTCAGTTGAGAAAAGGATAAATGAGTCATTTATTACACGTGAGTTTACAGAGGAAGAGGTTCTATTTCAACTGTCAAAAGTAAAGACAAATAAGTCAATGGGACCTGATGGAATACACCCAAAGCTATTAAAAGAGCTTAGTGGTGTACTAGCAAAACCATTAACAGATTTATTTAACCAATCATTGTTAACAGGAGTAGTCCCAGAAGATTGGAAGTTAGCGAATGTTGTGCCCATTTACAAGAAAGGTAATAGGGAGGAGTCGGGCAACTATAGGCCAGTAAGCCTTACTTCAGTAGTGGGGAAAGTGATGGAAACCATGTTAAAGGATAGGATTGTTGAACATCTAAAAACACATGGATTTCAAGATCAGAGACAACATGGGTTTACTTCAGGGAGATCATGCCAAACTAATCTTATTGATTTTTTTGATTGGGTAACTAAAATTATAGATCAGGGTGGTGCAGTAGACATTGCTTACCTAGATTTCAGTAAGGCTTTTGACACTGTTGCACATAGAAGGCTTATCAATAAACTGCAATCTTTAAGTTTGGATTCCAATATTGTTGAATGGGTAAGGCAGTGGCTGAGTGACAGGCAACAGAGGGTTGTAGTTAATGGAATGTATTCAAAGCTTGGACTTGTCACCAGTGGGGTACCTCAGGGATCTGTACTTGGACCCATTCTCTTTAATATTTTTATTAGTGATATTGCAGAAGGTCTTGATGGTAAGGTATGTCTTTTTGCTGATGATACTAAGATATGTAACAGGGTTGATGTTCCAGGAGGGATAAGCCAAATGACAAATGATTTAGGTAAACTAGAAAAATGGTCAGAATTGTGGCAACTGACATTTAATGTGGATAAGTGCAAGATAATGCATCTTGGACGTAAAAACCCAAGGGCAGAGTACAGAATATTTGATAGAGTCCTAACCTCAACATATGAGGAAAGGGATTTAGGGGTGATTATTTCTGATGACTTAAAGGTAGGCAGACAATGTAATAGAGCAGCAGGAAATGCTAGCAGAATGCTTGGTTGTATAGGGAGAGGTATTAGCAGTAGAAAGAGGGAAGTGCTCATGCCATTGTACAGAACACTGGTGAGACCTCACTTGGAGTATTGTACACAGTACTGGAGACCGTATCTTCAGAAGGATATTGATACCTTAGAGAGGGTTCAGAGAAGGGCTACTAAACTGGTTCATGGATTGCGGGATAAAACTTACCAGGAAAGGTTAAAGGATCTTAACATGTATAGCTTGGAGGAAAGACGAGACAGGGGGGATATGATAGAAACATTTAAATATATAAAGGGAATCAACACAGTAAAGGAGGAGACTATATTTAAAAGAAGAAAAACTACCACAACAAGAGGACATAGTCTTAAATTAGAGGGACAAAGGTTTAAAAATAATATCAGGAAGTATTACTTTACTGAGAGGGTAGTGGATGCATGGAATAGCCTTCCAGCTGAAGTGGTAGAGGTTAACACAGTAAAGGAGTTTAAGCATGCATGGGATAGGCATAAGGCTATCCTAACTATAAGATAAGGCTAGGGACTAATGAAAGTTTTTAGAAAATTGGGCAGACTAGATGGGCCGAATGGTTCTTATCTGCCGTCACATTCTATGTTTCTATGTTTCTCTGTTTTCTATGTTTCTATGTTTAACTTGTTCTAGTAGTTTTAGATTTAAATCAGCATTTATGTATGACACAATTTTATTTTTTACTTTTTACCAGTATTTTGATGTCACAGGTTCAGTGAATAAATCATTTCTCTCTGACAAATTAGTAGTGAACATGGACATTGGACAATTTGTTTGTTTGCGATTCCATTGTATTTGCCTTAGTGAATACGTTTCTGGATGCTGATGTCACATTAGCCTTCTAGCTAAAGTATAAGAAGTATAAGCATGTGTGGGATATTCACAAGTCTATCCTAGATATAAGATAAGGCAATGGACTAATGAAAGTATGTAAAAAATTGGGCAGACTAGATGGGACGAATAGCTCTTATCTGCTGTCACATTCTATGTTTCTATGTTTCTAGATGCCCGTCTCATTCATGGTATGCTTAATGAGTGTGTCAACTGCCCTAAGATATATTTTAACAGAGGGCTAAATTACCTGTCTGTCCATCAGCCAACAAAATATTATTGTGTTGAGATTGTCCATTATCTGTTTGCAGATAATAATTATGCAAATTGAGTAATTACCTTTAATATGGTTGATTAGACTGTAGCAAATGTTTAGATTTTCATACCTTACCTTTTTAGTGAAGCTTACATTTGACAATAAAAATTTAGTTTATTAATACTGGGATATTCAATAAAAAAAGTTATTTATTTTAAATGCACACCCTAATAAAATTTATTTTGCCTGGGATATCACAAGAGTTTGTAAATGGGATAGGACTGCTACTTCATGGAAAGGGATGGAGCTTGGGTCTAAAAATATGACCAATGCAGTTATAGAAAAAAGTGTTATAGTAAAAAGTGCCCCATTGATGTAAGCTGATAATACTGTCCATTATATTGTCACTCCATGCCATAAGCATGATTCCTATTCCTCCTGATGCTAAACCAGCAAACGCTTCAATCGGTTTGTTACCACCTTTTGGGTCAACAGAGACAGAAAGTGGATGCCTGATAACAAGAACTTGATCGACATGTCTTTTTTGCAACCTCAATTACTGCCTTACTATTTGACCTCTGCAGTGTAGTTATTCCAGCTGGATCCTTCACACTTTTAGTGAGCGACTTGTTTCTCACATTTACCCTAAGGCAACCCCCAACATGCATGACCTTCTGCTCTAGCATTTCAATCTCTGAAATGTGCTTTCCTCTCAAATTTTGTTCAATGTCTGACTCATACAAAATACATTCCCTCCCATGTGGCCTTTTAAATGTTTCCTGTTAAGTTTTATCATTTTATTGGAACAAAGCAATTTTGATTTCTACGTTTATATCATGAGCAATAAGCAACAATAAATGTGACCATTGAATTTTACTTCTTCATTTATTATATAATAGTGGGAAATGTGTACATATAGAGGATATAAGACTCGTGCAGTTGTAGAATATCAATTTTGCTATCAATACATGTTGAATTATTTAGCTGGACATCCAATTAAATTTTCTGGTAGTAAAGAAGGCAATCAAACCTCTTTCCATTCAACCTTGACAGCATTGTTTCTCTTTCTGTAGGGACTTATGAAAAAATAAATGCAGCATCAGTATATAGATCGATCGATCTATCTATCTATCTATCTATCTATCTTTCTTTCTTTCTTTCTTTCTGTCCATTTCTCTGTTTAAAAGACAGACAGACAAACTGAAAGATAGACAGATGGATTATTTATTTATTTATAAAATATTTTATCCAGATGGATGGAAGCAGAGAGACAGACTGATGGACTGACGGACTGACGGACGCACGGACGGACGGACAGACAGACAGATAGATAGTATATTGTTTGTTACTGGTTTTTTTACTGTTGTTTTAGAATTATCTCAAAAGCCTATTTTTGATAGGCTTTTGATAGGCTTAATTAAATCATGCAGATAGGCCAAGGATGTTTGAATGCAAACCATATATTTTAATTATTTTTATATATCCTTCCATTGTGATTTGTATCTGCCACAGCAAATGTGGCTTCAAAAATAAGTATGGATGATTCACCTCTTTATTAAAATGGAAGCATTTTTATGGTTTAAGACTTTTAGGACACTGACAAATCTATAGTCTGTTTCCCTTTGATGTTGGTGATCCTGAATCCACTGTAGCAATTGATTAAAAATAGAGTTGAAAGAGAGAAAATCAAATTTTATAAAAAAAAAATTACTTTTCTCCCAAACGGAAAATGTCAGTGCAGTTTGATACCTACTTTATTTAGTAATAGAATGATGATCGGACGTCATTTCTTGCAGAGGATATTTATATTTGTATGAATATTTTGCTTTGGGGGTTTTAACCCCTTAAGGACCAAACTTCTGAAATAAAAGGGAATCATGACATGTCACACATGTCATGTGTCCTTAAGGGGTTAAAAATATTCTATCATTGATTGTGATAAATATTCAGTTTTGAGTTCACGTAACTGAAATTTCACACTGTTACATTTTTATTGCCTTGGAGTGTAATGGTTCTTGTCAAAGTCAAATAATTTGTAATAAATGGCTGCAGTTAAGTGTGTTTTACACAAATAAAACTACTTAATTTGCTGCAGCTCATGGATAATAAACAAATATTTAAATAAGTACTCCCCTGAAAACAAAAAGTAATTAAAAAAAAGTATGCACATAAACAACTATGTACATAAGACTCAATTTAATATTTTTGAATTAGCTTTTCAAATGATATCTTGAAAAATGTTTTAATATGTTAATGTTTTGTTATTTTTTATGATATATTTAAATATTTTTATATATTATATATTATTTAATATTTCATATTTTAAGAAAAAAATATTTAAAAAGTTTATCCAAAAATATTAAATATTTTGAAAAACATATCCAACAATATTAAATCAAGGCCATAATTTCCACTAAACCAAATGCTACCATATCTAAGTGAACTCGGTGTATAGGCACCCTACATGCTGATTATATAGAGCCTGGTACGGCTCTAGCTTTGTGAGTTTGATTCCTCTCACTTTGTTTTTATTTATACTGTTTATATATAGAAGGCACTGTGTTTTTATTTATACTGTTTATATATAGAAAGCACTATGTTTTTATTTGTCTCTATCTTTTCAGATGTATTGAACTTGTGCTGCTTAAACACACATAAGTATATTTAGTGTATATTCACCTTGGGTGTAAACTGCTTTGTATTTCATGAATTCTATATAGAGGTAATAGGGGAATATACCTTCTTTACACCCAGGTTTTATTATTATTATATTTTATTTCCTGAAGTGCCTACACCAACTATTTCTTCATTTTTTCCAAGGACTATATTATTTGGATTGTGGACGACATGCAGTTAAGAAGAGAGCAGAAAAGGTCCTATAAAAAATGTTTTTCCAGTGCCCTGATGATTATTCATATTGTCAGAGTCACAAATTACGTACACAGCAACTTACTTTATTTTATTTCTTTTTCGGATGAGCTAAACCAAAATTACATATCTGGTTACAACCGGAATTTGTATTGTTTTGACAGTTGATGACAATTAAACTGTATTGATAGATCATATAAAATGCTTGGGCAACAAAGTTTCACGCAATTGTGTCATCTCGTACATGTGTAGTGGGTTTGAATGTAAAAGGAAGAATGAGACTGATGGAATTATAAACATTATATTCACATCTGCTCCTTTTATTGTCCTTTCTCATGTTGTGTAAAACTGTTGCAAGCCAAAAGCTTCAACATCTGTATTATCAATCCTCTTACAAACAGTTCTGCAAATGATGCTTAGGTTTGCTGAAACCCCGAGACTAAAAAGCAAGAGGGATCGAAAAACAATGAATCATTATTTACTATCTACCAATTTTGTTTCATAGGAATTTTAACAACTTATGTCACTGTTCAGCTTGTGCCAAAATTACTTTCAATAAGAGGATTTCAGTGCAGATGTTACTGTTCTACACAGCTGTACAGTTTGTTATTTGATACAAATTTGGTTCTTTCAAATCAGCATATTGTATGATAACTATAAGTAATACATAACTCTTGTTTTGTTAAAGTCAACAAATAATTTTGGCTGTCTACAAACATTATTTGTTCTCAAACATTGAAATCTGTATTAGTTTTTTTCCACTAAGCTTATCTGCATTTGGCTTCCCATTGTATTATAAACTTCAATCTTTACAATCCTCTGAATACCATTTAAGCCTCAGAAAGAAATTGACATATGTCTTATGGATGACATGTGCCTTGCTTTGAGAAAAGATAACACACAAAAACAGCTATTATGTCCTCATGAAGTAGAAGGCAATCAAACCAGTAATTTTCTTTTTTTTCATGCAACGTCAATTGATTTGAATCACTCATAATCATGTTCTTCTAAAGTATTTGGAAGAGGAAACAGGGAATATTCCAAAAAGCTTTAGGTAGGTTACCAGTTTATTAGGAGATATTCTCATATGTGAAGAAAAAAAGAGAAAACATAGAGAATAATTGAAAACAATCGTTTAGAAGGAAGTAAATAAATTAACATGGATGCTACGACTTTGTTCTACATTCTACGTTTCAGTGTCCATGAGTTCCAGTGTAGTCTTGTTCTGGCTATAAACCTAGGGGATCATGAGAATATTATGCACTTTTGACCTGCCATACAAAAAGCAGCAAGGGTATCATTGTTTCTTCGAAGGGTCATTTTAAGCACAATATCAACTTTGCATTATTGCAAAGCTTTGGGTGCATAGAGTGCCCTGTGCCCTCCCTTCCAAGATAGGCTGTAGCCTTTTTCAAAATTGCTGCGGCTAAAAAACAACCACCATGGAGCATGAAGTTTATCTCTCCTTTTCTAAGATCTATCCAATATATTTCTGTGGTGTGGGAGCTATAAAGAAAGACGTCTCTCTTCTCCCCACACATGCATGTGTTGGGAGATTGCTGCACATCAAACTAGGCTGCTTACAGAAATATAGCAGCTGCGGTATGATTCTATGAGTTTGTAAAGCAATTGCCATCGTGTTATTTTTCCAGCATGTATTATAAACCTCTGCTAGAAAACGGTCAATGGGGTAGTAGAAAAATCAACAGAACAGAATAAAATGGTCTTGAATGGAAGGTTGATGGGGCTGGCATGGGAGAGGAGATGGAGAATTTTCCAACTGGTGATCTAACTAAACTGGCTTTTTCTTTTTATTATTTTATATTATTATTATTCTCATAATGTGTTAAAGATTTTTTTAATGCCTATCTATTGTCTAGTGTATCCCATTTAATATATCCCACATAATTTATAAGCATTTACTAAGATGTGCAAAAGTTGAATTGTCACCAGAAAAAAAGGCAACAGCTCCTTTTTCAATGATTGCATCTAATTCAGAGGAAGTCTAAAACTTCAGTTGGACCATTGCCTTCAAGGAACAAGCTCCACGTGTCTGTTTTAGAGACAAATAAAGTCTAACTGCTGTCAATACTTCAGCTCAAGAGAAGTAGGGAATGCATCATAAACCACTTTGGCATTGAGATGGTTTTGAAAGCTTGATCTTTGAATGATTTTTTATGAGTTGCAGACTGACATGGCTGTTTTGCATTAGAGGGATACTTAACTAACCAATATATTTTTTGTGAACAATGTTTCATGACCAGCCCATATTCTTTTTTATACAGAATGTATTTTGTTTGTATAATAGTACTTGAAACTGGTGGAAAATCTAGTGCGAAGGACAAAAGAATACAGGGTGTGATACTTTTAAATAGAAATACAAGAGAACATTTTCACCCAGGGCAATTAGTTTGATTTGGCTTTTTTCGTGTTATATAAGAGATGCACATTGTCATGTAATAGTATCAACTAAAAGCTACAAAAGGACAGGATAATGGATTGAAAGAGAAAGATGTACATTACAGAAATATTTTTGCCAAAGGCATGTTCAGTTGCAGAAAAAGCACATGCTTAGAATTATCACCCATACCATTATTTCAAATGCAAAGCATTTAATGGCATAGCAAATGTTATTCGACTATAACATTTACACCATGTATATGGATGTGTCTATATATGTTGATTTTACACTGATGTGAAATGATAAGGATCAAACAACATTCCCAGAATGCTATGCAAAATTAACACATACGGCTTTGTCACTTCACATTCCCTTATGCTTTAGCATTTATGTATGTTTGTATGAAGTGTTAGATATCCTATATGATGTCATGCTCCTTTTAACACTGTCTAGTGGCTATTTGTGCTTGTTTTTTTCTTTAACGTGACCAGCAGGCTGGTACCCTCAAATCTCCAGTGTTTTTTGCTAAGTACTAGTTTCTGCTGATAAACTAAAGTGTGTAGCCTTAACAACGACTATTTTTGTCAAATAACACAGTACATTATATTATCATTTTTTTTACACATTGTAGTATAGTTTAGTAATAGCATGAGTTGTACTGTGCTCCTATAGGGTTTTTAATAAGACTGAGCAATGCGGTCAAAATATGTGCCAACAATCGATTGGCTGCTAGTTGCTGGCCAATGGGATGAATCCTGAAACAGCTGAAGGAAAGTCTGTTCACATATAATTTTAAAGGATTAAATGTGCTAATAATTAATTATATCTGTAAGATAGCATCTAAAACATCTCAACTCTTCCAAATCTCATACATAAGTATGAATCATATATTGTTCATATCTTACTATGAAATATGTTTGTGTGTGTGATAGAATTTATCTTGATTCCAAGGCTCAAGCTTATAGGTGTCATATTTTGATATCCTATATTAAAATTGGCTAACTTGGACTCAGGAAATGCTTGATACTTAGAACAACACTTAAGACCATATACGTCTAGTTCCGGGAGCAGATAGCCCCCACCTGAGTTGTCTCTTCTCAAATCATTCCGTTCTTTCTCTTTCTCAGAACTTATTTGTTATATGTACATGACGTTCATCCCTATGTCTTATCTGTATTCCTTTTACCCTTTCACTTCCTTCCTACTACTGTCCTATGAGTATTTGCATGTAAACACTTACTTTTTCATGTATAAAAACCCAACTGAAGAATAAACAACAGAGGCTTATTTTGATCACCAACACGCGTCTGGTGTCTAATTCACACTTCTCCAAGTGCACTTGTAATAATAATTTGGCTTCCTCTGAATATAACAAAGATCATTATTTGGATCTATATCATGTGCATGTATGTATATGTTCATGTATGTATATGTGTTAATATAAATATATGTGTAGATAGATAGATAGATAGATAGACAGACATAGATAAACAGACTTATATAATTTCTATTTTCTGTGAAATGTCTGAGGCTGTTTAATTAGATTTATTTCTCACAGAAATTCTATGAATTGTAATACAGGGGCTAGCTGTAGCAAAACACAATGTGACACATGAACACATCTTCATCGAGAACTGAAGATGCATATTAACTCAGCGTGACACACTAATATCAGAAAATGCTGCAATCTAATACACTGTGAAATTTCAACACCAGATATCAATCCCACATCATTGTCCACAAGAGTTTGTTGTAGAATTGTAAATTACTTCTGTGACACTTTGCTTATCTCACAATCACGCTAGCTAACAGCATGGCTGTCCGATGCACACCTGATCCTAATGTGCTAAAAGTGTTTTCTAATAACCAAACTGTCACATGAATGTGTGCAGACTGCAACATAATTAGTTGGTCTCCTAACTTTCACATTTCATTACACTTAAAACTTTAGCCTTGAATTGTAGAGCATCCATGAAGTCTGAGAATCGACAAGAATATTGTGTGTTGTTTTCTTTTTTCTTTTACATTTTTCCATCTTTTTGACAACGAAAAGAGTTAATTAAGGACATTATTAAGCACCGGTTAAGCACTCTATGTTTCCCTTTTGATATATTATAGGAAAGGAGATGGGATACTAATTAATAAACTTTATCCCATCAATTCACAGATCACAATATAATGGGAAAGGAGAAGGGTAGCTTTACACCCCCCTACATTAATTAAACCATCACCTTAGCTGATGTGTGTCAGGAATAGGATAGATATTAGAGACCTTAAGACTTTGGATCTTTTTGCTCACATTCAAATGTATAGTGTACAGATGGAGATTTGGGTGTGCTAACTTCATTGCACATTAGTATTACCCCTGATAGAATCTCCTATAGTTTAAAGGTAATCCTGTACATCAAATTTAGCAACTTCTAATCTTTACTTATTAAGAGGACCGATGAGTAGGAGAGATACAAAAATCTAGATTTGTTCTCTAGAGGTGATTAAGCATTACAAGTTAGATCATTCTTTTTACATCAAAGTACGTCACTCCATTTGTGATCTGTTTGTATATCTAGTTTGCAAACTATGTCTGTGACTACGGTATACATGTATTTATCTTAAAGGGACCGTTTAGGAAACATAAGGCACCATAACAATTTAATCTAAATAAAAACACGCATGTTTCTTTCCAAACCAGTTTTGTGAATGGGAAGTCACTGTTCGGCTGAGGGTGTCAGCTGAACACTCTCAGCCAATCAGCAGTACCCCTGTCCACTGACTGCATGCCCCCTGTGGGGAAGTTGATATTCACACTGGAGGCAACTTTAGTGCTAAACCATTCGAGAACGGTTTAATCCCTGAAGGAAAACTGTGCCCAGAGACCTCCTGGCACTAAAACAACTTATCTTTGATAAAATTGTTCTGGTGCCTGGAGTGCCCCTTATTAATATATTGCTACAGCTATAAACACTTAAAATGGTCTACTAGCTCATAAGGTCTTTGTATAAATGCAATCTAGACATTTAATGGTCAATCAACCATGGCCTACGTGATTTAATATTTGTCCATGGTTAAATCATTGCCTATATCCCACAAATGGTTAAAAGATTGTAGAGCAGAATGACTAAGAATTTGCTCATGCTTGCCTCTCTTACTAATTCTGTAACATATTTTTTTAAATGTATAGTTTTTGCTGATCTAGCAAGACTGTTCATTGCAGATATCGTGGTAGTGTACATGTTATTTAAAGACCTCAGGCCCATTCTTTGTATGAATATTGATAGGTCAAACAGATACATACATTTTCCATTTATATAGGACTGCTACAATATACTAAGATTAATTCAGTAAATGCTGTACATTTGCGATATTTTCCTTCTTTTTATGAAATAACTAAAATCTTGCATATATTCAACATAGAAGGTTCCATAGTTTTTCAGCTCAATAAATGTAGTGATTACATATGTTCGTTTACTGTTAACATAAATAAGAAATATTTAAATTTGCTATATATTAGTTAATGTGTCTTTCTGAAAATAATATTTATTTGAAAATGTCCTCATTCAGTAGAAAAAACTCTAAAGCACTATAGAAAACATATACTAAAATAAAAAGATTTTTTTTAAAAAGTTAAAAAATGATTACTTATTTTTTTTGCATTTATCACTAGTAGTAATTTTCTAAATTACAAGCAATTTGTTAGTGAATTTTGTAAATATATCCACAAATTAGAAATATTTTAGCATGGCAGCTCATATTATCTTATAAATATATAACATTTTGCTCTTTTAAAAAAACATTATTTCTAGTGGTTTAACCCCTTAAGGACAAAACTTCTGGAATAAAAGGGAATCTTGACATGTCACACATGTCATCTGTCCTTAAGGGGTTAAGAAATGTATGCTTTTTAATACCAAAAATGCTCTACAGCTCTAAAGAAACGTATTTTCAATCACTTCTTTTATAGAAACTTTTACCAACTTACAATTTGCCATTATTCACATTATATACAATTTTTCATCCACTATGTCATTACAACCTATATATAATTTTGCAAAATTTGCCATTAATCATTCTACATACCATTCACCCCATTTACCATTATTCATATTTTATGTAATTTCACCCCTTATGACATTACTCAACCCATATGCCATTATTCAAACTATATGATATGGTTTACCCAGAGAATGTCTCTTCTGGGACTACTGCTGCATATATAACTTGTGCCATCTCACAGAAAATTTATATTGAGCATTTCACCTATTTCTCTTATATTTATTATTATTAGGGCATATAAGCTCTAGGAATAGCTGTGTTGATACATAGATGATATATAGCTGTCTTTTTACTTTTACACTCATTGACCCTTATACATAGTCAGCTTTTTAACGCCCATGCAGGGACTATCCCTGGATACACGGACATCCCATTTCTATCTGTCCTTTTTTCCCAGACATACAAGCTATGTCCCATACACACTACTTCCCGTTATACTCAAACATTCTATCTCTTTTCTTAACACACACTTTCCCCTATACAAAAACACCCCATTGCATTTTCAATTGAAAAGTTTTGTATTTAAAAGTTTACTAATAAATATATATACAAAATATACATTTTATATATAGAAAATATAAATTGTTTATTGTTCCTATCTATAGTATAGCAACTCCCATTGTATATTTATTTATTTATAAAATATTTTACCAGGATAGATACATTAAGATTTCTCTTGTTTTCAAGTATGTCCTGGGTCCACAAAACATTGCATTGTTACAATAGGATAGAATATTACAAAAATACAATTTACAAATATGAGTGAGATTCATATCTATAGTATAGCAACTCACCCTGTATGAGTGAGATTAATATCTATATCTATATTATACCATCTATATTATACCAACTCCCACTGTATGAGTGAGATTTATATCTATAGTATAGCAACTCTGACTGTATGTGAGTGAGATTCACATCTATAGTATAACAACTCCCCCTGTATGAGTGAGATTAATATCTATATCTATATTAATATCTATATCTATATTATACCCATAGGCGTGCGCACGGGGTGTGCCGGGTGTGCCTGGGCACACCCTAATCCCGCGGCACGTCTATGCATATTGAGACCGGCAGGGGAGATCTCAGGATCTCCCCCCGTCGGCTCATGCAGAGCCGGCGCTATCCGAGCGCCGGCTCTGCTCTCAGCCTCCCTCCCCACTGACCCACATGCAGGGAGGGAGGCAGGAGAGGACCCGGCGGAGCTATTGCCGGCAGCTCCGCCGGGTTCCTCTTGCGAGATATGAGCGTTGCCACGGCAATGCTCAAATCTCGCGAGAGTGAACTCTAGCCCCACAGGGGCTAGAGTTCACTCTCCACTGGACCACCAGGGAAAGCAGCAGCACGATCCCCCCTCCCTACAAAAGGTAAGAAGGGAGGGGGGATAGCAATAATGTACCCCCACCTCCACCCCCACAATCACCCACCCACATACAGCACACACACATACAGCACACACAGACATACACAGCACCCACACACATACACAGCACCCACACACATACAGCACCCACACACATTCAGCACCCACAGACATACACAGCACCCACACACATACAGCACCCACAGACATACACAGCACCCACACACATACAGCACCCACAGACATACACAGCACCCACACACATCACCCACAGACATACACAACACCCACAGACATACACAGCCCACACACATCACCCACAGACATACACAGCACCCACAGACATACACAGCACCCACACACATACAGCACCCACACACATACACAGCACCCACACACACAGCACCCACAGACATACACAGCACCCACACACATACACAGCACCCACACACATACACAGCACCCACACACATACACAGCACCCACAGACATACAGCACCCACAGACATACCCACAGCACCCACACATACAGCACCCACAGACAGCACCCACACACATACAGCACCCATACAGCACCCACACAGCACCCACACAGCACACAGCACACACAGCACCCACAGACATACACAGCACCCACAGACACACAGCACCCACACACATACAGCACACATACAGCACCCACAGACATACACAGCACCCACACACATTACACATACAGCACCCACAGACACATACACAGCACCCCACACACATACAGCACCCACACACATACAGCACCCACATACATACAGCACCCACAGACATACACAGCACCCACACACATACAGCACCCACACACATACAGCACCCACACACACACATACAGCACCCACAGACATACACAGCACCCACAGACATACACAGCACCCACATACATACAGCACCCACATACATTCAGCACCCACAGACATACAGCACCCACAGACATACAGCACCCATACACAGCACCCAGAGACATACACAGCACCCCCACACATACAGCACCCACATACACAGCACCCACAGACATACACAGCACCCACAGACATACACAGCACCAACACACATACAGCACCCACACACACATACAGCACCCTCACAAACACACACAGCACCCTCACACACAGCACACAAACAGCACCCTCACACACACACAGCACACTAACAGTACCCTCACAAACAGGACCCTAACAAACTCACACACAGCACACCACAGTACCCTCACACACAAACAGCACCCTCACACACAGTTCATTAACAGCACCCTCACAAGCGCACACACACACACACAAACAGCACCCTCACACACAGTACATTAA
Source organism: Pelobates cultripes (assembly GCA_933207985.1). Taxonomy (NCBI): domain Eukaryota; kingdom Metazoa; phylum Chordata; class Amphibia; order Anura; family Pelobatidae; genus Pelobates; species Pelobates cultripes. The sequence goes on along the minus strand of OW240920.1, from coordinate 29,912,093 downwards.
CAGCATCCTCACAAGCACGCACACACAAACACCCTCACCCACATAGCACACTACCAGCACCGTCACACACACATCACACTAACAGCACCCTCACACAGCACATACACACACACAGCAGTGTGTGTATGAGTGTATATATGTGTATGTGTATATATATATATATATATATATATATATATACACATATATATATATATATATATATACATACATACATACATACATATATATATACGCGGCGTGTGCTTGTGCTTTAGGGTGCACACCCTAATGCAATAGGCTGCGCACGCCTATGATTATACCAACTCCCACTGTATGAGTGAGATTAATATCTATATCTATATTAATATCTATATCTATATTATACCAACTCCCACTGTATGAGTGAGATTCATATCTATAGTATAGCAACTCCCCCTGCATGAGTGAGATTAATATCTATATTAATATCTATATCTATATTATACCAACTCCCACTGTATGAGTGAGATTCATATCTATAGTATAAAAATTCCCCCTGTATGAGTGAGATTCATATCTATATCAATATTAATATCTATATCTATAATATACCAATTCCCACTGTATGTGAGTGAGATTCATATCTATAGTATAGCAACTCCCCTTGTATGAGTGAGATTAATATCTATATTAATATCTATATCTATATTATACCAACTCCCACTGTCTGAGTGAGATTCATATCTAAAGTATAGCAACTCCCCCTGTATGAGTGAGATTAATATCTATATCTATATTATACCATCTATATTATACCAACTCCCACTGTATGAGTGAGATTCACATCTATAGTATAGCAACTACAACTGTATGTGAGTGAGATTCACATCTATAGTATAACAACTCCCCCTGTATGAGTGAGATTAACATCTATATTAATATCTATATCTATATTGTACCAACTCCCCCTGTATGAGTGAGATTAATATCTATATTAATATCTATATTTATGTTAGACCAACTCCCCCTGTATGAGTGAGATTCATATCTATAGTATAACAATCCCCCCGTATGAGTGAGATTAACATCTATAGTATAGCAACTCTCCCTGTATGAGTGAGATTAATATCTATATCTATATTAATATCTATTTTTATATTATACCAACTTCCACTGTATGAGTGAGATTCACATCTATAGTATAGCAACTCCAAATGTATGGGTAAGATTCATATCTACAGTATAGCAACTCCCCCTGTCTGTGAGTGAGATTCATATCTATAGTATAACAACTCCCACTGTATGTGAGTGAGATTCACATCTATAGTGTGGGTATATTTGCATTAAAAAGTTTTTATCTATATCTATGTTTATACAAATAAGTTGGGGGGGATAGAAATGCCTTTACAAACTACATGATATTGACAGTGAAGGTGAAAAAATCAATAGACACTAAATAAAGTGATTAGAAAAAGTTTATAAAAATAAAATGACATACTATCCTGAAAATATCTGCTAAATATCAAGCATTTAAACTTGTATTGTAAAAGTTGTCATTCAGTATATGTTAAGTTTCAGTTCCTCAAGACTAAAATACCCATGAGTGTAATTTTTCAAAAGCATGATAATGAAAAAAGAGGGCATTCTAATTGTTATTGAGTATACTTTTCATATTAACGATGAGTAAATTATAAAATAATTTCATAATTAAGCTAATTAATCGAGCAATTCTTTGATGTGTTCCATAAGTGTACAGTCATTAGTATGACTTATTCAATTATAAATCTTAAAAAATTATTAATAATTGTGTAAATGATTTTACAGAAATTATACTTTTTTTCTAGGAATTAAATGTATATATATATATATACAGATATATATATATATATATATTTATTTTTTTTTTTGATTATTAAAATGGAGAAAATCAATTGGTGCGATGATCACTTATGATTACATTAAGTTGGGGTTATTGGTTTCTACATTTCAGTTTCAGTTTGAGTAAATGTCTTCCGATTTATAATTATAAAGATATAAGTCAGAGTACTCATTGACCCATCACATTGATCCTTTAAACCCAGTATAACCACATATAGTCAACTGTATCCAAAACGTGCCACATATTCTCTAAAAGAATGCTATATGTTATACGTCCTCACAAACTGCCTGTACATTTGTTTTTAATAAGGTGATTTTAATGTCATGTAAAATGAAAGTTAAGTGACTAATGAAGCTCTCTTGTCTTGACAAACTTCATCAGACAGACTGATTTTATATCACCCCTCCTCTGGCCACACTGTTCTCTATCATGTTACAGAATGTGTGGTATAATTATTACAATATTATACCCACACAAAGATGCTCTTTTGCATTTTGGGAATTTTGGGGTGAAATTGCATTCACAAAAATATCTACTGTTTATAAGAAAAATATTGTTTCTGCTAAATTTTATATTAAATATATATTACAAATGACCAAATAGGTCAATTTACATACTCTATCTTTGGAGATGGTGACAATATTTAGAGGGATGAAGAATTTTTGGAACTAGGAACTATACAGGATTTTTATGCAACAAAAATCAAATGTTTCGGTACACTCAACTGCTGTTTTTACAGTCTGCGGTTGCTTAGCTGGTGGTGACATAGATGATGTTCTTTAACAAATCTACAGACAGTTCTTTAGTATTCAGCAAAGTAATAGCCAAAGAAGTACTTCAAGGTCGAGAAAAAAATGGTCTGTGGTTGCTTAGCTGGTGGTAACATAGATGATGTTCTTTAACAAATCTGTAGACAGTTCCTTAGTATTCAGACAAGTAATAGCCAAAGAAGTACTACAAGGTAGAGAAAAAAAATGCAAATTGTCTTCAGATATATTGAAGATATTAAGAAGGTAAAATTCTTAGATTCCGCTATCTATACTTGACATACCTTCATTATCAGATAGCTCTTGAACTTGAACTTTAATAATATGAAATAATTCAATATTAAGTATATAAAGTCATATATTGATAGGTAAGGAAATAAGTGAGTTAATTAAACTGATTATAAGCATTCCTTTCACACCCCCCTGATACCGAACTGCTGCAGTTATGAATCAAGAACTGTAAGGGTTATATTACTTTTTCAACAAATTAACTTCATATTTTATTGAGGGTAATCCATAATGATAATTATAATACAAATAAAATTAAAGGCAATATTAAAAATGTAGCTTGGTTAAAAAATACAATTAGAAGATTACAGATTACTTGATACCCATGGGAAAAATTCAAAACAAAACTGAACATTAAGATATTGCAGGTGATATATGAACTGTCTGCTGGGTGATTCAATGGGCTCATGCTGTGCATATATAATCTTTATGATGATTATTTTAGAATCTATTAATACCTATTTAACTTTATTTGACTCAACTGCTGGGTTTGGTAGATGAGTGAGAAGATTAATTGAACAATAATTAAACAAGCTTAGTTTACTTTAATTAGTTATCAATATGTTTAATTATGATAGAGGAAGAATTCTATTGCATTTTAGTTACAGTGTGATGACTTTGCAATAAAAACAAAAACAATACCTACGTACATAACAGCTTCAAGACCTATGACATCTAAAAGTGTCTCAAAAAACAGGATTTGATTAAACCTTGCAAGGAAGGAGTGAATTCAGTATTTATTTTATATTTTGATCTAAAAAAAAGAATACTCACAACAATTTTTGTTTTATATCTCGTTCATGCCAAATACACTCCCCTCCAATAGTCTTTCAAACAATACCTGTTAAGTGTCATTATTTTTTTGAAAGCTATTGTAATCTGTACCTTAATATGACAAAAAATAAAAAGCACTGCATTTAACTGTTTTTGACCCTTCATGTATACCGTATATACTCGAGTATAAGTCAACCCGAATATAAGTCGAGACACCAAATTTTAACCCAAAAAACTGGGAAAACTTATTGACTCAATATAAGATTAGGGTGGAAAATGCAGCAGCTACTGGTAAGTTTCTAAATAAAATTAGATCCCCCAAAAATTACATTAATTGAATATTTTTTGTGTGTATATAATGAATGCAGTGTGTGTGTGTGTGTGTATAAATGCAGTGTGTGTGTGTGTGTGTGAATGCAGTGTGTCTGTGTATGAATGCAGTGTGTGTGTATGAATGCAGTGTGTGTGTATGTCATGCAGAGTGTGTAACCTTGGTGGAGTGTGGGCATTTTTTTTTAATTATTATTATTATTGTTTTAATATTAAATTTTGTTTTTTTAATATTATTATTTTTATTTTATTTTAATATTATTACATTTTTTTATTATATTATTATTTAAATTTTTATTTAGATTTTTTTTGTCCCCCCTCCTTGCTTGAGACATGGCCATGGAGGGGGGCTCTCATTCCCTGGTGGTCCAGTGGTGTGTACTGTGTAGGAGGGGGCTGGCAGCGAGCTGTAACTTACCTTTCCTGCAGCTCCTGTCAGCTCCCTTCTCCTCCGCGGGGTCAGAGCGTTGCCACGGTAACGCTCTGTGGCAACGCTCTGACCCCGCGGCTCTCGCGAGACTTACAGTGGAGGAGAAGGGAGCTGACCGGAACGGAGGAGAAGGGAGCTGACAGGAGCTGCAGGAAAGGTAAGATACAGCTCGCTGCCAGCCCCTTGTAATGAGCCCAGCGGTCCTTGTCTGTATTATGGCAGCTTACATTGCCATAATACAGACAGTGACTCGAGTATAAGACTAGTGGGGGGTTTTCAGCACAAAAAATGTGCCGAAAAACTCGTCTTATACTCGAGTATATACGGTAATATAACAATGTAATTGTACTAGACATAAGGCTATCTGTATATTTGTCTGTCTGTCTGTCCATTCAAACATCAATCTACAAGTTTAAAATGTAATGTATAACATGAAATGTATTGTGTTATAACTTCAAATATCATGTAAATAATTTATGTTTACGTACCATAAATTTAAGAATATAGGATAGAGTTTCTTATCCCAAACTTTTTGGGGAAAACTGCCTGCATCCTATATTCCATTTGTCATCTGGCACAATATCCAGGTGACCACTGAGAGAGGGGTGCACAGCAGGGCTGAACTGGGAGAAAACAACATGCTTGCACTGTGTTTGCTTGCAACTTTTCTCTGACTCTATGAATGAGACACCAGGAGATAAAAAGGGCCAGAAAAGAGTACTGTGCATGTGTTTGGAGCCTGCTTGTGGGATTGCATGTGTGTACAGTGAGCTGATTGTGGTGTGGCATTGTGTAAATAGGTCGGTTTCAGTCGTGTTGTGTTTGTGGTGTAATATAATGCATGGGTGGCTAGGGGCTGTAGAGAGTGTGTGTATAGGGGGCACAGTGTGTATAGGGCATGTAGCAAGTGTATGCATATGGGCTGTAGTGTGTGTGTGTGAGTTTATAGGTGATGTAGTGTGTGTTTGCTTACAAGCAATATAGTGTGTGCATAGGGGATCCAGAGTGTGTATGCCATTAATGTAGTGGGTGTAAGTGGTGCAGTCTGTGTATATGTGTGTGTGTGTGTGTGTGTGTATGGGTCTAGTGTGTGTTTAAAGAAACCAGAATGTGCATGGGAGATCTAGTGAGTGAGTGTGTGTGTGTATAGAGGATTCAGAGTGTACATAGGGATCTAGTGTGTGTATGTTTGTAGATGATCCAGAGTTGGGTAAGGGATCAAGTGTGTGTAAGGAATGTAAGGTGTTTAGGGGTGCAGTATGCGTAAGGGGTTCTGTAGTATATATATATGTCTGGAGTTCATATTACATTGCAAGGTGGGTGAAATTACCCTTTAGTGCTGTTGTACTCTGAGCCAGTCTTAAAAGGCTCAACATCATGTGAGTGTATTTCTATATCTTACCTTCATATATATATGTAATGGATTACACTATTAGGATCTTTCTGTGCATTCTATTTAACCCCTTAAGGACACATGACATGTGTGACATGTCATGATTCCCTTTTATTCCAGAAGTTTGGACCTTAAGGGGTTAAAGAACATTTATACAAGAATGTATTCCTGGTGCTCAAGCGGTTTGAATCCTCAACACCATAATTTCAATTCCAGATTTGATTGACTCGACCCCAGCACAGGGGGTGCAATGTCTAGGTGAATGACAGGAGGAGAGTGCACAGCACTCCTGACAGTCACCCCACTTAGCATGGCTGTGTGGACTGCAGTAGAGCATCTTCTGTATCCTCTACCTGGTCTCACAGAAAGCTGTTTACTGGGAGCAATGATTCAGGTTAATGCTGCCATGCTACAAGGAAGAAAGCACACACAGAGAGTGGTAAGAAAGTGGGGAAGAAAGACACACACAAAAGAGGCTGGGGGGAAAGAGACACAAAAGGGACTAGGGGTGAGAAAGAGACACACAGAGGGGCTGAGGAATGGGAGACCTCTCTTAACTTACCAAAAAAATATTAATACAAAATGATTTGTCTAATTGAAAAAAAAATTGACAAAACAAATAAAATACTTGTTTCATGCAAAGAAGAGCTTACCCCATGTTGTGTTTTGGGTATTGTAATGCTCCTTTGAGATTTAACCACAGAGATTCTCGGTATAGCCTTGCTCAATCAGGCAACAATCAATTTCGTAACCAAGAGAAAGTTGTAATGCTCTTTAGCATGTTATTGCAAATTCATGTTGGATGACCCTGAAGGTATTTTAAGCTGTTTCCTGGGACATTTGTGACATGATGGAAAAGTATTTTATCTAGAACACTGACATATTATTTAAAAGATGGAGCAAGTCACAGTCAAATAGAGGTGAATTTAAAATAGCTTTTGGGTCTCCGAGGTGTACTATTAAATTAATTCAAAGTTGTAACCCTCTTTCATCTTTGCTTTATTTTAATTTTTTCTGTTCTGTTTCTCTTTGCGTTTTCCGCTTTCCAATTACAGATCCCATAATCTAATTGTGGTCAATACTGTGTTCAGCACTCAACTTGTCAGATTGTATAATCCTATACAGTATTTCAGAAAGTATTCCTACTAGTATTTTAATAGAGCTCATTAATCTTACTTTCTCACATATGGTTATGTATTTTTTTTGTCACTATCAAACCAGAAGCAATTATAGCAAACCATAACTGCTATATCTACTCTTTTGTTATAGATCTACTCAAGGGCTTATAATGTTCTCTTTATTTGTGAATTATTTACAATATTTCAACCAGGTAAATATCAGTTCTCTTATTGGTATTACCATTATATTTGTGTGTTATCATTGTCACTTTTAAATACACTGCGCTTTGGTACATGTTGGAGCTGTACATTATAAATTAAAGAAAATAATAATGCAGAATTAAGTCCCCCCTGATGTTTATAATAAGGCAGTGATTGCTTCAGGGCTTTTTAAATGCCACTAGAAGCTGAGATGCAATTATAGCTTTAATTATGGAACGTGGGTGGTTCTCAATTTCCCTTGTAATAATAAAATGCACTATAGGTTTCTTCCATCTATAACGATTGTACCACCTCTCCTTTTACATCCAAAATGTTCTAGGTAAGCATACTTTTAATGCTTAGAGTCAGTGTTCCTAGGTCTTCCCTGCTAGGAACAAAACTAAGAATTTTACACATTAATAAAATAAATTTAAACAAAGAAAACACAAGCCAGCTGGACATTTTATTTTGTGCTTTATCCATTATGAATGTATATATCTGGATTCTTGATGAAACAGTTAACCAAAAACAAACCCCCAAATTATTATTAGTGATTAAAATAAAATCATGTAAATTTAGTTTAATTAATTTATGAAACATAACACAGCTTGGGTTCTACAACAGTCAGAAATTGTTTACACTCTGAGATTTAATTTTACCGTCATCAGAGAAAAAAAGATAGATAGATAGATAGACAGACAGATAGATAGATAAATAGATGTTCAGTGATACCTTTTAATCACATATCTGTTTTTTGATTCATAGAGAAATATTTTACTAATTTGATTAATTGATTGATTTGCTTTCTTCTGGATCAAAGCAAAGACACATATATTTGTACAGTTTCAACTTAATACTCAAGGATATGATGGTTCATTTCTGGGGTAACCATTCTCTGTTCCAATGTGAAATATGAATGCCATTTGAAGAAACTTAACTTAAAATAGTTTTTAATGATATTGTCTTGCTCTCTTTTTGATGTAAACAAAGACACAGTATTACGTGAAAGCTTAAACTTTTAAACTTGAGTCTTTTTTTCAAAGGGTATTACTTTACTCGTCTGTTAAATCATACCCATACAAAGATGATGTCCTTTACATAAAATGTTTTAAAATAAAAAAAAATGCATGCAACTGTCCTTGAGGAATCTGTTTATTTAATTGATTTAAGAAAAAAATATCACTTGGTTATCTTTAAAAGGCGTTTGGTGTAAGTTGAGTTGAGTTTTAAATAAAGCTCAGAAGGAAAACCTTAATATAGTCTTTATACTTTAATTTTAACTGTATTGATTTATCCCATGGAATGCCATCCCATTAAATGTACCACTGGGGTTTATGAACTCAGTTGTCAAATGCTGACATACAGCAAGGAAATTGCAAACTATATTACAAATTAGCCAGGATGAAAATATGACTAAGCCAAAGGATTTTTCATAATCTGCTTAGTTTGGCTTCATATATATTATTTTTGTGTTTTCTCCTAAAATTCAGTCTTAGAAAATTAAACCTTCAGTCTGTCTGGTCATGGAATCTGCAGATGAAATGCTAGGACTGTTCTTATTGAATATACATAACAGTAGCACTAATTGATAACACTAATTGTTTGCTACTTCACAATAAATAATTTATGAACACTTAGGGCTAGTTATGATAAATTGACAACAGGTTGTTACACCCACACTGAATGACAATGACATGGATTGATTCTAATTATTTTCTTATTGTGGTGGAGGATCTAGTTTATACCCAGAAATCATAGCTGTTAAGGTTTGTTTGAACAGGAAGTGACATCACTGCCTGGACTTCTTTGGTGATTCCATTTTACAGTATACATCTGCACTAAATAAATCAACGTTGTGTCACCATTTAATACCGCATACAAATGTACTTTTTTTTTTTTAATTGATCATTTACAGCTATGGAACAATCTTATAGAGATAAAGAATAGAAGGTTACTTAAAAACTATCTAGATATCGGTATTAAAATAATGATTATTGTACCTTTCCAAGGTTGTGATCTTGAATAGCAACACTTCTGATCGACACGGATGCAAATTATAGAAGCCAGAAGCTGTTCTCACTATGAAGTCAATGCTTTCTCAGTTATTAACAAAAAAAGTTTGATTATAAAGTTGTGAGCTGTTCATTGGAAAAGTGGAAGAATAATTTAATTGCCACTCAGTGGCACTATTTCAAAGACAGCTATAGTGTTTTTTAATAATTAGAGATCAAACACTGCATTAAATGTGCTATACCTGTAAAACCACAAGGATCTGAGAAAGTTCTGCCCCAAGAATAGTTATGTGTCAGCACTACCCGACAAACAAAAATCCAGTAATATCTAATTATGTTGACATGACTGACAAGTGCTGAAGATAAATTAAATTCCGATTGATTTTGCTAAAACCTTTGGCTCTTATTTCTAATCTCTATACAGCATGTATCAAGAGAAGAATTCCAAAGAATCTAGGCAAAGCCCTTGAGAACTGGACTACCTGGTAATCTGTGATAACTTGAAGAATGTTCATAGTTTGATTAAAAAAAAATATATATTTTCTTTTATTATTTTCAACGCAATTTAGACGTTCTATTTGAATAACTATTACAATTTTAATTTATTATTTATAACTTCTAGATCTTGGTTCTACTTTGTATAATAAAATTCTCTTTTATATTAGAAAAAGATAAAAAATACAAATATAAACGTGAAGATTTAGCAGGTATTACATCTCTGGAATTTGTAGCTGGCTCTAGTGCAAATTATATATCAAATGCCAAGTGTACACATTGGTAGGTCTTTGTAGCGTGGTGGTTATGAGTTAAACTTAACAGTAATTATCTACTTCGGGTTTTAGGGTCAATATATTTTAGGAACGGTAATTGCATTCACTAGGAATCAGAACGGAAAGTATGGATAGTTAGTTGCTACTGAATTGTTTCTGAAATATTGATTATGTTAATGTATTCCCTTCTACATTCTGTATGAGAAGGAAAATGGAAATTGAGGCAATTTGCTTTGGTTAAGTCCTGACTTATAGTTTTTGACCTGGAAATGACATCTAAAACCAGATAATTCTGTGTTAGAACAAAGTCCTGGTTTACAAAAGCCAAAGAATAATTGAATGTTGATATAGAAAATAAATCCACAAAAACAATGGGATACTGAGTAGTTCAAGAATAATGGGATATATTGATAATTAAAAACAAAAACAAAGGACAATGGTAAGCTGAGATGGGAAAGAAATTAAAAACAACAATGGTGGAAGAAGAAATGCATTAAAAGTTGAAGAATACCCATAGATTCTATATTTAGCTATTGGAATTATGATTCATATAATACAAACAATAAAACTATGGATTTTATAGTAGCTCGACAGGGCTTAAAACAAAGAAAAAACTCATAGGGGAAATGAATAATAATGAGAAAAGGCAATTCATGTGCTAAGCAACATGCAAGATGACATTACATATATGAAATAAAGTAGTGGTCCAGGCACTCAAGGTGACAGCCAGAAAAGCAGTTTTATTGGACCAAACAGCAATGTTTCGACCCGACCTTGTCTTTGACACAGACCCAGTCGGGTCGAAACGTTGCTGCTTGATTTCTCCAATAAAACTGCTTTTCTGGCTTTTACGGCTTTTACCTTGAGTGCCTGGACCACTACTTTATTACATATACTTAACATGTGGTTTGGCCTTTCACATATCCAGTGCACCTTGGCAGCCAAGTGAGTGTTGTTTTTTCCATTTCATTACATATATGATAACAGAATATGTAGATAGAAGAGAGGTAGATCAAGTTACTTCACTGAAAGTGAGTTGTGAGTTTGTCATTTAAAGACTGAACAGCCAAAACAGGGATGGTATTTTTTGTATAAGGATAACAGAGAAGGAAAATGATTGGTGAAAATAGAAAAAAAATGGTGAGTAAAAAGGAGAGTATGTATTATTTCAATTCAAGAGGCAATTAAAGTGAGAGAGACAGCACTTCTTAATCTAATTTATAAAGACTTGCTAAGATGCAGTTACAATATTTAAAAATACCAAAACATCAACTATGCATTGTATAAATTTCTCAAAAGATAGCTAAGATACATATATATATATATATATATATATATATATATGCCTGATCCTGATGAAAGTCCCTGATGGGACTGAAACGTTGATCTGATTTTTAATGGATTACTAATAAACTGTAAGTTTTAACCTTCAAAAGTCCGAGAGTGCTGATCACTGCCTGTACATATTTGAATTTTTCCTGGATTTCAAGCACCCGGCAAACAGTTCACTAAGCGTGAGTGCAAGGACTGTCTACATTTTTTCAATATATATATATAGATATGGAGAATGAGTACATGAACAGACTTAACGGTGTTGCTCTCATTTATCGTGAGAGAGCAATTGAAACAGATTTGTATATGTCTAGAAATATTGCACTTATACATTGGAAGGGTGAGCATAGCCTCACTTCCGGGAGTACTTTATTAAGTTTAAATGTTCAATAATAAAATGTTAAACATCTGTATTAACTGCATTTAATTTTTTTTTGTGGAAAAAGAGATAACAAGTACGATCTGTAGAATCATTTGTTAAAGGTCAAGCCATGTCTAAAGGGATGTAATATTTGCACAGCACAGTACTCATTATTTAATTGTAATGCTGAGTGTGGGATGCTGCATATATTAAGAAAGAATTATACATGCCCCACATATATTTTAAATTGACTCTAGGCTATTCTGAATATGTATTTATTTTTTTCGTTTTCTAAATTATGTCCATACTTGGATAATGTATTTTAGATTCAATATTCCTAAAGTAAAGAATTTATGACCAGGGACAGGTTAAGACAAGGGCTATTGGAGCTGCAGCCTCTGCTGGTTAATAAGTCCAAAGCAGCTATGACATAACTCTTCAGTTTCTTTTTCATGTTATGTATTAGAATTGTCTTTTTTATCTCTTTCTGATCATTGAGGAACAATACGTTACCAGGTATAGTTGCTGTGTTTCTTTAGTGTATGCAGCCTCAAAGCCAGATTTGTAACATTGCAGTTGCACAGGAGAGACAACTCAGAATCCCTGTGGATTAATGTTAGGTTTGCAGGTGTGATATGTACATGCAACTTCTGTCATTAGGTCCATCAACATTTCATCACCAAGTCCATGAAGCTCCAAACCCAGAACTGTACATGAGATCGTCATAACAAAGTTCATAAGGTATAAGTTGATTCAAGAAGAATATTGCTATGTATTCAGCCTAACTTGACTTAAAGGGTTACTCCAACAATCATAACCACTACAGTACACTACTACATTCTCCAGTAATGCATTTCCTTATTTGCTAATCCTGCTGGGCACGGGTGGTCCTATGAACCAACCAGATGACGATTCCTGACACTCATTCATTGGCTGAGAGCATAACCTGAACACTCGCAGCAAGTGAATTTGATTCTGTACATGAACATTTGCACAGACTTGACATTATCGAGTGCAGAACTCAAGATCAGGGCTAGATGATTCCATCTCAATGATGTTGGAGTTACACCTTCGGCAGCAGTGGAGTTAATTTGGATGTTGTACAGCATTTCAAATGGAACTTATGCGCATACAGACTCCAGGGACCATGACCACTTCAAATCACTGGAGTGGTCATGGTGCCTTGGGTAACCCTATAAGATAGAATACAAGCCAATAAAGAAAATCTCAGCATCTTGTTTTTTATATGTTCAGTATAAGTGTACTGATAACTGGTTTTACTTGCTTGGGAAATTGAAACTCTACCATTGTCAAATACAACTTGCAAACCAATTTAAAAATATTAGCAAAAAGGAACTCTTGGTTATTATAGGACTGGAGATCTTATCCTTACTAACAACCTAATGCATTGTTTTTAGCATATGTTGCTTACAGAGAGCATATCTCCCTTCTCAAATTTAGCAAGTCATATATCACAATTCACATCATCTGTAGTGATGAATTGCTATTTTGTGCCTGTGCTGAGATTTTGATGTGCAACCATTCTCACAAATTTTATTGTGCAGTAGGCTCAGATGTTCTTGTGGTGTTATTGTGACTGAATTGATTTCAGTTCTTATTTGCTTATTCATTTAAAGTAGCATATAACAAACAAGGGCTTAATTAAAGAAAATAGAGAATATATAACTGAATGTTATAATCCAAACTGTTTAATTGCTTACAATAGGGTGGAAGTGTCAGGTCACCATGCTCTAGTGGTTATAGTGTTTGGAGTATTCCTTTAACACTCTTCCTAGCGAAAAACTGTTAGTACGCTGTCCTTCCAACCCACATTTGTCTTTTCACAGTGTTAACAAGTACCAGGCAATTAGCAGTTAATACGCCTCAAAACCATTTACACCCAGCAACTATTATACTGATTTTGAACTTAGTGTTACAGGGGGTTATTGGTGGCAAGACAGCATGCAACATTTTGGGAGAATATGACTGCACAGAGAAGCACATAGCAAACTGAAAAAAAAATTACAAAAGGTGCAAATGTATAGTTCTTAGGGCAGTGATGGCCACAGTGTATTATTGGGCTTGCAGTGTTATAAGGTTATAGTGGATGTGAAGTGTTGTCCACTCATTGATGGGAACTGTTCATATTCAATCTTTTCTGAAGCAACATCCACTCCTCTCAACTACCCTCACATCAAGAAATCCATAATACAAAGAACATAAAAAACGCCAATTATTTTCTATTCCAGGTTCGCAGATCTGAAACATCTCACATACATATAACCATCCCTCAACCATATAACCGTCCCACATCCATATAATCGTCCCACATCCCACATCCATACAACCATTCAACATCTATAAACCATCACACATTCATATAACAATCCTACCTCCATATAACCATTCTACATACATACAACAGTCACACATTCATATAACCATTTCGCAAAATCCATTAATTTTTGGGATATCACTATAACTAGTGATGTAGATGGAATATACACCAAGTGCTATTTCAAACCTACGGTTGGGAATAGCTATGTGCAAAAAACCAGTTGCCATTATCAACCATGGCTTAGAGGGATAGCAAAGAGTCAACTCACCAGGGTCAAACGGAATTGTTCCAAAGCTGAAGATTTTACAATACAGGCGGAACATATAAAACGGAAATTGATACAAAGAGGATATAACAAGAATAATATTGAGAAAGAAATGAGAGTGATCAATATGTCCAAAAGAAAAGAACTAATTGTTGATAGAAATAGAACCAAGCAAGATGCCTCCTATAAATATGCCTTTAAAACAAGGTTTAATACATATCATAATTAAATAAAAAGGGCATTGAAAAAGCATTGGTCTATACTGTTATGGGGCAAATTTTACAGCGTGAACCCGTAATGATATATAGAAAGAATAAAAATTAAAAAAATATGATTGCAAGTTATATCAAACCTGTTAAAGTAAACTCTCCAACTAAGAGTACGAAAGGCTTTAGAAGTTCTAACGATTGTAGGGCCTGCAACACTGTTTCTTTAACTAATGCTGATACGTTCCATAGTTCTATTACAGGGGAAAGGTTTTCCATTAGTTGCCGGATTGGCTGCCACACAGATTTTGTAGTATATTTGCTCCAATGCCCATGCGGTAAACAATACGTGGGATGCACTAAAAGACCTTTTAAGGTCAGAATTATGGAACACATGAATAATATCAGAAAAGGTCTTACCACCCACTCGGTTCGGGTGAATTGTCAATTATGTCCAGATTTTAATTTTAAACAGTTTATTTGTAGGGGAATAGAACACGTTCTTCCCTATTGGAGAGGAGGGGATAGATTAAAAAAGCTTTGTCAGAGGGAGACTTACTCGATACATAGATTGCAAACACTGGAGCCGAAGGGGTTAAATGTGGATATGGATCTAGTTTGTTTTCTTTAGAAATGTTTTTAGTTGTTGATATGTGGGATTATATATATAAAAAAAAAACTATCACTATTGAATGTTTATTATTATTATTATTTTTTTGGTAATATGAGTATTGTGGATGGTGTTTAATATATCTCTTGGAACATGTGGTCTTGTTCTGGATATACAGATTAATGGTTATCACTTTTTATTTTTTTATTTTTTTACATTATTTTTTATTTCTTCATATTATACTGTAGTAATATAATGAAGTAAACATAAGAATTGGATAAATGTTTGTTTATTGTAATCTTATACTTATTTGGATGTATTTATAAATGATATTCTAACCTGGAAATTATTTTCCATAGAGTCACTAATACTAATGCTTCCACTATACCCTTTGCATATGAGGACGTTAACATATATGGATGAAGTCAGGTTGAATTCCATTATGTATGCGCTAGTATTCACCATGGTAACAGGTGAAACAGCGTCTTTGTGCATACACAGAGGAGTTCCGTGAAGTGTGGAATTATACCACACCACCAATAACAGAAGAGGAGAGCCCTAAATATTGTGACTTTCGGAGGGTGGGTTGTTATAGTGTTTTTTTGTACTGCTTATTTGAATTTATAATTTGTCTTTTAATTGTGAGGTCCCTGAGAAAGTTCTGTTTGGACAGAACGAAACGCATAGGACTTTTTAAATAATAAATTACCTTTTTTACCTTGATTCCTGCTTTCTTCTGTTTCCTTAATTTTGAAGGAGCTAAAGGTGGATTGGGATACGAACCCCCCTCTGTAGGGGTGGCACCATCAAGGCGCTTTGATTTACTTCACGCTGTGAGTGCTCCCAATAATGTGTCTGCATACATGCCTTATACGTTTTTACACTATGTATTGTTAATTTCTTCATAGATGACAGCGTTTTCCTATTTTCTGTATACATTTGTCTTGTTCGGGCATCCAAGTGGGAAGGCTGCCAAGGGAAGCTGTCACTAAGTTAAGTTTGATTATTTATTTATCTTTTGAACACAGATTATTGTATATTTGTGTTTTTTGATAACCATGATCATTGTCTTTACATTTAAATTTTTTTTTTTTTTTAATTTTCCCACTAAAATGAGTAGCCAATATTTAAAGGTAAACTCTCCAATTTATGGTCCTATACAGCAGTCATTGCCATTATAATTGCTAATCTCCACTCTATTATCTCATATGAGGAATACATCACTTTCAGAATTATTTATAACATGGTGAGTGCTATACAAGGGTCATTGATGACATCCACACCAATCCTGATATATTTATAATAACTCTGGTGGCATCGTTAGACAAACAGCACTGGGTGCTTTTCATCTTTATTCTATCACAGATCATGTCAATTTATAATAAAGGTGTTAAATAACCTTACTATCATCTTTATGGTCATCCTAGCTTGATGATTTAAAAACTGATTAAATTAACAATTAACCTTTGAAGCACATTTGCTGTTTAAGTTAGTTGCGCTTCAACAGTTAAACTAACATTACAATACCTAAAGTACTTTAGCTTGCAGATTTTAATAGAAATTTACACTTTTATCAATTAACCTTGTTACAGACCCCTGGTTGACAATTAGACAACCAGTTCTGTTACTTACTAGTTGTTTAGCTTAGTGGTGCTAAACTCAAGAAGCAATCAATTGCTCAGATCACCTGCCTTGCAAAGACTTCTCATTGATTTGCATTGAGAAGTCTGTGATTGGACAGCCACAGAAAGTCTGGTGGGGTAAGAAGAGGAGGGCTTTGAAAGGCTTCAGTCAAAAAAGTTGAAGGTTTTGTAAGCTGTGTTAGATATAATCCCAATGAAAAAATGAGTAATTTAATGTATGCATATTTTAATTTCGGTTATATCTACTAAATAGATTTTTTAAGTTGGGAACTGGAATGTCCCTTTAAGTTCTCTTACAGTATAAATATGTATTAATGTGTTTGTAGCTGATTTGATAAATAACTTTCTGTATGCCAAATGTTATGTCTTTGGTGCATTACCTTAAACACAGCTCGTATGTCTTGATAAATAACCTAATTAGTGTGTTTTGTGATAACATTATTTGTAATTTGTTGTGGTAAGGAGGAGATAGTTTTATTTACAATTGTTAATTCACAGAACACCTTACAAGAAACGCTACAGAGAATATGTAATTTATTTTGCTCATGAAATAATAGATCTCTGCTAAATTACACTAAAATAAACAAATTTATACTTCTTTTCCACTTAATTTTTGCAGATGTCATAAATATCACTTACACATTTGGGCTAATTTGGCATTACTCTTTCAGGGAATGATAAATTGTTCCTTTTTTTTAAAATACGCATGATGAATCCTTTGACTTGGGGCTTTGCAAGCAAAAAGAGTTAATAAAGTACTCAGAATATTCTTTAACTTTTAATATATCATTCCATATGGTATATAAAGAAGATATGGTTGTTTTAAATTTGTAGATTTGTGTTTGTCTATAAATCCTACAACATCAAAGTTAATGCTAATGCTAATCCAGACTACAGATTAGGATGGCATCTGGGCACTCCTGGCACCACAACCACTGTAGCCTGTTTGTAGTGTTCCTTAAATATACTTAAAATACATAGAAAATCCAAAAGAGTTTGCACTTGAGGGTTGAAATAACTACTTATCATAGTGCTTAGATCCAGCATATGAACTGAAAGCATATTTTAGAGAATTATTTTCCAATATCCTATTGACCTTAAATTTGAAATTCCCTTTAAATTCCCTTTGAATTCTCACCTTAGTAAATAACCCTGAAAATTATCCAAAAAAATGGAAAGCTCTCCTTAGTCTTTTTTAAATATTAAAACATCAACCTTTTCAGGAATAATAATACATAGAAATGTGTGGGTGCATGTACCAACTTGAAAGAACATACTTATGGTAATACATAAATGCATACATGCTTGCAGAAAAATCATCCCAGAATCCAAATATTTTGGGTGTCCTGGAAAGTATGGTTACATTTATTTTTTGTTTTAGTATTCCTAGATGCACATTGTTAAATGAATACAAAAACAAAAATGTTGTCTGGAATGATTTTTTTTAACCAATTAATGGGGTTACAGATAAAAAAAAACAAAGTTGTGAATAAATTGAAAAGAAATCTTCAAATATTTTATAATAATCTCATCTATACATTGTACAATATGTTCTCAGTTGTGTGTGTATTTATATATCCCTATGTATGCTGTATATGTTGTCACATTACCATGACATTACCCATATCATATTACCCTCAATTTGGACATAGAATCAAATACACAAGCACACATACACACACTGACACACGCACGTATATATATATATATATATATATATATATATGCTACACTTTGATACATGCACATTTATACATTAAATATATGCATACACATAGGCACACACATAAGCACATTGATGTACATAGATGCATAGATGCACATAGATGTACATAGATGCACAATTACCCACAGACACACACATACATTGACAGATACAGTCACAAAATTGCAGTGTGACTGACAGTACCTGTATTTGCATGTTTGGTATTATATAGTGTGTACATACCTGAGAGTGTGCATCCATGACTGTACCTGCAATGCATATCTGTGTATGTTTGTGTATCTCTGTGTCTGTGAGTGTGTGTTTGTGTTGAGGGAGCTTAATGCAGTGTGTTGTGTGGCTGCTTATGGTTTTGCTGTGTGCATTGTATTTACGGTGGGGCTATGTTATCTGTGTGAGGAGTGATTTTGTGAGTATGAACGTTACTGTTTGTGGAATGGTGCCTGTGCCTATGGGCTTCTGTGTGTTTATGAGGGTGTCTGTTTCAAGATGATTGTGACCGAATGAGTGTGACATGGTGACTATGTGGGGGGATTGCGTGGGGGTGACAGTGACATGGTGACAGTGTGACTGATTGTGTGGGGGGGGGAGGCAGGTTATGTGACAGGGTGATGGTTTGGGGGGTAGATTTAATGTACCAAGGCTGTATTTCCCTGATTGATCAGTCTCCCCACATAGTGCTCATGTTTGTTTTTGATTTTTTTTTTTTATATTTAGCCGATCCCCCCTCCTTCTCACCTTTATGCAGTGAGAGGGGGTTCTGTTAACCTTTAAACGGTGGTCCAGCAGTTTCCCTGGTTTTCCCTCTGTCTGAAAGCAGATCCCTCAGTAAGACCACTTCTGGTCTCTGACCAGGAGGGAGCATTTGATGAGCACTGCTCTCAACCAGAGGGCAGCCTGCAGAGTGAGCAGCAGTGTGCCATGCAGAGAGATCTCCCTACCAGTCGGTGCTGCACAGCTCAGCAGATCCAGTGCTAGCTCTGCTATCAGGAAAATCACTGCAAACTAAATTAATGATCAATTAACAAATTTTGTTTGCGCTGATTATAATCGTGTATACAAGATTGCAGGTATGGGTGCAGACCCTGGCAATCGTGTATACCCTGAGTGCAGCAGCGAACAGGTAAAGGTAATATTACAATTGTTTGTTTATCAACATGACTGATTCTTTTTCAGTTATATTTTAAGAAGAACATTATTAATAAATATTTTATAATATAATAATAACATGTTATTTAACTAGATACAAAATATACAAAACCAATAGATATTGTTTGACTCTTTTATTTTGTGGACAGAAAGCTTAGTCTCCAAAGATGTCTTATATTGTTTATTATGAATCCACAGAGGTAAAATGTAAGCAATGTCAGCAATATTCATTCCAGGCCCTACTATAAAACAGATTTGTAAAGGTGAATGCATTTCGGCTTTGTCATTTGGGATAGTAAATAAAAAATTCCACTAGCTAAACATCTGTGTTCTAGATATGAGGCTGGGAACTTTTTTTATACCATAATTCAGAACAGGTTGATTTACATTTATGTTTTTTTGCGAGAGGAAAAAGACTTACATAAAGTGCTCTGTTCAAATTCTTTTATACATAGACAAAGTGAATAATAGAGGTCCAATGTTTTAGCTGTGCTGACAACGCAGTTAATCTGTATGATGTTTAGTGAAACAAATGTCATGAAAAAAAAACTACAAGAAGGCTAATCACTAAATGTAAGTCCGTTGCAATTCGCTTTTTGTAAATTATTCACATTTCCTGGATTATTTCTATCCAGGCATGGCTGTCTATCGTCTTCGTTGGTTCCATCATTTCCACCACTGGAAAATATATCTAAAGTATGAGCACAAGTCTAATTGGCCTTTTATTTTAGTCACTTGTTTTTTTTTGCACTTTGCTTTTCTTTTTTTTTGTTCTGGTTTGTTTGTTTGGTTGTTTGTTTTTTTCATTTTAGGGTTTTCTTTTTGCATTGATGCTTATTTCGGGTCAAGAATGAAAATTAACTTCAATATGGCTCTCATGTAGATATATGGACAAACATCTAGAGACATTCACACAAACCTGTTCAACCTATTATAAGTTGTATTTTTTATGTTGACTTAAAAGAACACTCCAGGGATTTTATAAACTATAGCCAACTAAACTGTGCTGAAATGGTTTGCCATAATATGCTGGGACAGTGCCAGGACACTCCTAAAGGACTGTAGTGGTCGTGATGCATGAAATGTTCTTCTAAGACAGTAGTTATTATCCCATACTCAACTATTATTGTATAGGGCCAAATCAATCTAGTTTTAGTCAATTGTCAATTGTATCTTAGGATATACTTTTCACTTGAATTGGTGATTGTTTATTTGGCAAAGGCAGATAAATAGATAATATTTACTACAAGTAAAGTAATAATAATTAGTAATAGTAGTAGTTGTTTTTTTAGTAATACTAAGATTACCCAAAATAAAATTATTCCTTGGCTATAAATATGTGGTTTCATGTATAGTGTGGTAATACTGAGTAATGTATTCTTAAATAATTCATTCAATTCCTATCTATTTGATAGACTACATTGATATTAAAACAAAATAAAAGATAGCTACATCGTTTTGTATCTGTATCACTTCTTAAATCTTGATAAGGCAATAAAAATATTCTGAATTTATCCAAAACCAGAAAATTAAGATCATCTTTCCTGCTATAGAACATTGGCAGATCCAATGGGGCAGAGCACCAGGGCAAATGTTCCCCTGAGCACCCAGGGTAATTAATATCTGTCTGGAAGCTGGGGCTGAGTGGTCACCTACTCTGTCCCAAAATGTTTGCACCCAGGTTCTTGGAAAAAAGTGCAAGTCACCACTTGTTAAGCCTGCACACAATGGAAATAGAGCATTTAATTGATTTGTCAGGCTGGAATAAGGGCTTCCGTGTCATAACAAAATATGTATGTCAAATATGTATAGGTGCTTTTGTATTCAGGGCCAGATTTCCCATGAAGTCCCCAAGGCCATTGCCTTGGGTGGCAAGCATGAGAGGTCTGGCACTGTCGGTTGGGAGATCAAAGATCTCCTTCATCGACCAGCCTATTCGCATGCTGTGTGAATGTATATGTCCACCTTTTAGAATTTGTCACAAAGTCTAACAGTGCCCCTGCCAAGTTTGGGCTCTGGATCCAGCCCTGCTGTTGATATATGTAGCATGTCTGCTCAGCGTTACAAAATGTGTATTCTTATATGTATTCTATAGTTGACCGAAAGAAAATCATGTGTTTAGATTAAAAACAAATTCTAAATATGCAAGATATTTTTAAGTGTGTATTTGTAAATTCAGACATAACACTGTATGCAGATATAAAATAAAAGAAAATCACAAGAAAAGTAAAGATTGAAAAAACAAAATACTTAACAATATAGTGATTTTTTTTTTTTTTTTTACTTTGGAGAACGACAATGTTCCCTGTACAATAACCAGGTCAATTAATCTCTGCCTAGCTGTGTCACAGTGTAGTACAAAGTAGAAATATATTACCATTTATTAGAGAAGTAGATAAGTACTTTCTAGGTCTATTCTGTGATCACTAAATAGGCTATTAATGCTCTTTACAGTTTCAATCAGTTCTGGTTCCTCTTCAAGTGACACTGCATTTTAGCATCATGTTAAAATAAGTGACTTGTTAGTTGTGTATGGACACATTCCAGAAAGATAACCCAAATTGAATTAGACAAGAGTCACAAATAAGACGAGTCGATAGCGGTGTTTAGTTTCAAAGCAAAAAATATATTTAAAAAAATTCTTTTTTTAAAAAAATATCTTACAAATAATACTTAAAACAAAATGTGTCAATTATATATAAGATGCATGGACAAGCATAGTATAATGAATATGTGTAAAATCAAAACAGAATTCATAAAATGATTATATAGCACAAGCTAATTAGACATATTTACATCATAGTGTATACTTCTGTTACAAACACTTTGTTACATTTTACATTTTCATTTCTAACTGAACTTAACTAAATTGGAGTAAAGTCCTTTGGTGCATTTACAGTTCCAGAATAATAACGATGTATGAGTTATACAAATGGTGGCTTTTTTGGTGTCTTTCAATGGAAGCTTCTCCTTGAGGTGGCTTATATAGGAAGCTGGGGTCATCAACTATTTATGTCCACATGATTAATATCTTCAAACATCTAGAGACATTCACACAAACCAGGCATCAATAATACCATATAGAGCAACCAAGGTTAGGTACTGGCCCTGTTCAACCTATTATGAGTTGAAACTACTATCATCAGGGAGTATAATGGATGAGAATCACATAAAAAAGTTGAAACCATAAATCTTGAAGACCATTCGTAATAGATACTAAATGAGTGACTGTGTTTACAGTTGGCATAGTAGGTTGTGGTTGATTCCGACTCATGTAGATATATGGACAATCGACACCCAAATTAAAAGTTGAAACTAAGAGATTTCTATTTTGGAAAATAATTATATAGTGTGTTTTTTTTCGAAATCTTCATAATGCATTTAATATAGAATAGATCATCTCTAAATAACTTTTTATTTTGTCTGTGTGAATATTTTCTCAGAAATTTGTTATTTACAATAAATTATGCACATATTGAAATTCCTAAAAAATGATGAGCAAGCACTAAGTGGTTTATTTAAAACCTTATGGTTAATAAAGACTCTAAAATAATATAAATTTACAGCAAAAAGAAAATAATATAAATGTTGCATCACCAATTAAGATTTTGCCAATTGTGTTTAAAAAAATAATTAATTAAATTCCTATCTTGACATTTGATTATTGGTTTCTTTGTTCAATTCACCCCCAAAATTCAATACGTGGAAAGATTTAAAAGTGGGCATATTTAATAACACGTGCCTTACATCGCCATTGAATAAATAAAAATGTTCAGATATTGGTATTCAGCACCGGCCTGCAATAAATTTCAAAGCTTACGGAATAATCTGTTGTATGCACATCTATATTTTCCTGAATAAGATTTAAACAGGCTTTTAATCTGCCTCCATGATTTCCTTTCACTATTTCACCAGTTCTGTTGGCTATCACCTAAGAAGCCTGTTCCTAAGGACGTGTTCTCTTTTATCTTGGATCAGTGGGGAGGAAGGTTACGGGAGTAAAGTTGCAGTAACTTGAGGTTTGTAAGCTGAAAACTTCAGGGCTAAATGTCTTCTTCAATGTCAGTGTAAAATGATCTGTGGAACCGGGTGATGGCCTACAAGTATTTTGAAAAGGTATGAAACCTGCAGGGCTGACCTTGAAGACTTGCTGTGATGTGGATAGTTACTACTGAATGAAATGCTTAATGTGATTTTGCAGAAACTGTAAAAATAGCCTAAAATAATCAAAACCTGCAAATTCATTGCCCTGACCAATTACCTATAGCATGCTTTTTACTAGTCTGTAATTGTTAATACATGACTAACCTACTGTTATGTACATTAGTACCACTACAGTGATTAAAATAGTTTTATTTTCCAATACCTGGCTCATAACATTTTATAACAAACTGTTTAATATATGTATGTATGCATAATCTTGAACACAAAATTATGCCATTTAAATTAGCAAAATGTTTTATAGAAAATTGTCTGTCTTTCTTTTGCTTTTTTTTTTTAAATGCCATCTTTCACTATTGAATTGGTTCGGGGAAACTTGAAATTGTATTATAAATAAATAATTTCTTTCCTGGCACAAAGGTCATTTTATGATTAAATAATGAAATAGTATACAATTCTGCAACAGGCATATCTTTGATAATGCGGTGTGAATTTGCAATAATGCAAACCATATTTCATTATTAATAGATTTTAAGAGACAAATAGAGTTTCATGTTTTTTTCAATCTCAAAAAGTACATTGCCATCTGTTGAAAATATGGATGCATTCTTGATTCTAGACATTGCTACTGTATAAATAATGTGATTTCCTACATCAGTGATGGCTACATTTGCTACCCTAGTCTGTTCAATGATAGTCTATCGTTGAGCCACCTCAGACCTATTTATTTATTAGGGAATCACCTTTAGCAATGCAGTAACAGCCACATCCATTTCCTTTACCCACTGTAATATATTTATTTTGTGTAGAATTAGTCATTGTAATGATGGCATATTAAGTCTTAGAACCATGAAGAACAATGATTCCCTGCAGTGGTCACACCTGCTGTTTGACTACATTTCCCATAACTCTTGGATAGCAGTTGAATAGTTCCTTTACTGACTACTTATGTAAAAATGTTATCATTGTTGAAAATAGTGTTATAAGGAAACATAAGCTTACATCAGATAATAAAGTACATGATAGAACATTCATTGTAGTGAGATAACATCTTTAGAACCTACACTAATGTAAGAAATTTATTCCAAAGGCATGGTTATATAGTAAATGCCCCCCTTCTACCACCAAGCTTTAGATGGTAATTAACTCACATTGTCACAGATTATTTTGAAATGTGACTTGTGTTTGGTGTAGCATCAATACTATGGATTGACTCTACTAATGGACACTTTATCTGACGCAGTACTCTGTCTATAGAGAATCAGAAAGAACATTTTTGTCTATCATCCTTCATGATTTTCAATTGACAGAAAATTCTAAATGTACAAATCTTATTTCTTATCTTCCAGTATAGTTAGAATGAAATAGAAAAACCCAATACTAAACTTAAATTATTGGAGAATGAGGTGCATCTTAATAAAAAGCTGTGTTATCAGTTTTATAGGTAATAGTTTAGTTCACCAACTGCACTTGCCCTGTTAAAAAGCATAACATTTCAATTATATATCGTGCTAGTCAAACTTCTAGTAAGTGTACATATTTAAAAAAAAAAATGCAATAACATTGTCAATGTCATTGCCTTTTGAGATCAGAATTGATGGTCAGGTTAGCCAATACTGCTTCCTTAGGTGGTTATACTGCTCTCCGTAGTTGCAGTTACAGCACATGCATGACTGTAGACTGTAGTTGCTGTGATTAATTTCTGGTGAGTGCAAGACTGCTTCCAACCGAAATGAAGGAACAGAGTAACACACATCATTTACATATTGTATTGGCACTGAATCCAGTGTCGATGTTACTGAGTAGGAAAACCCTTTTTTAGGACGTGCTGATGTACTCAATCTAGGACAATTAGATGGTTGGTTGTCATAGCTAGAAGCAAGCATCTTAGCAGCCATAACAGAACAAGGGAAGTAGAATGTATTAAGTTCCTATACCATTATACAATTTATCATTATGACAACCCACCTTTCTACCCTAGCCTTACCTTTTGTGTCACTATGCTCCACTCCCTCTAGCATGTAAGCTCATTGAGCAGGGCCCTTAACCCCTCTGTTCCTGTGTGTCCAACTCCTTCGGTTATAAATATGTGTCTGTTAGTCCACCCATTGCTGCGAAAGTTGTTGGTGATTTATAAATAATAATTATAATAATAATATTATTATATAAAGTTAAAGAAAGAAGCAAAGTGACATAGTTATAACGGTTCACTTTAAACAATGTGTCATTTCATGGTTACATCTTAATTGTATCAATTTCACCTGGAGTACATGAAGTTTAACATTTATTTCTGATCATTTAAGAGATTTGAGGCATCTGAACTCCAGTTTAGATCCTTTGGGGTTTAAGGGTAAATTAACTTAATGGATACCAATTATCTACCAATGAGTTATGCTTAAGCAGCAATCTACTACTGAGCCTTTTATTTAATTAATTGCAGAAGTTGCCACATGTCACAGATGGCATTTGATTTAAACCTGTCAATCTGCAGCCACTCTGATAGTTTGTCAAATGCATTACATGTTTCAGTTGCTAAGTGACTAAACTGTTATGAACATTTAACCCCTTCACTACCAAATATTTATAGCAAAATAAATAAGTGAAACGTTAACTAAAATGTTTGGTGCGTTGCTGGTCTATAAACTTGGTGCAAAAGATATATTTTGTAGGTGGCTTCTTGTTCAGATATTTTAAAAAATGCATTTATTTAAACTTACAGAATTGTAATTTTTTATATATTTATTCATGTTCTCCTATATATACAGGTAAGGCATATACAGTAATTAATATTATATACACTTTTCTTGCAATGGTTTATACCCATTGTAAAATGTTAGTATAGAAGGACAAATTGATATTTGTGTAACCTATATTAGATGTGTAAACTCATACTTATAGGTATTTGTAAGGAAACTGCTTGCATTTTAAAGGGATGTGCAAATTCCTAACATGCCAACATAACCCCTAAACTCTAGATCTGTATGTATGCATTTATCCTACATAAGGAAAATGTAATTGCATGCTTAAACTGTCCCTGTATCTAGATTTATATGTATACAGTAATTGCAATTGCAGCCTGCAAACAAGTATTAAATATAATTTTAAAGGCTTATTTGCTAAATTGTGAATTGTCTGGAACATAGTCTACTTGGCGGATATTTCCAATTCTGATTTGCGGCCTAACATGTGAGGTTCACTTTGAATTCACTTTGGATCTGACTTTCATTAAGCTGTTTGTAAGTCAAATAAACAGCAAGGTAGGACTGATGAAGTTCTCGTTTATAAATATGTTATCACAAGGTTCTAACAATAGCTATGTTTTAATATCTTATCTGGTAGTGCTGCGTAATGCATTGCCAATTGCTACTGTGTTATTCAATTATTTAATTTAAAAGTATTTAATTGAGCATCACACTTCTGCAATCATAAGGACTTGGATCATTAGCAAATCTGCAATTGCAAACAAAGATATAGCATTGAATATTTAAAAACTTATCTTTATTAGGAAAATAAAAAAGACTTTTGGATTCACATAAATAGGAGTTTGGACATCTCACCTAAAATATATTTAAAAACTTATAAAAAATATTTTTTCTACGTGAGGACAAAATAGCTTTTACATTTATAATAATAATATTAATTAAGATGCAAAAAGCCGTTTAAACATGCTCAACAAGCCTATTCAATATGTAGTGACATGTGGGGAAACTGACTTGCATCAAAGGTGTGGTGGATTCATATTGCCAGGCCATAGTCTGACTATATAATGATTTAGCAAGCAGATCCCAAAGTTGTAAGCCACCTTTATGTTTTTTTCTTTAATGGGCAGCTATGGAGCCACAGACATGCCAACACTTACCATAATTTATTTTATGCATCATTTTTTTTTATTTTACGGACAACTTCAACTTAAAATGCACAACAATTAATTGTCTTGAATACACAAGGGGTATTTAATTTGCAAAATTGTATACCTTGATTTTACTCTTCAATTTTGCTGCGTACAAGGCTGGAGATTGCATAATATATATTGCAGCTTCACTCATTATTTTGAGGTTGATTAAGAATATTATTAGTTACAATGTATGGCAGTTAGAAGGTATGTTTATTTGGAGCTGTGGAGCTCTTTAATTTGGGCAACAGATCATTTCAGTATAACCTATATAATAGGCTTTTTAGGGGCATAACATTTGCCATTTTCCTTTTTAATTGTTATATATCCCTCAAATTTCCTATACTATATAAAATCCTATCAACAAAATATAATATTTATATATTTACATAAATGAGTTCTGTTTAGTTTACTATTTTATTCTATATAGTCTCCAGATTGCTAAATTACATCTTTTTCCTAAAAAATATTTTATTTAAGCTAAATTCCTTTCTTTACCGAGATTTGTTTTATTTTAAAGATCCATTTGGCATTTTTATTATGCATCGTCATTCAGACCTAAAACATAGCCAGTTATTAGCACTACGGAGATTTTGCTTACATTTGTATTTTCTAGCTATATTCCATTAAGGAAAGTCATATTGTACAAATGGCACCACTGGGTTTTGTCTGCTAGTCTCCAGCATTATGTAAAGGTCATATGTACCTAATCCGCCACCTCCAAAATCAAGTTTTACAGTCTGTTATTGAACAATGAAATTGACTTATGGAGTGCAAGCTGTGCCTTTTCTTGTGATGTTCATGGCACCATCAAAAGGATTATTGGCAATTTCCTGATGCTATCAGACTCTAGATGAGGACAGGTTCAGCTTCAAAACCGCACTTCATTTATCAGTAGGAAAATAAATCTAAAACAGACAGTGAATTTGAGTAGATTTTTAGTCATTTTTACAAGCGCCAAGAGATTGGAGCTGGGTGCACTGTACTATTTACAAAATACCAGTAACAGAATAAAATCAATGGCCGTGGTGTTACCACAAACAGGGAAAAAATATATAGACTGAAGGTGAATTGAAGGAAAGATTTAAAAAAAAAAACATGGAAATACAGAACAACAATGTCGCTGTTCTACTGTATAGTTAAATGACTAATATACAGCAGAAATGGAAGCATAATTCTCATGTAATTTATGCTATTTCCCTAGATGCTTATCCGCATTTTGCATCGGGTGAGTCTGTCAAATTAGTATGTGCTCTAAAACTAATTAAAAAATGCACCTACTAAAAGATTATGTTGGTCCTGATACAATCAGGTTTAGGTTCTTTAAAAATATTCGCCAATGACATGAATTAACACACAGTTCTCTCCCATTAATTATTTCTGGTCAATTATAAAATGTATGTTTTTTTTATAGACTTGCGGTTTTAGTCTTTTTCCTATTTTTGGCTGATAAAAGATTTGGTTATTTACTCTGGTTTTATTTTATAGTGGTATAATATAGGTGTTTGGTTAGTTTTTGTTAGTGTTCTATGGAATCTACTCATAGCGGAAGAACAAGAGCAATTTCAGTACAAAGTGCTAAAACTGAAGCAATCAATATAGAAAACAATTTATTTTGTCTACTAATTATTTAATATTTAAAATAGAATAGTCAATTTGTTTAACTTTGAGTTAAAACCCGAAATCCAAAATTTTTACAAAATAGCCTTGCCAAAAAAAAAAAATCCAGTTTTGCTGAATTTCAGATTTTTTTTGCCTTGGCTTAAACGTTGGGAGTTTGTTTACAACTCACTATTCGCGCAATGGACAAGCGTGTTTGTTTCAGTTGTGATATAGATGTTTCAGTGACACAGTGATGGGAAAAAGATGATTAATGGTTAGGGGACAGCCACTGAATCTATATTTAAATATTACATATTTAAAAAAATATGTAATATATAAATATATAAAGATAGATCATTTTTACTGCGCCTCCTCTTCTCCCCACTGTTACTTATCGGTTACTTTTCTCATTTAATTTGTGAATCAAATATAATGTAAATGCACCTATCAGTGTACTGGAAAATAAATACATAACATTATTTTGCAGTACACTAACTGGCACATTTTTGGGCTCTCTTGGTCTGTCCAAATTATCTTTCCAAATATGTTTGCATAAACATTTTCAGATAAGCCTAACCATATCATGGATGACTATCGGACTACCAAATTATTTGTAAATAACATTTTTGGATCAAAACCAAACAAATTTTTTTCCCTGTCCAAAAGTCTATTTTAAATCCATTCCAATTAACTCACATTTGTAGCTCTATATGTTTGTTTTAAATTTAATACCAAAACATTTTTTTGTTTTATGCGAACAAGGGTCTTTATGTTTTCACATTTGGAATGTTGGCCAAAAACTGATTCATATCCTTCAGAAAACTGAGTAATTAATCTAAAATGTACTATCCCCGCATACTACATGTACTGTTTTTCCTTTTCATTTATTTCTCTTCTAGGAAACCCCATAAATAAAAAGGATATTCATTAAAACTATATTTAACCCTTTTTCATTTTACATTCAATGGGATTTAAATTTTTGTATTTAAGTTATTATTTTTCCCTGTAGAATGTGCAGATGAATCGTGCATTGCACATCACATTCTTGGCATTAAATGTGGTCTGCCTCTGCATTTAGAAGTCTACAAGAAAATAACACAATTTGTAGTTAGGGTGAAGGATCAAGGACTATCCTACCATTGTGAATTTTAGGGGTAAAATAGGTCATCTAAGAGTAGATAAGCACATTTGAGAAGGATATGTGTGATTTATTTTAGACAGGTAAAGGGCAATATAAATGCACCAGTTGTTTTGGTTGTTTATTAAATCAACATTGCCAAAGTATTATTATATATATATATAATTCATATTTTTAGCATATATTTTTTAGATAATGCCACAACTTGTTGTGTAAGATCTTTTGTTTTATTTTTATTTTAAGATATTTCTAAAATGGTGTAAGGCTAAAACTGTTTTGTTTTTGTCTTGTCTTTGATTTTTTTTTGTGTTTTCTTCCATGTCCATTTTAGTCATGCCTCATTCATTTTATGAGTAGGACTGACTGTTTTGACTATTCAGTCATAAAACTATTTGATTGAATAAAACTGCTTAATATCAACAGTTCAATGCTCAAACTTTTACTTATTTTCATTGTCTGTTGCAGTTTTTTTGCCAACTCTAGTTCGGGTAAGCTAACTAGAACTAAGCTGGGGTTGGATGGCAGGCCCTAATTTTTGCAGTCCCTACCTTTTGTAAGTGTGACTATCCTGATAAGTTAGACAAGTCATGCCGATTTATTATAACAAACCAAAACAAAGAGAGTCTGCCAATGTGGTACATTGTAATCCTTATCTACAAAAATGAAACCTGATCTTTCCATTTAGTAAGTACCCAAAAATGAAACATAAAACCAGTAGACATTGGGTTATATTTGGGGAACGTTTAACCCTTAGGGACTAATTGTTGCTTATCACTGTGAGCACATTTTTTAGTCACTTTTGTTTTGGTTTTGTGCTTTTTTTTGTCAGCTCTGCCCTCTTCTATAGTCACGCTCACAAAAGGGAAGACAAATATCCCAGGTGTTCTAAAAACTATATAACAAAACTACAGATAAAATACAAAAGAATAATGGTTGCTGTTATGTTAGCAGTGGTGGAGACACAATGTATGATTTTTGAGAAAGAAGAGTTTTTTTTTTATAAAGAAACAATGACAACATGATTGAACCTAATGTGTCATTCTTCCTTTCATATTCAGATTCCATATAAAAAGCTAGATCACAGCTAGTATATAAAAAGAAAAGAGAAAGCAGCACTGAACCAATTACTGTACTCGCTAAAATATTGATAGATTTTTTTATTTAACAATCTGTTAGTCCATTCAAAGTAACCAGAGGAATAGAGCAAGGTTACATTTTCCAGAATTAATGAAAAAACAGTGTACCAAGAGCTCCATGTTTGAGTTCTTTAGATATATGTAATCTTTTTTTTTTTTTGCTGTTATATTATTGTTTTGTATATATTTTGAGTTAACATATTGGTGAGCAAGGCGTTTGCTCAGATAATAATAATAGAACAAATTATAAATGTTGTTCCTTCCCTACACAAGACCACAACTAACTCAATGTGGGTATTACATATCACTGGACAATGAGTATTGAGTAGTAGCTTCTACTTTTTTGGATGGTTGGCATGTCGAAAGACAATTTCATTAATGTGACTACCTTTGAATATGCAATGTCAAAGTTTGCAGATGTCTGTTAAAACTTATATAAAAAAGTAAAACTATACTAAAAATAGATGAAATGTACACAATTTTTTTTTTACACAAATTGGTTATCTATTCTTTTAAACAATCACACATTTATAAAACAATAATGGATAACACTCAACTCAAAACTTATAATAAATTGGTGAAAGAATTGATATTTTGTTTGATATAACAACATTTTATATTTCGTTAAGAAATCTACAGGAAATGCCAGAAATTCAGGAGTCTGTTAAGTAACACACACGGCTATTAAATATACAGTTTTTGAAACAGATCTTTAAAAATGTTGCGTATAAAGAACATTACATTCTTTTTTTTCTATTTTTATACATATATGCATATGTTTTATTGCTCCCTAAATCAATATTTATTGATCATAACCAGATATTACATACATATAAATAAATAACAAACATAAGCAATGAAGCAGATGTGTTTTTCTTTTTTCTTATTTTTTTTACAAGCAATATTTGAAAACAATTCACTATTTTATTTATAACATCCCTCAAAATGAGTGATGACAAAACAAAGTTCTTATTTTAATATCTATGTTGGCGTCCATGTCTACAATATAGCACAAAGTTTGTTGTCCGTGAGAAAAGGGGAATAAATAGTCTTGCCCTGGATACCTTTCAGTAGGGTTGTTGCAATGGTTCATCTCTATTTCCAAACCTCTCTGGAGATCAGTGGATAAATGTCTTCAGCAATCAGAGTCAGGAGAAAGGGCTTTCTCGTGCTGTTTTCATATTTCCATATTTGCTGGTTTAACATCATTGAGTACCCAAACGACCTCTGTATATGACCTCAGATGCGGTGACGTTCTCAGAGCTGGCAAACAGAGAAACAGCATGAGAAAACCCCTCCCTGAATCAATGCCCCCATCTCCCCCAAAAAACAAAAAAAAACACTGTTACGTCTATTTTTGCAGAAAGGGGAACAATAAAACATTTGCATTATATATCACATGGTGTCACTATCTTAAAAAAATATTCTTTATAAATTTTTTCTAGTAAGTAACTCTTCAGTAACTACATGGACATGGTCATTTAATGTATCTAACTATGCTCTAAATATTGTTTACAATAACATGTATAAAATGCTAACATGTAATAGACATTTTGTTGTTCTAATACAATTTTTGGAAAAAAGGTCTATCGTGGAACTAGAACAAAGATCTAGATAGTATTTCTAGTTATGAAATATAAGTGGGATTGATCTTACAATATTGAAGGAACTCTTCAAGTTACATAACCACCACAGGCCACTGTAGATTTTATGGTACAAGAAATGCCCTGGCACCATCCCACTGAACATATTCAAGCCATTTTAGTACAGTGGGACAACTTACCTAGTTACCACCGGGTAGGAGCACCTGTTTCTAGTATTCTCTCTTAGGAGCATCCTGGTAGCTCTACAGTGCTTAGAAGAGCCATGCAGGTTCTAGCTGGCTGGCTGAGAGCACCAACCAAACACCTTCAGCCAATGAGCATGTCCCTGCATGACCTTGCTTAGCTCAGTAGAGAAAAGCAGATTCTCCTTAAGGAGAAGCCTGGATGCCGGGGCTGCAGGTAAGTTGTTAAGCTGTACTAAAATGGTTTGTATAGTTACCATGGAATAGTGCCAGGGCCTACCACTACAGCAGGATGTAGTGGTTATGGCACTTTAAGTGTTTCTTTAATGGATTAAAGTAAAAATAAAGTAAAAATAAAGATATAATGTAAATTATGGGGCAAATAAAATTTGTAACATATGGAAAAAAACTCACCAAGACAGCAAACAGTGATCAGGACACTGCTGTAGGCTGCCCAACATTTACTGAGGCTGCATTATCAAGAATCCAGTGAAAACGGAGGGGCTGGAATAGAGGGGAAAGATTATGATGAAGTGTAACTGAGATCATCAAAGTTACACGTAGCCAATGTAAAAAATGCAATATCATGTATTCCAGCATTAAAAAACTCACAAAAAAAAACATATTACTCAGTATAATTCAAGAAGGGTTGCATATGTCATTATATTATTTGTCTATGAATGCTGCAACATTCCATTCTTCAACAAAGATACATTGCAGCTACTAATTTTATCACAGATCTGTGCAAAGTTCAGTTTCCCATCTTATCTCTTTGTCCCAAGGTTAAGCTATCCCAAATTACCGATGTTGCTGGAGTATCTAAACATGACAAAGGATCCAGCAACAGGCAACCTAATGACATAATTCACTGAAATTCACTGACAGTTCCTCTGAGTTTAACATAGATTAAAAAGTAATGCTAATAATATTTTAGAAAATCCCCTTGAGTGAGACCCCAGGGAAAACAACAATGAAGTGATCAAATGATTTAATCAGCTTTGTAAATGACTTTTAAAAGAATTACAACTGATGTCCCAAGAGTTTTATGCACCTAATGTGCTATCAGATCTTTTATGTCATTTATGTGTTTTTTCATTTTGTATGTTTCTTTTTTAAGAAAAAGTACTTTATATTGAAAAATGTAACAACAACACTTTTGTACCAACACGTAGTTAACAGCCCAAATGCCACACAGTGGATAAACCAGGCCAAGGCATTGTATGGTGTAGAGAAAGGCACTGTTGATTGTGAGACACTGTCCCCTCTATTGCAACTTTATCTTTTAGCGCACATATATATCGCAAGTTTGTTTTTATAGCACAAATTTGAATCTTAATCAGTTAGAAAATAGTAACAGATTAAAGATTAATAAACATTATTTATAAAAAAAAAATACATTTATATATTTGTAGAGTTTGGCCATATTTCCCAAGCTCCTATTGCAGACTTCAATCCTCTCTATGTTTTGCCTTTATTGTTATCATATTGCCCGTAAATATATTGCCATTTTGTCCCTTAAACTGACAAGTATTAAGATCCCACAAGGACCTAGGAAGGTTATCATTATGGGGCTCCCTTACTGTTATTATAGAGATGGTTGATGTAGCCAAGCTTGGCCAAGTATCTTCTTAGCCCTCAGAGCCCTTTCTAAGTCCTGAACCCTAGGTTCCTCCTTAGTTCACCTCATGATTAGTCCAGTTGTGGCCCTACAGATTGAGCCATGGAGACACATGCACAATACACAGGTAAAAAAGGATACAGGGAGACAGTAACTCACACTGAAATACGGACCTGCAGCACAGTGTGTAGGAGCTACAGCAGCTGCTGTGGTGCTGCTGACAATGTTAGGTCTACTTATTCAAGTTCCTCTCTGTGTTTCCATCTCACTTGAGCAGCAGCTGGAGATCTTTAGCCATATATGCCATCACTTTGATTAACTTATGAAATCCAGAATGCCATATAGAATATATATGTATATGTTTTGCTTTAAGAATAAAAGTCAATATGACTTTCACATACTTCACCCTGATAAACGCATATGGCTGAATATCAGCGTTTCAATGCAAATTTCTGCCAGAAAATCAATATTTCCATGGCTCTAACAATCTTCTTATAACACTCTTGTCACACTTGTCAATATCAAAGCCTAATATTCTCCAAGGCAAGCACGTTATTGAGAGCTTGAGAATAAAAAGTAGATAGTTATCAATAAGTTCCATCAACACGACACATAGTGTTTCATGAATGTGTGCTTTCTCTATACATCTTGATACATCTCAATATGCAGCTGTGGTTTGTATCAGTATTAACAGATTTTTGTTTTGTTATTATTATTTTTTTATTGCTCCTTTATTTATTGATTCTTTGTAATATGCTTTCCAATCAACCAAAAGTGTTATGATACAATACCTTTAATGAATCACTATGCATTTACTTTGATTTCCCCAAAGAAGCCCACACTAGGGTAGATCTATTTAAAATGTAATGCCGTTTCTTCGAAATTCAATATGGTTTCTTTGAAATTAAATAGGTATATGTTTATTTGAGGTTACAGAGGTCACTCTGTAGTTTCCAGATTGGACAATTACAGTACACCGCTGCATGTGATAATTTAGGTTATTATCTCAAAGGTGTCAAAAAAGCAAATAACACTATTAATATCATAAGTGAATTTGCTGCAAATCTCCTGTTTCAGAGCATATGCAGCGAGCTCTTGCTGAGCAGGAAGTGCCTCAGTCAATCAAGAGGACCATAAACCCATGCCCAGCAGGAGTTTATGCAATACATAGTCAAGAACTTGACAGCTATTTCATCCATCAGATAGCATTAATGGAACTGATGTATGTCTATTCATAGTTTTTTTTTTTAATATAGTGGTACAGTGTTTCTGTCCAATCTTGCTGGTGCCCCAGATTTGGCTATTTCAAATAGCTTATCAGACTTAAAGACTTAGAGACATAGAAATGTGAATGACATGTGCTTTTATAGCAAATGCATGCTATACAAATAGTTAGACGAGTAGAAAAGGAAACATATTTTACCATTTGTCAACAGCCACTAAAGAGACAGTCATATGGTTATAGTCATTTTGCAGTTTTGTTGCCAAATCCTCATATTGAAATGAAATGACTTTTACTAACATAAAAAGTGTTCAGCAACTCAAAGGGTTACCAATATGACAAGATGTGTGTTTCCATAACACTGCATGATATTATTTCCAGTCTAATTTAACTGCAACCCTTGTGAGATATGTCATCTGTGCCATATATATTTATATATATATATATATATATATATATATATATATATATATATATATATATATATATATATATATATGTATGCATATATTGCATATATTGCATATATATATATATATATACATATATATATATATATATATATGTATATATATATATATATATAAATTGCGTGATATATTTTCACATTCTTAGATATCTTCCCTCCTCCAAACAGCATAGTCATCAAATAAAATTGGAATAAACTACATACTACAGAAAATACAAGGACAGAAAATAAGAAAATGGTTATAATAGGTATTTACGTATTAAATTATTGCAGATTGTAGGATTTCATAAAGATATGTGCCAAATCCCTTGGTGGTATATAGTCACATGATGTGTGAGATAAGGAGAAAGTCTTGCAGATGCATTTTATTTAGTGATTGTCATAGTTTGGTGAATAGACCACTGTTTGATTTACTTAAAACATTGTTTAATCTTTTACAGTTTCACAGTAAATTAAATAAAGTGCCCTGTCACATCAAAATAAGTTTATCATTGCACCATGAAGGCCTAAATAAAAATATTTAATTTTCACCAGAATGGTTTATAAGCAGAATTAACAGTTAATATTTTTTTTACATGTAGTACAATATTTGTTTTACGTCTAATTATTTTTTGCTAGAAATGGGATGTATTTCTTGAGGCTGTTTTAGTAATTAAAAAAAATGACCCAGAAGAAAAACGACAAAGAAGTGGTTACATTTCAATATGTGCCAATTGAACTGTGCAATATCTTTCTATTTGAATGTATAACCCCTTAAGTACCAATTACAAATTATCCTTTCATAGTCTGGTCCCTAAAGACTCTAGGCTTGAATGGAATGTCTCACTTTTATACCAACAGATGCTCCTTAAAGCTCCAATAATGCTAAATGAGAGTTAATACAAGTCAGAGAGGTCTCTAAAGACTAGATTGTAATGATGACACAGTTCGTTTTTGGACCCTAATGAGATAAATAAATAAGCCTTCTCCAATAATTAAGCAATTTACATAGTATCTATTCTGTGTCACTTTTAATGTGTCACCTTTCTAACTGCTGTTGAAATGGAAATGTTTCTATTTCAAATGACAACAAGTTTAGTTTAAGACCGCTATAGTCATTTCTAAAATAGTTTTCACTGACAATCAGGCAGAAAGACTAATATGTATTTTTATATATAAGATATCTATGTTGTGCTTATTTTTTCAGTTATTGTTCCAAAATCTTTTCCATCCAAATTTTGTTTTAAAAATATCTGCAACTGTGAAAGCATGATAAGACATGATTTCAATTATATTAGAAATATATATATATAAAATTGTCAATATCCCGTCATCTGAAGTTGATCCAGTATATTTATTGCCTGACACGAATCATTTTTTAATCAAGTCCCTGATCTAGATGTACTATGTTTATAGAATATTTCAGAAGTCTTGGATCTTTATTGCCATCTGATAACTATAAATTAGTACCAACACCAATGTGAAATATTGTGTAAACACACAAGTACTTTTAAGGCAATCGTGTTGGTCAATGTATACATACAAAGGACATATGGAAGGGAGAGTTCAAGGATACACTATGCCTCTAAACATCTAATGAGCTATTGTGCAATGTTCAAATACAGCCAAAGTTGCTTTGAAAAACTGGAATAATGCATTCCAGAAACACTGCTGTACAAAATGTAAAAAATGATAGAACTGCTTCTCTTTTTTGGAATTTTAAGAGCCTCAACACAATACCTAAAAAGTGTTGGTTGAACAAATTATACTACCTCAAAGATACACACTGCTTTATTGTACACCAATGCGTTCAGTGAGCGAGAGAGTCAAGAGGTGACAAAGGACATATCTTTACATCATGGGCACATGTGCACAATTTAGTAGACCGTGCCCATGAAATAGTAAAAAGCATGCGCACATGCTAACTAGAGAATTAGAGAACATTTTAGACAGAGTAAGACAGAATGATAGATAGATAGATAGATAGATACATAGCAGACAGATGTTGTTTTGTGATTTTGTAATATATCACATTAGGTAGCATTGGCCAGCAAACTATAATAATGTATTTCAAAATATAATAATCTAACTATATAGCAGCACAAAAAGCAAAACGTCATTTTAAACATTGCAGATTTGAAAATCCGCAATGGTGAGCTGGACATTTA
The DNA here is from genome assembly GCA_933207985.1 of Pelobates cultripes. Classification (NCBI taxonomy): domain Eukaryota; kingdom Metazoa; phylum Chordata; class Amphibia; order Anura; family Pelobatidae; genus Pelobates; species Pelobates cultripes. Next base: position 29,873,372 of record OW240920.1, on the reverse strand, counting down.
AGCCAGAATACTCAGTAGTCCACCTAGACAATAAAAGTGAGGACTACAAAGCCCCAGAGGTGGCATGGAATGGTTAACTCATGCGTTATCCATTAAGTCTTGCACATGTGATAACTATATCAAGGCCAGCAGGGCCCGCACTTCAGTAGGCCTCTTTTTGTCTCCCTGATGCCTTGGCCAGCTCCAGTCTCTGGCTGGGTTCCAACATGGTAGAAGAGTCAGCAATTCACTCCAATAATGTCATTGGAGAGGCTAGCCAACTCTGCCACTATGTTGGAATCAGGCCATGGACAACGGCAGGCCAAGGCAGCAAGGAGACAGATAGTTGCTTACTGAAGTACCGGACCTGGAGCCCACTGTATAGTTATCTTATGATTTAGTAATGCATGCGATTTAGTAAGTCACACCCACAAAATAGTTAAATTCTGTGTTCTATATGCACACTGTACTATCCCATGGGCTCAATCTACTGAATCATGAGCACAAGATAGTACTGCGTCATCATAATTATTTATATATATATATATATATATATATATATATAAATTTATATTATGTTATTAATTATTTATTTATATATATATTTCAAATGTCCTTGGCACGCACCCCTTCTGTTTTTTGAGCTTCAGTGCAACCAGCGTACTGTATATATCCAATGAGTAGTGAGATGCACTCGTAGGTCTTAATCCAAGAGATATTTATTCAGTGATATTCATCAAAATATAATGTCCCAATCTCGAATCGGGGCATTACATTTTCATGAATATTATTGAATAAATATTACTTGGATTAAGACTTACGAGTGCATCTCTCTACTCATTGGATATATATATATATATGTATATATATATATATATATATATATATATATATATATATGTATATACCATAAATTGGAAATGGTTTGACTCACTAAAAATCCACATTGTTCTTTTTGAAATCCGCTACTTTTTGAATCTTTACATTTTGATAACTGCTCCATTCATTTAATATGGTCCATTGCCCACGAAAATAATTCTGTTTTACCGAAACTTCCTTGCACATACTCCGTTAAGATATGTCCGTAGTTCACTTTTGAAACAGACTCACTCATGCGAAAAACAGATTCAGACACGTTCTAATGAACATGTCAAATATGTCTCATGTATTTTTTACATTATGGATATTGTTGTGTTTATGTTTTAAAAAGTTTCTAGAACACTTTCATTATCAGAGTCAGTGCTGGATTAATAAATTGTACTTCTGATCTGAACATTGGCAGACATTAAAATTATAAATTGAATTCTATAGGTAATTTGGATGATTATACTTTTAAATGTATATAATTTTACAGAAATTTTAAATAGCAGGCACATACTAAAAACAAAGTGGGTTAAAGGAACATTTTATTGATTTTTTAAAATTAATTTGGAAGATATACCCTCAACAAAAACATGCATGTATTTTGTTCTAAGTATTTTCTTTGGATGCAAGGGAATACACCAATCAGAGGCTCCTCATTCTGCTGTGCTGGAACCACAGGCTAAGCTAATACTTACAAGCGAGCATGTACTTACAAGCGATCACAACTTTGCAATGGTTCTCAATTAGTTTTAGTACCGCTCATTGAGAAGGATTGGGGGAGTGATGGGGGGAGGGAAGGCTTGTTAAATTATATAATTTCTATTATCTAACCTTACACGATCATGGAATTAATTATACAGATTAATCTACAAAATATTTTTGCAACTCTGTAATTCTCAATTGTTTGTGTTTTTTTTGTTTCGTTTTTTTCTTTCCTGTGTTAAAATGCATTGGTAACTGAAAACACATAAAGGGAAGGGAAGGGAATGTAATGCCCAAGGAAACATTATGCCTAAAAGTGAACATATCAGTTTCCAAAGCAACTGCTTTTTAATAGCTATTGGCTCACTCAATTCACATAGAATAATTTCTCTTCAAAATGTTGACCACCAGATACGAAATGTCTGGCTTGATTTGAATGTTTTTAAATGTTTAAATCATTTCACATTGCAGGATGATGTTGTATAAGACAAACCGTAATTTTTTTTTTTTTTTTTGTCAGCTGAATGTGTATCTATATTTTAAGCCTTTAAATAGGCTCATTCAACTAAAATTGAGAGGCATATTAACATTTGAAACATTGTTTTATAATAATGGCCAGGAACCTTTGTAGCTGCACTAAAAACTACCTAATTCATCAATAAACACTATTACTTTATCCAAATGAAGACATCATCATTTGATAAACAGTATTGATCACTGAAAATCCTCTCTACCTTTAATACTTTGGAAGAGAGTATTAGATTACTTTAATTAGTCACAACAACACAATTTAATTAATCATGAACTCACAATGCTTAGTTGGATTTATTCTGTCTCTTTGGTATTTTACAGGCTGACATACGAATCATGTTGTAGAATCAAATTTTAGATATATACTTCTATTGAGTTTACAGTAGCCTTCTTCCACATTTGGAAATCTGGAACGCTTACAACTGAGGAAACAATGATATCTAAAAATATTTTTGCACAGAGCAGAAAAGAATAATAAAAAAAATAAAAAAAGACAATTTGCAGTATGATCTAGCGGGAATGAACTTATTGATCTGAAGATGCATAATACCACCACAATCCAACCACAGAGATCACAGTCTTGGCTTTTATATTCGCCAAATTATCTCTAGAACCTAAGAATGTCTAGAGGTACCATCTCATAGTGTGTCTACTGGATGGCAGGTAGTTTTCACCATGTATTCACAATTGACCAAAGGCTTTTCATGATATATTCCTACCTAGATTGTCATGTTAAAGGAGCTACAGGAGAAAGCATGGAGGCCTTTCTGACTGCTGCTTATGGTGATGCCTCCAATTGTTCACTAACGTTTGGTGCACCTTGGACTTAATTTGTCTACTTCCATATAAAAACACACAGTGTACTTACTATCCACATCTCATCAACAATGCTGTTTAATTTAATGTGAAAGAGGTTCCTCTGTATATATATATATATATATATATATATACATCTTTTATAGTGCTAAGTAAATTGGTGAAAGGCAACCAATTCGTTCTTCCACTTCTGTATCTAAAGTGAATTCTAAAAAAAAATCCCTGTAGATCTCAAGAGCCAATATAATAGTTCTATTGTATATATTTATATACTGTTTTAGTTACACTTCAAATTCATAGTCCACTAATTTGTGTACAGTCGATAGGCAGTAGATAGACCTTAATATAAGTCTCCAATGATTAATCAACACACACCACCAGGATTCTTCACTATAGTAAAAATCATTGGGAGTTCAAAGTGAATTAAGTAAATTTAAAATTTTAGACCATATAGTCGGATTGGAAAGAAAATTCAGTCAGCTATGTTTCCAGTTCAACTATTAGACTTGCATAATTGCTCATTTAGGATGGTTCATTCAAATCAAATGCCTTTTAAATGGATCATCCTGAAATTTATCGGTGGAGGCTTATTTATTGAAAAAAGACTCCACAGGAAAATCCTGGATAATCGATTTGTGGATTAAAAGCAATTTGATTTGGATGAGCAGTCCAAAATAAAACAAACAAAAAAATGTTTATTAACTATTTTGGTATAAAATTTTACATTCTCTATGAATTCCTGACCATTTCCACCTTAGTAAATAACCCTAATTGTGCAGGAACTTGTAGTTATTATGTCACTATAAGAGTGCCCTAAGAAGATACTCATTATGCAATCCTTTCCATGAAAGGGTTAAGTATTACAGGTAAACAAAAGCTGATGGATATCAGCAATGTCTTTCCATCTTTACTGAATATTTAGCTGTGATTATGTTAATAATGCCGAATAAACAAAGGTACTACGCAGATAACTTCAATATTTAAATCCTGAATAACACACTGTTAAAATCGTCAACTCTCATCAGTCATTCTGTAACATACTAGTGGCTCAAACAGATTGCTGGGTAATAGTGGTTTGATTATAATACAGGGATCTCTTATTTACTACTCCTGCTATTGATTACATGATTATCTATAGAATATATGATTATGATGATTCACAGTCCTGCACCACTGATAAATGGAAATTGTCAATTTTCCAACAGAAATAAATATGTTCAGGCTGTTATAATTGTGCTTATATTTAAATGAGTGTTTCCCCCAAATTTACTTTATGTTAATTCAACACATGTCCACTCTTTCACATTCTCTCTCATCAGCTGTGGATATGTTTTTACATTGATTTGTGTTAGAGCTTTATTTCTGAGTTGATACATTGCTTTAGCAATATGACTTTAACACAAATCTTTGCTTGCCTCGGCCATTCAATGCGTCTGTGATTAAAGACATGTAACCCGCACTTGTGCTCAACTTGCATCCCCACCGGTGCAACAAGAGCCATACATCAAGCACTTGCAAGCACTATATGATATGTGAACGTTATAACCTTGTGTTCTCAGCTCTATACATTTCATACTGTAAAATTGATTGCTATTGAATTTCCAGGCACTTGAATGAAATGTCCAATTGCAACAATATCTATTGATGATAATGCAACATATTTAGAAGTTAAATGAGGGTCAGTAAATGATTTATAACAATAGTAGCAAAACTGGAGTTATAATCTATAAACTGTTATGTGTGCTTAAACTTAAAAAATAATAATACTGTAAGCCAAACCAGACAATATTTCTTTCCAATATTTATTTTGGCAAATAGAACTTTTAACTTAAAGTAAGATGTCTACCTTACTTAAAGTAAGTGATCTCTTCTGGTCATATCTTCCACCACTCCCTGCACTATGTGCCATTAATGGTGTGAGATTAATTTTTGGTACAGATGGATTATGATTCAAAGGAGCCTTAGGCAGCTTATCAGTTTCCCCCCCTTCCTTTCATTCTTCACATAATGATGGTTAATGGGACCAAGGAAATTTGTGGTTTTGAGGCTCCAGTCTAACCCCTGGGCTGTAGGCATCTGCCTAGGGTCACCTTATGGTGAACCCTGCTCTCATTTCTGTTCTAACATGTACAAGTGAAAGGTTGTGCTTGCTTTATTTCTTACACATCTATATTACATTAGATAGGAACATTTTTAATACAAAATTCTTGTTTTATAGGAAATAATGAATAGAGATCAGCTCCAACATGGGGCACTAACAACGTAACCCATTCTAGCCTCTCTTAGACATCTAGACACAAAGAGGGATCACAGGGGGTGCTTAATCCAATGAGCCCTGGTAATTAATAATCACTAGAAAGAACCTCCACCAAGCACACTGACAACATAATCCATTTTAGCCACTGTTAAACCACTGGACACAAAGAGGGATCACGAAGGTGCTAAAGTCCTGGTGCACATCACAATTTGGAGAACTAAGATTACTCTGGTGCTTCTTCTGCATAACCTGGTGTTAATATATATTTTTTTCAATATGTTTACTAAAAGACAAATAATATTCCTAGAAAAAGAAAACTTGCACTTGCTGACATAAATTTCAATTTCAGATACTTATAGAGACTGGGTACAGATTTATAGAAAAATTACTAATTATGTGCTCAACATGAGTTCATTATTTACTATTCTAAATAAGCTCTAAACTGAATATTTTTATCTATCAATAGTTCTACCCTAGCAGGGTGCAGAGAGTCCATTTCTCTGGTATTCTAAAGGCAAAATAATAACATTCTTTGTATTAATTTATTAAATATTCTCAATGTTTCTTGTTGAATGCTGCAATGATCAATCAAATTAATGATTTTATTTGACTTCGGAATCTGCATTATAACCATCATAACTTTTACGAGAGAAGAATTTGCTTTTTTCAAGTGCGGTCAGTGGAGCAACTGACTAGTATAATACAGATAATATAAAGTATTAGTTATCATATAACAAACTAGCCAGTACTTGTTACTATAATAAAAAAAAAATGTTTTGCAAACTATATTTTAATGATTGCGTAACACTGCTGCTGTTCCCGAAATAAAATGAACTGAAAAAGAATCTGCCTTTGTTTTTTATGATGTCCTCAAACATGTTTTAAAAAAATTGAGCTTACTTTGTGCAAGACCTTGAAATACAGTTCAGTCCAACGGAAGGCTGCCATTCCATTACCATTAAGAAGCACTTATCAGATTCTGCTAAGCCTTATTTCTTTGCACCTGGTCTAGATTACTCAGTTTCCTATGCATACAATAGTGTTAAGGACACTGAATTCCAGTTTCTTTGTTTCTCAAATCCCCTTTACAAGCATACCATTCAGGCAGAAAGTGTTGCACTGCCATCTACAGACAGTAATATCTTAAAATGAAATCATTCAGCACTCAATTTCCCTACAGCAAAGATCCAAGTTATTCTAATTTTCTCTCTCTAACACTGATGAATCACAAACTATTTATATTTCAATGCCTCAACCAAGCATAAACCCTTTTTGCCATTTAATCTTCTAAGACAAGCTACACTATGCAGTTTTAAAAGCTACAATGAAAATCAAAGTAAAATTAGAACAAAATAAGAAATCAATCGAGAAAAATCAACAAAGAATAAAGTTAAGGTCTACTATACCTGTCTTGTGTGGATAGGTCCCGGTGCCTTAAAGCCTCCTTGGCAGCTGCATTCAGAGACACTGTAAGGGTCCGAGCTGCTGGAGGAACACTTAGACAATGAGTCACAGCCCACTACAAACGTATTGTCAAGAGGAAGCTCTTGAATCACATGATGCTTCTTAGGAGGAACTGGTGTCTCAGGCTTTATCTGAAATGTTGGTTGGGGAGAAGCAGACTTGTAGTGCTTGGCCAAATCAGGACTGTCTGGTTTGAAAGTAGTTGGTGTGGTAGCCCAATTATATTTTCCCATAGTCTGTTCCTCTAACTCCACAGGAATGTCCAAGGTACCATTAATATGCTCATGAGCAGGATCCTCTGATTTCGATTCTTCTATTGTAACAAAATTAAGTAGGAGATTTTTTGGAGACCGCTTCTTCTTCTTCTTCTTTTTCTTGATTTGACGATTTTCTTGGTTTGGAGAAACCCATTCTCCACTCTGCTTGTTTTTCTGAACAACTTTATGTCTCGGTGTTTGACGACAACGTACCAAAGCAGTGACAAAAATAACAAGGATCACTGTCATGGTGCCTGCAATAATGGCAATAATGATTTTGACATAATCATTGGTCTGTGGCGTTATCTCACCATCTCTATAGTTTTGGTCTACTGCTGTTTCCATATTTCTACGTACAAGTTCTTGAATGTAAGATCCATTGGTGATTGTTTCATTAACAAACAAATGCACCAGAGCAAGAGTGTGAAATGGCTCAGGTTTTCCTGAATCATTTACTTTTATAACAAGTCTATGTAAGCCATGATCACCAGTTAAAACCTTTTCCTTCAGGCTGATGTTCCCTGTCTTTTCATCAATAGTAAACAAGCTCCTTGAATTCCCACCTATAATGCTGTAGCGAAGGTCAGCATTTACACCCGTATCATTATCAACAGCAAATACTCTGGTCACAACAGATCCTGGGTTGGTTGAGGTTGGCACTAATTCATATGAATAATTGTTTGAGGGAATGACAAATACAGGCTTATTGTCATTGACATCTTCAACAAATATGGTGACCTTAACAGTTGAAGACTTTTGTGGATTTCCTTTGTCTACAGCTTTAACCTGAAAGGTGTATGAGCCTTGCTGCTCTCTATCAAATGTTATATTTGGCCTGATGACACCAGTAAGGGGATCTATTAGGAAATTGTCCTTTGCATTGACAAGTGAGAGTGTAACCACAGCATTTTCCCCAGAATCTGCATCTGTGACGGTAATTAGACCCACAGTTCCATACATTGGGAGGTTCTCTGGTACATAGAAGTTGTATTCATTGTGTGTGAATGAGGGACTGTTGTCATTTTGGTCAAGAACTGATAAGGTAACAGTAGTATTGGCTTGTAGGGAGGGGCTTCCATTGTCTTTTGCAATCACTGTGAAAGAGTATCGATCTTGTTTCTCTCGGTCCAGTTTTCTCACTGCTGTAAGGATTCCTGTACGCCTATCCAAGTTGAAAATCGTTGGCGCATTTGGACCAAGAATGTAACTAAGTTCTGCATTGCGACCGCTATCTGCATCTGTAGCACTGATTTTGGTCAGCTCTGTTCCGGGAGGATTGTTTTCAATAAAGGAGAGGCCAATCACTGGCAGAGTAAAGACAGGAGCATTATCATTTTCATCTTTTATTTTAATGAGAAGCATTGCAGACTGATTTAATGGAGGCTTCCCAGAGTCTGAGGCAACTATTTTAATTGCATATTCTCTTGTAGTCTCATAATCAAGAGGAGCAGCAGTCTCTAAAAGAAACTGATTGTCAAAAACTGGTTTTAACCTGAATGGAACATCATGATCTGTAAAACATGTCACTTTTCCATTTAGATCAGCATCTTTGTCAGTTACCGTTATTAGGGCTATTTTTGTATTAAGTGGAGCTTTCTCTGATAGCAACACTGTGCCATTCACAGGATTTATAATGTACCTAGTGTCAATGGATGGGATGTTATCATTAATGTCAGTGATATTTATTGTTACAGTAGCTCTAGATGGGGTTGAACTGCCATCACTTGCCAATACTGTAAGTTTATGATAGTGAGCTTCCTCTCTGTCCAAGGGCTCTTTAACAGTAATTAATCCAGTATTATTATCTATAGCAAAATGCCGTTTAGCAAGATTAGATATCTGATTTCCAAAATAAAAGTGAATTTTTGCATTGGAACCTAAGTCAGCATCTGTGGCATGAAGCTGAGTCACGGAAGTACCTACTGCAGCATCTTCTGGGATATTAACCTCAATGTCCTTTTCCTTAAACACAGGACGATTGTCATTAACATCAGTGATAGTTACTTGCAAAATTGCAGTGCTTGATTTTGGAGGATCTCCACCATCCTCAACCTTAATCTTCATGACATAGGTATCCTTCTGTTCTCTATCCAAACTCTGCTGGACAATAAGCTGTGGCCATTTGTCCCCTTCTGGTGTTTCAATTACATCTAGTCCAAAAACATTCTGACCCTAGAAAAAAAGAAAGAAAGTATTAATAATTTTGACATTTTATTACTAGCCTAATAATTGCAAAACGTATTAATAGCTGAATTATTCAGTTATTTAAACAAGCTATGTACAGAAATTCTGCGAAAGGAGAAAGAAGTCAAGTATCGACAGGTCTCACAATTAATCCTGGGGTCTATCCAATCATCCTTTTTCCACCTATTCCTTTACCAGATGATTAAAAAAAATCATAAGCTATTATGATTATTAGACTTGGAGATTTGCTTCATTATGAACTGCAGTTCATCTGAATTTGGGCCGACCATATAAGTTTCAGATTCCCAAACTGCCATATAGACTAATCACAAAACAAACAATTGGAACAACGGGCAAGCATATTTATTTTATTCATGATTTGGAGCTCTGCAGGTGATGCCCAAAATTGACGATTAATGGGAGGAAAAAAGGATAGATAGATAGATAGATAGAATTGTCTATATTTCTATATTATTATATTCTTTTTCCTTCATTGGTTGCTTTTTCTTACTTAATTTTTTTAATGGTGAGAAAATGCTCTATAAGCGTACTGCAAAATATATATTACATATATTTATATTACATATTTATTTTGCAATACACTCTTCGACCTATTTTTGCTCCCTTTTGGTTCATCAGATGAATTTTCCTGAATCTTTTTCAGCAGCTAAAATTTTGATCAGCCGAATGGCCACTTACATGAAGTTCCGCCATTCATTTTGTCATAATATTTTTTTCTGCTGTGCATCAGTTTAATCATTATTCTTTATCTATTAAAAAGTTAACAATTTAAGTTTGCTAATCTATCCTGGATATCCTTTGGAACTATTGTTCTACCTGAAAATTTTTGTGGACAAGTTATTATGCCTCAAATTCCACCTAGATTTAGCAATTTTAGAATTCTGAAAGTAGAACATGAATGAGCTTGCAAGCTTGATCAAAATTAACTTTTCCAATATATATGTTTAACGGCCTCTATATACCATTTTTAATTTTACATCTGATAAGACAACTTTTTGCATCCACCTTTAGTGGAAATCCAGTTAGACGATATCTATACACCAGCCTGTAAAACAGACATGAATAAATGTAATGTCATTTTCTTATCTTCGATGGACATTAAGTTAATCATTTAAATCCACTTTTGGAGCAGTAAATATGATCCTGTTACCCAAATGGGCGAATGCTTCCAGTAAGTACAAAGATAGTTCCAAGAAAATTGCGTTTAAAATCTGATTAAATACAGAATGTCTAATGAGTTGCATTTTCAGTTTTTATGAATGTTTATGAATTTTTGCAAATGTTTTTAATAAGCGATTTACATCATTACTCAAATTTCACAAGACAAGGATACAAGGTTTTCCAAAAGGCTGTACAGCTGGGAATTAATATATGAATTCAAATAAATAGAAAGAAGCATGGTTTATTTAAATAGAGGGATTTTTTTGTGCCTTGTAACTAATTGTTCATTTATTTCCCTCTGCATTACAGAAATAAAGTGTAACGATTTAAATGCCGTCTAGATAAAAATCATTAAAAATGAGTTCCACACTCATGTACAGTCAGGTCCATAAATATTGGGACATCAACACAATTCTAATCTTTTTGGCTCTATACACCACCACAATGGATTTGAAATGAAATGAACAAGATGTGCTTTAACTGCAGATATACAGCTTTAATTTGAGGGTACTTACATCCAAATCAGGTGAACAGTGTAGAAATTACAACAGTTTGTATATGTGCCTCCCACTTTTCTAGGAACCAAAAGTAATGGGACAATTGGCTGCTCAGCTGTTATTCCCTCATTATCCCATTTACAAGGAGCAGATAAAAGGTCCAGAGTTCATTTCAAGCGTGCTATTTGCATTTGGAATCTGTTGCTGCCAACTATCAATATGAGATCCAAAGAGCTGTCCCTATCAGTGAAGTAAGCCATTATTAGGCTGAAAAAACAAAACAAACCCATCAGAGAGATAGCAAAAAACATTAGGTGTGGCCAAATCAACTGTTTGCCAAACAACATCTAAAAAAGCCTACACAGTTCTGGAACAACATCCTATGGACAGATGAGACCAAGATCAACTTGTACCAGAGTGATGGGAAGAGAAGAGTATGGAGAAGGAAAGGAACTGCTCATGATCCAAAGCATACCACCTCATCAGTGGAGCATGGTGGTGGTAGTGTCATGGCGTGGGCATGTATGGCTGCCAATGGAACTGGTTCTCTTGTATTTATTGATGATGTGACTGCTGACAAAAGCAGCAGGATGAATTCTGAAGTGTTTCGGGCAATATTATCTGCTCATATTCAGCATGGTAGTGTCATGGCGTGGGCATGTATGGCTGCCAATGGAACTGGTAGTGTCATGGCATGGGCATGTATGGGTGCCAACGGAACTGGTTCTCTTGTATTTATTGATGATGTGACTGCTGACAAAAGCAGCAGGATGAATTCTGAAGTGTTTCGGGCAATATTATCTGCTCATATTCAGCCAAATGCTTCAGAACTCATTGGACGGTGCTTCAAAGTGCAGATGGACAATGACCCGAAGCATACTGCAAAAACAACCAAAGAGTTTTTTAAGGTAAAGAAGTGGAATATTATGCAATGGCCAAGTCAATCACCTGACCTGAATCCGATTGAGCATGCATTTCACTTGATGAAGACAAAACTGAAGGGGAAATGCCACAAGAACAAGCAGGAACTGCAGACAGTTGCAGTAGAGGCCTGGTGATGTCTATACATTCCAGACTTCAGGCTGTAATTGACTGCAAAGGTTTTGCAACCATGTATTAAAAAGTGAAAGTTTGATTTATGACTGTTAATCTGTCCCATTACTTTTGGTCCCTTAAAAAGTGGGAGGCACATATACAAACTGTTGTAATTCCTACACCGTTCACCTGATTTGGATGTAAATACCCTCAAATTAAAGCTGAAAGTCTGCAGTTAAAGCACATCTTGTTCCTTTCCAATCCATTGTGGTGGTGTATAGAGCCAAAAAGATTAGAATTGTGTCGATATTTATGGACCTGACTGTATGTCACTTAAAAGGATAGCATCGTATGAAATATCAATATATTTTTTTAATTTAAAAAAGGCATTAAAAAGGAGAGGAAAAAAAAAAAGGTTTGGTAATACACATTACTTATAAAGAGCATGATACCAGACCTCTGATAGTGAAAACAGTTTTAAGATTAGAGGATTAGCTATAAAATTGTTGTATTGGAGGCACTGTAAAACAAACATTTGAAAAGGAACAATACTACTAATGTCTAATTCTATTTTTGTTTTTTGGAATAAAATGATCTATTAATATTATCATAACCGCCTATAACTTTATTGTCCATTTTTACTTAAGTATGGAACAAAGTTATCTATTATCATAACCTCCTATAGCTTTATACCTTGTTACCTATCCACCTTTATGAACATTTTAGCATATTTCTATTTTCAAAGGTTCAGTGTGGAGCAAATTTTTTGTAATTAAGTATTTTGTTTTTAACGTGCTAGATGGCTCTGCACAATGGGGCATACACATTTATGACCGATTCAATCAGACAGAGACAGCTGTTGCTAAAGATGCAGTTTGCTAGAGATAACAAACCAAAATCAAGTTAGAACTGGTCCGTAAGGAGTTAATGATTATAGCTAGAATATGTAATATGGGTGAGCTATAGACTCATTGGGAAGCTGGAGATGATAAGTTAAGGGAAGTCAGATCCAGTGGATTGGCTGTTTTGTTACACTACAACCCTGAAAATACAGTTGGCCCACAAGCAGGTTGTACAGCCTGCTTGTGGGCCAATCATTTTATACAGCAGACACCCCCCGTACTTTTGGATTGTCACTTCTATGTACGTATGTGGGTGTGAGAGATTGTGTGTCTGTATATGTGACAGTGTTTGTGTGTGAATGCATTTCTTTATGTATGTATGTATGTGACTGTGTGTGATTGTGTGCTTTGCATCTATGTTAATGTGCGATTGTGTGTCTATGTATGTATGTTACTGTGTGATTATTGTCTATATGTATCTGTGTCTATGTGTGGGTCTCGTATATAGACCCTCAAGTGTTGCTACTCCTGTGTCTGCCTCCCTCCAAGTCAACATTGCTAACATCAGCTCCACCACGCAGGCTCACTGCGTAGGTGTTCTCTTTGACTCCGACTTCTCATTCACACCTCATGTTCAGTCTATCGCCAAATCCTGCTGCTTCCATCTCAAAAACATTGCACGCATCGGACCCTACTTAACGCCAGATGCAACTAAGGTGCTGGTCCATTCCATTGTCCTTTCTTGCCTTGACTACTGTAATCCACTTCTAAGTGGCGTTACGTGCTCCCAACTTGCTCCATTACTGTCTATAATGAATGCGGCAGCGAGGCTCATCTTCCTGTCTGCCCGCACTGCCCACGCCTCACCCTTCTGTCAGTCCCAACATTGACTTCCTGTAAGATATAGGGCTCAATTTAAAATTCTGGTTCTTGCTTTCAAATCTCTACACAATGCTGCTCCCAGTTATCTACCCTCCCTAATACACAAGTGTGTCCCGTCTGCTGAAGACATACGTCTATCTTCTGTCCGTACTCCCACCTCTGATGAAATAATGGCCTATTGAACACTGCATACAAGCTCAAGCTTTTTTCAACCAGTATATGCCTATAGTATTGTAATGTGTGACATATTCAGGATGAGCTGAGCTACGGAAATAAATCAACACTTTAAGGACCAATGGCAGTCTTTACTGTCACAAACATAAAATGACCCATGTAATTAATAATGTTAGAGCTGTATAGAACACCCTGAGTTATATAAATAGAGCATTGCATGTTGGCATAGGCTATGCAGGCACAAGAGTGTGATGACAGCATAGCGTTCTTAGAGGGTTAGCAAATAAAAAGAAGATTTCCTCAAAGCAAGCAGATGTTTCAGTTCTTAATATAATGCTCAGCAAAACAAGGATTTGTCCAATAATTTATTAAACACAGTGGCATAATCATGCCATACTGGAAAAGAAATACCTGCTTGTTGCGTTATCAGAATCATAAAGTTGTAGATTTCAGAATCATAAAGTTAAAGTTAATTTAACAATTTTTATTTAGAGTTATTTGTTTGACTATTGATTTTTATTTATTTCAGTGTTTTGTTCAAAACCTCAATTTTCCTTATCTTCCTGATTACTTGTTTGAACTTGATGCTTAGAAAAAATAATTATTTTTCTCTCTGAATACATGTTATTGATCTGCTATAGTTTTAGCTTTCTTTTCTTCTTGATATCGGCAGGCTATTAAGGTTTTGTATACACACATCATTTATATTTTTCTACATATACAGACATTCACCTTTCTCTCCCAAAACTGGATGCAGTGATTAGCAGGAAAAATTGTAGCCTAGTAGGGTGTAATGATTTAGCTAGTGGTTTCTTAGACTTTGCTAATCAATTCTCCAACATAGACAGACTGCTTTATTTACAAAAATGAAGTGTGGGGAAACACACCTAAAAGTTTTAGTAAATCACTTCATTGCTAATCTAGTCTGATCTTAACTCTCATAAACTCATATTTTATTGGCTATTTTGCAGATTGTAAAAGTAAAATGCCTATTAATTATTGTATTATTACTGGAATCCCCTAGCGCAGCCTTCCATTTTTATTTTTATTTTTTTGTCCTAATGTGCTGATGCTAAATGATGAAATTAGTAGCCCAATTCAATTGTGCTGCTTGGACTATTCAGGCAGCATTTGCTGAGAGTGTCAGCTGACCGTTTCAGCTTATCACACTGCTCATTATGGGTATGAATTGGTATAGCTAGATGGAAGTGTGTAATTTCTGCCTTAGCCATACTTCCAATTAGAGGCATACTGTGGGTGGCCACGGACCCTTATTTAGTGTTAAACTGCTCCAAAATGACTAAACGCTAAATATAGGGACAGTGCCAGGTTGATATTGACGATGATATTGTCAGTGAAAGTGACGTTTTTTCATTTTTCACACACAAATGGCACTTTCACTGATGATATTGTTGTGATACATTTTACTGTTTTAAAACACTAATATTTGTGTTCAGCAAAGTCTCCCGATGATAACAGTACCCCCCATGTACAGGTTTTATAGTGTTTTTGAAATTTACAGGGTCAACTATAAGGCTTGCTTTTCCGTTTTTTAACATTGAAATTTGCCAGATTGATTATGTTGCCTTTGAGAGCGTATGGTAGCCCAGGGATGAGAATTACCCCCATGATGGCATACCATTTTTAAAAGAAGATAACCAAAGTATTGCAAATGGGGTATGTTCAGTCTTTTTTAGTAGCCGCTTAGTCACAAACACTGGCCAAAGTTAGCGTTCATAATTGTTTTTTGCATTTTTAACACACAAACAAATATAAATGCTAACTTTGACCAGTGTTTGTGACTAAGTGGCTACTAAAAAAGACTGGACATACCCCAGTTTGAATACCCTGGATTGTCTACTTTTAAAAAATATATATACGTGTGATTTAGAGATATATGACAGATAACTGTGTTACAGTGTTACTCTTGATAAATTGAAACAGCAATGTCCTTCTTGTACTTATAGTCCTATAACTAAGAACATGTTAACATTGGGTATTTGTAAATTCAGGAGAAAATTTAGAAACTATTTAGCATGGGTGTTTTTTTGGCAGTTGTAGATGCGTAACAGATTTTGGGGGTCAAAGTTAGAAAAGTGTGTTTCTATAGTAAATTATATGATATGATGAAAATAATGGTATCTTTAGAAAGACCATTTAATGGTGAGAACAACTGTATATAATATGTGTGGGTACAGTAAATGAGTAAGAGGAAAATTAAAGCTAAACACAAACACCGCAGAAATGTAAAAACAACCCTGGTACTTAATGGTAAGAAAATTGAAAAACAGTCTGGTCACTAAAGGGTTCTTCCTTGTACACATTGTTCCTACCTGACAGTTAAGCTCTTGTTTCAAGATTTGGAGTATGAATGTTAAACTTCCACACCAGTATAAGCACAGTTATCCCCTTTAACCAACACATCTGTAGCCAACTGAAACTTTAAGAAGGCTTTGCCAAGTTGTTTTCTGTTTATGATTACAGGTAGTTCTCACTTTGCGACTTAACTGTATAACGAAGGCTCAGACTTACGACCAGCTTTCTAGCATGGGGATTCAAGAGATTCCCCACGTTGGAGAGCTGGTGAGCTTATCTATGTTCGAGGAATTTTCCATTAACATAGATTTGAGGTATTCCTTGCTCTAGTAAGCTGGTCTATGTTGGGGGGAATTGCCCCCAATATAGACCTGCTCTCAAGAGCATGCTTTCTAGCGCAACCTCACTTACTGACCAATTCTTTTACGACCAAGTCATGAGAATGGAAATTGGTCGGTGAGTGAGGATCATCTATGCATGTTTTTTTTGGGGGGGTGGTGGGTCAATATATGTCCTATTTTGTAAACAAATTATTTTACCTTTACTATTTTTATTGATAGCTCTTCCTGTTGTGATTTAAAAAAATTAATTTCCCTTGTTGTGTCGTGTCCAGTGTAAAAAATAAGAAGAGCAGTGCACGCTACATAAATCTAATTAGCTTATGCCAGCTTTCAAAATGAATGAGCATAAGATAAAGTACTATTTTTTATCTTCGTAGAGTATTTAACACGGGAATGATGGTTCTCTTTAAAGGATTAGAGCAACATATAGATTTTGATCAAGAATTTTATAATGACAGAAGTATAGACATGAAAGATGAATGCAAGCAGAAAAAGATTATGTAAAATATAAATTGTAACAAATAAAAATCTTAACAAGTGAAAAGTGATGGTATTTGAGCAAAAGGAAACACAGTGCAAAGGAAAATAAAATGTTGATGAGAGAAGTTCTTGGATGTGGAGAAAGTGTCTAATTTTGGCAATCAAGAGTTTGTTCACTAATAAGCTAGAATGTGATGCTTGTTAAAAGACTTAAGATCATCCAATGCTCAGTTAAAAGGCTTGGTGCTTATGTTCCAGATCAGATCATCTTTTGATAATGAGCATGATCTAGCCTTCTGTTTCTTTAATCACCAACTTCTGGTGGAAGCTGCTATGTGTGCACAGCACAACACTGTAATTGCAAAATAATTATTTAAAATATTAATTAAAGGAAAACAGAAAGCCCGAAGTTCACTGCAGACCTCTGCCAAACACGATTTCTGTATACTCCCAATGGAGAAATGATCCGTAGAAAACATGTGAAAACAACACAGCTATTACACTTAACAGTAATGAGTCTTAACCGTCAGCAAACATAAAGTAAACATGCATGGGATACATTTTTGTATAAAGGTATAACATTGTTTACATTTACAGGCTCTCAAATTTCCATATAACCCAGTAGTTCAAGGTTTTGTATTGATCAAGCACATACTATATTACTTCTGTGACCTACGAAATAGAATCAGGATTGGTCTTTCTAAAAAACAATGTAAAAAAAGTTGTTAATTAATCTCTTCACTACCAAAAGCTTATTAAAAAACAAAACAAAACAAAAATATTAGCATAAGATTTATTTGAAGCAGGAAATGCATAGTTAACACATAAAAATGTGCAAAAGAGGATTTTCACATGGGGGGCAGCTAATACCACCACAGCATACATGGAAATTTGGTCCCACTGGATTCTATCCACTGCAGCGGCAGACTTTGCATCTCACTTACAATAGCAATTTCACCTGACAGACATCACAACCATGGACTTTCCCCACCTTTCCTTCCCCTCAGCCTCCTCTCCTCCCCCTCCTATCTTCTTGTATTTCTCTTTGGGTTTCAGATACCTTCTTGTACAGGGGTATGAGTAGAAAGGTACCCAGAGTGGAGATTCCCTGTAGCTGAAGGGACTCGCAACCCTGGCCAGGGTAAGCTGCAGATGGCAAGGGGCTCAGAGGGGGAAAAACATCCTTACTGGGTACTGAATAACTTCAACCCAGCACCCACTCTACTAGACTCCCAGAGCACAGGGGTCTTCAATCATTGATCTAAAGTCAACCTCCCCATATGAGCCGCGAGAGATAAGCCGATCTAAAATTCTCACCATAACAGAGGAGCCGTAAAAGTCCTACCCATCAGGCATTAGAGGGTACTTCCTAGTTATGTCTATATGCTTTAGGACCTGCGAGTCCAACATAAAAATGCTATATACATTATAATGCGACCTGCTTGTCACCAATGCATGCCAATGAGAACAGCATTTTTACAGAATGATTGCTGACACATGTGACTAAAGGGACCCGCGTTTCCATGCTGAAGTTTTACATGTTGAACAATATTTTATAAAAATATATTACAAAATCAATATGAAAAATGGAACTGGATTTTCCATCTCAATTTTTGATTTGGCATACAGACGGTAGGATCAGAATATGAAATCCATAGATCCATTCGGTCAGCCTGTTAATAGTTTACACTGGTGGTGGTGGATTAGAATGGGAGATATTTACGGACCTAAATACAGAATAAGCACAGTTTTAATGCCACAGCTTACCTTAATATTGGTGCTGACCATTTTTAGCCTACCCATTATCTAATGCAGGGGTTTCCAATCCAGTCCTCAAGTACCCCCTACCAGTTCACGATTTAGGTTTACCCTGTGTTTCCACATCTCAATCCTATAGAACACCTTTAGAATTTAATAGAATGGGAGATTGGCAGGGAAGGGGTGTACTCTGTACTAAATATAAAAAACATGTGCCTATTAAATTGCCCACTGACTCACAAGTACCCTAAACCACTGTACTATTGTACTATTGAATTTTAATAGATTTTATGATACTTAACAAATACTCACTGCTCTTATTTCTCTCAGTTTTGCAAAGCAATTTGAAAATAAAAATGATGCATACATGATTTTGGTAGTGAAGGAGTTAGCACTCAAAAAGCCTCCTGTATGGCACTCTACAAAGTTCTAAACTAAATACTCATTTACAACTCATTGATAATAGAGTTCTATTGTATCTAACAAGGGAGAAGAAACATAAGCGCAGAGGAGGTGGTAAGTGTTATTATTATAATTAATATTTAATTGCAATAAAAATTAAACAAACCCTTTCTTTCCAATGCATTAACTTTATACAGGATATTCAGAGAAGGATACAGACATATAATGTAATGTAAGTGTTAACAGTGAATGTGTTATTGTACTATTCCAGGTAAATAAAAAATGTTTGTGACACAAGATGTTAATTTAAAAAGGTGTAATTGTGATGCACGCACTAAACAGCATACAGTGATAACTGGGTGCCTGATTGCTAAATAAAGGCCAAAATATTAGCATTTTAACATTAAACATTAAACAAAATAACTAAAACTGCACCTCTCACAGCATATATATGAAAGCACAAACACACACCCTTATCCTTTACATATATTGAATCCACAATACGCACACACAATGTATCTATACACTGCATCCAATATGTACACACACATTCTGCTTCCTTACATACACACATACTTTATCCCTTACACACAAACACACTGTATCCTCTATACACACACATAGTGTATCTCTAACACATACTACATTCCCTATAAACACACCATATCCCTTACACACACACACACACACATGCACACTGTATCCATTATATGCAATAAATACTACATCCTTAACATACACCGCATCCACTGTACACTCACCACATCCCTTACACACACTGCATTCACTATACACACTCCACATCCCTTACACACACTGAATTAATTATGCACACACACATATACACACATCACAATCCTTACACACACACACACACACACTGCATTCACTATACACACTCCACATCCCTTACACACACTGTATCCTCTATACACATATCACATCCCTTAAACAAATACCACATCCATTGTACACATATTGGATTCCTTACACACACACACTGCATCCACTATACACACACACACCTCTTCCCTTACACACACATACTACATCCCCTATACGTATTGTATGCCCTATACGCATATACCGCATTTCCTAAACACACACATTACATCCCCTACAAACACACACTGCATCCACTACCACAGCTCTAAGTGCCTGCAAGATGGTGGTGGAATGGGGTGGCGAGCCCTATGAGCAGACTCAGGAGGTGTGTAAGGGCCACCAAAATTTCTGTTGGCAGCCCTGCTTTTAATATTATGGGGATAAAATGTGGATTAAAGATAAAAATTAAAAATGAACACTTTTGTTATCTTTAATATTTGTAAAGAAATAAAAACGGTAAATCATTTCTATCTGTTCAACAAAATAAATAAATAAATATTGTAATGTAATACACTGCAAATTTAGTTCATAAGCAAACTGACACAGAGTAACCATTTTGCAAATGTATGCCTTAATTAAAACAATCCTGAAGAAAAGAAACATGGTTTATTTATTATTTATAATGAAGGTATCCAATGCACCAAAAGAACAGTTTATTAGCTTAAGGTATGTTTTATTAAAACCTTTAAACTGCAAGGAGGTATGTAAAACACTGGTCACTATATAGTAGTGAACTGGTGACTCACTTGCTAAATCAAGCCTAGTATTTTCTAGTTATCTATTCACCATTACTAAAAAAAACTCCCAAGATAGTCATAAAACTCCTATGAAGGCAATGTTGCTATTTTTATCTGTATCTTTTGCTAGCACAAACATCAATATTTGATTTTTTTTACTAAGTATACCCATTAGTATATTTATAAATTTCAGAATCTAAGCATAACCCCCCCTAAAAATGATATGCACCAAAAATTGAGGCTCCATATCATCACTCTTTAATGCCCCTAACACCTGTTTGTTAGAGGGATTACAAACACACACAGTCACATATAAATATATGCTCATATACAAATATTCATACATGCACACATTTATAAAAATTCACATTAATGTGCACACGCACACATACATATCACCACACAGAAACAATCACACTCACATTCCTATATATATATACCCTCACACAAACATTCATACACACATGCTCACGCAAATATTTGCACACACATTCATATGCACAATAACACGCATATATTCACACACACAATCACTCACTACCTTTCAAACTCACGTACACGCATATTCACATTCATACCCTCCTACACACCTTTAATTTTGAGTTAAATCCTTGGGGTCCAGTGATTTGATGCTGGGGTTATTCTGCACACTTATTGCACAGTTCCCTTCAGCTCTGTACTGATGCCAGTGCTGGGATGATGTTACATCCTGGCTCCTGGCATTAGTATATGGTGGCGAGGGAGCTGTGCAAGCAGAGGACAGACTGATTTCAGCAGCTCCTCTGCTGCCCTTGAGATCTGCTCAGCTGCTCAGGCACTTTCTGCGTTGCACCATCTCCAGAGGACAGGTGCTTGTACTGGCAAGAGGGGAGCACTCTTTTGACCACTTTGCTGCCTGCCACTTAGGATGGACCTCCCTTGTTAGCACCCCACTGCTAATACCTAAAAAGGAAACATATATCATGCACTGCTGTGAACAGCTATAGGTGTGGCCACTCGCATTTATATCTGATGGCTCTATAAAGGGAGGCATGCATAACATTCAAGAACAACTGTCATTAGTCTAATACTATCCTTACCTTTTGTGTCACTTTACCCCACTCCTTCTAGCATGTAAGCTCATTGAGCAGGGCCCTCAACGCCTCTGTTCCCGTGTGTCCAACTTGTCTGGTTACAACTACATGTTTGTACGAAATAATTTTCTGGCCCAATTCATATATTTTATAAAGCCACTTATTTAATCATTGGGTTTTAATTATAGATGTTTATGTAATTTCAGATATTATTGGGTTTTCAATGGTTTTTCTTTGCACCTTGGATGTTTGTGCATTCACAAATGTTGGCTACTCATCTTGGAAATTGCAGTGCATCCTGGGAGCCAAGGGTAGCCATCACTGCTTTAAACAATAATATATCTCCGGAGCTAGACTTTATAATGTGTTTTTAGATTATCAGTTTGCTTTTGTGTCTTGAAGGAATTTCTTAAAGTGGAGCAAAGAGAGAACATGACATGCAGAATTATTCAGCCACTGTAAAATATATTTTGAAACCTGTCAAACTATATAAACTTTAATCACCATTTAATTCCTATTTTGTATTTTGCAAATTGGCTAATTAATTTGGCTAAGGTTCCAAATATGAACAGTTCTATAGCGATGAAAGAAAAACAGTGCGAATGCTTTCTTATTGACCAATAAATGCTGCTGTTCGCTACACACGGGCTAAAAAAGATTGCTAGTTGTCTTTAGATTACCTTCGTAGTAAAGCTGGAATTAAGTTCTTAAGACTTGTCTAGCATTCTTATGGAGGAATTGTGATCATTTGCTGCACGCAGAACTTCTTAGCAGTATAAGCTTTAACAGTAATCTGCAATATTGGGGACACATTTGGCTTTGCGAACAGTTTCCTTGACATTCTGCCAATAAACACTTTTCAGTGCCGCAGTGTTGCATATGGAACCATTTTCAATGCGTGAATGCTACTTTATGTAAAACATCCTTTTAGAATTAATCTGCCTGCGTTCTGAAATGCTAAATTTTAAAGCAAGACAGCATTTGATTTTTTTTATTCAGTAGAACATAGCAAATGACAGTGAATACTGTGCTAAATGTTAGGACCTAACATTTAAAGGCTCACTCCACACCCCTTAACAACTTTAGCTTGAGTGTGTTCTCTTTTTTTTTTTTTTTCATTTTACAAAAATTGCAGATTTCAATAGAAATTGACACTTTTATAAATTAACCTGGTTACACCTACCTGGCTTTTCAGGAACTAATAGGTAATGTAACTTCCTGGTTGTGTTAGCTCAGTCTGGGCGGAGTTAGAAGGGGAGAGCTTGCAAAGGCAGCAGACAAGAGATTAGCAGGTTTTACAAGCTAATTTTAGATATAACCCAATGAAAAAATATATAATTAAATGCATGCAAGTTTTCATTTGGGGTATATCTACTAAGCAGTGATTTTTATTTATTTTGTCTTTGGGTAGTGACATGTCCCTTTAATTGTCATAAACTGAAGACATCACGCAGAAGCCTATGTTATAAACTACAATGTGAAAACATGGGGTGTATTCTAAAAAACAATGAAGTGATGAGGAAATATAGGACATTATAGCAGGGTTGGAAAATTCTCTAACTCTAAATGCTCTCTATATTTCCATGGCTATGAATTACATCTTGGAAAGCTATTCTTAATTCAACTCTATTCACTGCTGCGTGAAAAACCCTACAGATTTATGCCTACAATAAGAGTGATATTTGCCATAAAGTTAAGTGATTTATTATACAGACCACAGATAGGGGTCACCTCCAATGTGAAGGGGATACGTTTTATACATTTCATGCTGAGCTGCAATTAGCTGCTAGTTATACGTAATGCCCTGAATTTACTCCATTACTCCCCTTAGTGAGTAATCCCCCACATTTTTGTTCATACCAGTAATGCTAGCTCTTATAATATATGTACAATTAACTGTTGGCTAAAACTGTCAATACACTATCCAGTTTTTATTTCCTAATATAATTGAAAAATACAAACACGAGTACATTAAAGAACAATACACCTTGCCCATTGCTTTCAGAAGCCTGGAACACTATTATTAAAATAAAAAAAATGTCAATTTGAATCATTTACAGGGGAGATTATCTGAAAAGTATACTTTTTTTTCACATAGCATCACATCTAATAATCACTTTCTCATTACATCATGCCCTGGACATTTTTTGATTCTGTTTCTTGAAAAAACAAAACAATTAATAAACAAATATAAAAAGTAGAGTTTATTGATTAATAGCTTACTTAATGTTGACCAAGAAACAGGTACAATATTTTACTATAATTTTTCCACATTCAGTTTGCATATAAGAGTGCTAAAAGCTCAAAGTTGCACAGGGATACCAACAAAAGGCTCATTTACAACCCTAACATAAGCTTTCTCTACTAACAATAACCAGTAGTTAGTAGGGGCTACTAATCACTAGCTATTTTCTAATCTTGCCACAATTTAGTTTTTTACCAACTAGTCACCAATAGCATATGCTTCAAAAAAGGTATAAGCCACTCACAAATTAGACACTAGCTGGTAGAACACAGAAAAATACACTGTGTAATTGTCACTATAGGAACTACACCGTGTCAATAAAAAAGGCTCACTATGAACATGCCTATTCCACCGTCTGATAGGCCTCAGCAGGAGATAGCAACAATATATACAATGTATTAACTGGCCCCTACTGTTTACTTCTATAAAGCATCATTTAGTTTTATATCATGGCCTGTTCGTATTATTATTATTATTTTTTTAATATTGCGGTTTCATATAGTTTAATATGCTTTGATATGTGCTTTAGTGTTTACATATCATATAACATAAATAACATGTATTTTGCCCATTTAATATAATACAAGATTGCTGTTTTAAACTTCTTAGAGGCTAATTTTGAGGGTTAGTAGTAGTCATAAACCAGTCATTAAATAGCAGTTAGCAGCCATTGTAGTTAATAATAGGAGTTGCTAATCACTAGAAAAGATTGGCTATTCAACAACCATAGTGACAGACATTTTAGAGAGTATCGGCTCAAAAGTGACAACAAAAAAAACATTGGGAACGAGCCCTAGATCACAAATAAATATATTTTGCTTAATTGATTAAGTACTGATCTAATTTCATTTCTCAAATTAGTTTAATCTGTAACAAAGATTCATTTCTTTCTGCCTGTGTTAACTATAAGTGCTTAGTATAGTTAAATTTATATATAAATAAAACATTATTGTATACTTTTACTTAAAGAAAATAAGAATGCGTGCAGTTATCCACACCTTTGCTAATTTTAAGAAGATTCTGCAAGATCCAAACAATTTGTTTTATTTGCTTTGAGAGTTACTTAAGTCGCTCAATGATTTTTATGTGATGGTCAAACAAATAAAATACAGCCTCGCTAAATCTCTCTAACATTAATAGAATTAAACAGCAGTCTGCTTTTAAAAAGTGTTCAATAAGTAGATTTACAGTTGCAGTTACAGCAAATAAATCACCACTGCTTGAGGGAAATAACAATTCTGCGATTCAAGCAGAGTGAATAGCTACCAACAGGATCACCTAAAATCACTGAAATTATATAAATACTCCTACAGTCCTGAAAATTATATGGAAATTGCCATTCTCCATGGACATTTATGTGATGCGATAGACAGACAGACAGACAGACAGACAGATAGATAGATAGATAGATAGATAGAGAGAGCGAGACAGATAGATAGATAGATAGATAGAGAGAGAGAGAGAGAGAGAGATAGATAGATAGATAGATAGATAGACAGACAGACAGACAGACAGACAGATAGACAGAGAGATAGACAGATAGATAGGTAGATAGATAGATACATAGATAGATAGATAGACAGACAGACAGACAGACAGATAGACAGAGAGATAGACAGATAGATAGGTAGATAGATAGATAGATAGATAGATAGATAGACAGAGAGATAGATAGATAGATAGATAGATAGATAGATACATAGATAGACAGACAGACAGACAGATATATAGATAGATAGATAGATAGATAGATAGATAGATAGATAGATAGATAGATAGATAGATAGATAGATAGAGGAATTGGTGTAAGCAAACTATGGCTTGATATTACCAGTAGTACTTGGTTGAAACATTAACTCATGTAATCCACTAAAAAACCTTAATAACATCAAGTATTAGCAGAGGATTATGGGTGTTCAAATCCATTGTAATTGAAATACACACATACTTTGCTTTTTTTAAAGGAAATACCTTGAACATTTCTATAGTAAAATCTCTTAAAATGCAGTGGCTTAAGGGGCTCGGAGGAAAGTGTATAAGACACTATCTGAACAGGTTTTTTCCTTAAAAGGATCCTGAAAATCAATGAAAGTAAAGTAGCAAAGACTGAAACATTGAATGAACTAAACAATGCATAGCATGTCCATCAAGCTATCCTGAAGAACAAATCAGCAAAAACCCTTTAAAGTGTGTGACCCTATAGTATTGGGGAGTATGGTCTGACAATTTATATTTGTGACTTTACTGTCACTTTAATTGTATTTCCTCTTACATATATGTCAATAGCTTTAATCACACAATATGGTGCAACACAGCTCTATTACACTTTAATATTATATTTGTTACTTTAATAAAAGATGTACTTCTAACAAATTAGAAATGTTATATTTAACATATTGCATAAATCTAGTTTTTTTATATTATTTTTTATTATTATTATTATTATTTATGAAACACTAACATAAGCCTCTGTACAATAGGTAACCAAAACAGTCAATGAAAAATATAAAAGACATGTAGTTATATTTATAACAACAAGAAATTATAAGGACCATCGTCAAATATGCTCAATGTCTGAAAACTATTTATATATAATTATATATATAAAGAGATGCAATCACAGGACTTTTATGTAGATAAATAAGAATTTATTCCATGAAGGTATTTACATAAAAAAATGACCGACGTTTCGACCCATTCGGGATCTACATACAAGAAGTATATTATGGCACTAGAAAAAGTGCAGAGGTGGGCTACAAAATTAATAAAATTAATGGAACATTTTAGTTATGAAGAAAGGTTAACATATTTAAATCTCTATAGTTGGAAAAACAGTGCCTTAGAGGAGCTATAATAGTATTAAACAAATATATTCAGGGCCAATACAAACCATTGACTATGAATCTATTCATAAACAGGGCTATACATTGGACACAAAATTATGCATTTAGACTGGAAGAAAGATGATTTAGTCTAAGGCAAAGGGTTTTTTTACAGTAAGAACCATAAGGATATGTAATTCTCTGTCTGAAGAAGTGGTTTTACAAGAGTCTATACAGATGTTTAAATTAGATAAATGCTTGCAAAAACACAATATTCAGGAATATCATTTTTTATTAGTTGGGTAATAGGTTTTTGATCCAAGGGGTTATCTGACTGCAATTCTTGGTCAAGAAGGATTTTTTTCTAGTTTGTTGTAGAATTCGAAAGACTTCAAACTGTTATTTTTACTTCTTTCAACAGCAAAAACAGATGTGAGAAAGGCTGAACTTGATAGACACATGTCTCTTTTCAGCTATGTACTATGTGTAATATATATAAAATGTACTCTTTTTACATTGTCATTAAATATAAGGGTGTATCGCAATGCCTTTAGCAGTGCCATGTCTCACACCTTTTGAAATTTGGTGAAATTTGCATATATAATTACGCAGAAAATGCTCTATGTCATATTCAGCTCATTTTGGATAAGAAGGAGCAAATAGCATTATGTCTTCACGTCTTTAGCATAAAATTAACTAAATCAGTTAATATCATCAAAACATGAAATACTGTTACGTGGTATCTTTCCTCTAGGGTCTAGATGCTAACAAGGATATTGCAATGCCCTGAAGCAGGCCATCAATCTTAAACAATAATAATAACTTTGAGTCGATCACCTCAACAGTACTGAGCAGAAGACATTCCAACAGTGTGTATAATTAGTCGATAATTGCTCATTTACACACATATTAAATAAAGGCATGAGAAATAGCATTATATAATGTCAGACTAATGAATAAATAATTAGGATTTTTATATTTTCATAGCGGTTTGAAAAGTTGATATGATAATTGACTACCTAATCAATCAACACACTGTGCTGATGTAGGATTGACTTCCCTTTAGCACTTTGAAAGATTACTATGAATAAAACTTTTGATCACTTGATATTCATACTTTAATCAACTTGTGGTCACAAATCCAATGACTTGCAGTAAATACTTAGCTGAAGACCATTTCTTCAAGAACTGATACTATGTCTTGAAAATGACATAGTGGCTACCCCAATTGATATGGTTGTGCTGGGGGCACATTGGATGTCCATATACCAAGAGGGTCCACATAAATATGTAAATACTTTTATTTATACATGTGCTAGGGATTTGACTGGCAAATAAATGGTTAAATTTGCATTCCTACAATTTGATCTCACTCGATGCTTATTACATACACCACCTTAATCATAATTTTTTTTTATTCACTAAAGAGTAGATGTGGGGAGATGGCAACTGGTGTATATGCCAAAACAGGCAATCCACTTTATCTGAAATTAGGATATTTATCTTCTAGTCTATGGATATTTGTAAAATATTTTAATTGAACAATATTATAATTGTGACGGATCGCGTCACTGTGTACCATGCCCACATGTGCCCTCCTTGTTCGGAAATCATGGTTGGGCTGATTAGAAGATTGTGCTTGTCCCATTCTGAATGTAACAGAAATGAGGCTTAGTTATTAATCTGTGCTTAAGTGTTGGTGTCTCTTTGGGATATGATACCGGAACTCAGCTATAATACAGAGTGCTGCAATACAGCATACAGCATACAGTATGCTATAATACAGTGTGATGCAGTATGCTATAATACAGTGTGACATATAGTGATACAGTGCTATAATACAGTGTGATACAGTATGCTATAATACAGTGTGATATATAGTGATACAGAGTGCAATAATACAATGTGATACAGTATGCTATAATACAGTGTGATACAGTATGCTATAATAGTGTAATACAGAGTAATAACTCATGTTATAATACCGTATACAATGAGATACGAAGTGATACAGGATGATACAAAATAATATCATGCAGTGTGATATAGAGTGATAGTGAATGCTATAATACAGTACAGTGTGATCCTATATAACGCAGAGCATACTGTGATATGGAATGTTATCATACAATGTAATTCTGGAAGGCTAATTATCATTAACATTTCAAAGAAATTAACTTATCAGTTAAGAGGTACAGGCCATATGGCTGAAGGCAGTTAGTTTACATTGGAGCTAGACATCCAGGCATTTCAAGTGTAATATTGAACATCTTGCAGAACCTTTGAATAATCAAAGGATCAATCCACGTTGTAAACCATCTGCCCCCGTTCACATTCAAATTGGTCCCTTTTGTAAATGTATTTTTGGAGTGTTTTAATTAATAATTAAAATATATATACAAGAAATAAAGCATGATTCAGCCTGCAGATAGTATACATACAGTACTAGTCATATATACAGTATAACAATATACAGGAGGGGTGCAGAGGTGAAAGAGGACCAAGGAAGGGAAATCAAAATTCAGTAGATCCTCTCCATGACCACTCTGCTATTCTGTATATCATAAATGCTACATAGTATTTTACTATATCGGGGATTGCAAGTTCACCAATCTAAGGACATTCATTTTTAGCACGTTCACTCTACCTAGCCAGGTAATATGCAGGGACAGACCAATTACTTAGGTTGTTCCTCATTGTCTGTAGCTCAGGGAGTAAAGTGGTAGGACATTTCAAGAAAGATATAACCCTAAGTGTTTTGTTTTTTGATCCTAAACACTCTCCTTAGGGTAAGAGGTGGGAGAGACATTGAGAAAATCCATTTTAGATTCTTCAATTTTGTAAATTGAGAGAAGACCATATGATGAGTATTCCTGCATCAAGCGGGGGAACAATCGTAGAGGATTAGAGATGTGAAAAAGAAGGTCATCTGCATATGCAGATACTTCAAATACCATCTCTCCAACCAGTACACTCTGGATGGCATCATTGTGTCTAATGGCATTAAGTAGTGGTTTCGATGCAAATGAAAATAGTAAAGGGGATGAGGGACATTCTTGGCAAGTGCCATTCAATAGGGTGAACTGGGAGGGAAGTTTTACACTGACATTTACATTCCAGAGCAATTTTAAGGAGATCTAATCCAGCCTATCATCCACGTACTCTTATCCTTTTAAACTCCAGTTCAGTTCTAAGTTTTAAAATCAGCAGTCAAAGGCTTACTTTTTAGTAATCAAATCATGTTATATAATATAATAAAGTAAGTTAACCTTCTACTCTCTAGCATAGTAGAGTGATATATCCTTTACCCATGCATTTCAAAAAAAATTCAATTTGCCTTATGCCTTCCTAACTCACACAAACCCATCTGTAATAAAAGTAGGTCTTATATAATTCATTCAGGGGTTAATTTGAATGCAGATTTCTTTTGACTTGCTTTGAATCACTCACTTAACTTTGATCCACCACAGTGAAAATGTTTGAGCACTGTTTAACCATTCAGAATTATAACTACAATTGTTTTTTTTCTTCCCAGGTCTGTAAATAGGAAGATATATGCAAATGAAATGCTATTATTTCTTTGAATATAGCAGTGCATTGCAAATTCATTCACAACCTCTAAATATAGATTAAATAGGTCTGTCCTTAATTTGCAAAAGCACAGTTAACAAATATCCAGACATTACAATTAGTTAGTTCTCCTGTGGTTAATGCATATATTTTTAAGCACCTGTACTGGATCAGCTGAATATTAAAACACAACAGAATGTGTAAAACAAGTTGCGTTATTTGAAATATCTATTACATAGTTCTATAAACAGCTGATACTATTATATTAACTTGTGAAGGCAATTTTATCATTGCTACATTTAACAGGAAGGATGAGTGATCTCCCTTTGGAAGGCATAGATATAACTTGTCCCTGTGGTGGCAATAGTGATAGTTAATTTATAGAATAAAATATAAAATTACTTGAAAATCCCTTCCTGCTTTGAACACTTCTTATATGGGTTCCAAGACTGTGTGTAGTGGCCTTACAAGCAACTGCCATACCCACAAATTATGTGAACTGCACCTCACAAACCCTAGCGTGCAAGTGCATTCTACAAGCACTGGCGTGCAACGATTTCATTTCATGTCAAGCAACTATATTCACAGATGCCCAAATACAAGTCCAACATGGTCAAATTAGATCAAGTATAAAATACTTTTTTACTTAGACTCTTGCTAGCCATTTGTCTAGAATAAACAACAGCAGGTATTTAGAATAGATAACAGACAGGAGGTGATCAGCTGTTAAGATTATATATACATATGATATATATGATATTCTTAGTATATGAATCTATAAGTACAAAGCAAGAAACAGATTATTAAAGTGGAGGGTCTTTGGAGCTTCTCTTCAGGATGGAGTAGGTATTTGTGAAAAAAGACAAAACAGGAAATCCAATGGTATAGTATATACAAACAATTGGTATTGGAGGAAAATATCCTTGCGCAGATCACCTCCTGTCTGTTATCTTTACTATCTACTTCACAAGGGTGAAGAGAACCCCTTGTTGGTAATTTGCTGCTAATTATAGATATTGAGCACTTACACTCACCTGTTTTTCCATATCAGGTATTTAGAATAATAATAACAAATTGTGTTGCATGTGACATAAACACTTACAGTCCCTCATGTCCCACGAGCTGAAGGATGGTAGAAGCATATAAAAAATATTTTTTAGGTATTGCTCTTGTAATTGGATGGGCAGAGAGTAGTGGATGAGTGGAGAGGTTCACAAGTTAAATAATTTAAGGTAAAAAGACTGATGAAGGGCTTAATGTATAGACAACCATTATAAATGCATAGTCAAGTTAATATGATTGGTTATCATTCTAACGTGGAACCCTTGAGAGAAACAACAAGATGCAATACATAGATCAAAGCTATTTCAATGTGAAGGACTATAACAGAGAAATAGAAAAGGATAACAAGTATTGTGAATAGTTCTGTATGAAAAAAATACAAGACAAACTATATTGTACTAGAACCAATATTCACATCAATCAGGATTACACCATCCAGTTTCTGATGAGCTGCAGAAGCCAAATACTGGTTTTGACACTCATTTATTCACTGAGAGCATTAGTTAATGCTCTCAGCCAACGAATAAGCATCTGTGCATTGAAATATGTATAAAATGTAAATTGTCCAACTCCAAAGACTATGTTTTAACTTTGCTATTCCGATGTCTTGTGTACTGTAATATCTAGTGTGGGACTGCCTGCTCTTTGAAAACCAATTCTCTTTATAATCTTGAAGGTTGGGTTAAGTATCAGTAGAATTTAGTACGTAAGTCTTATAGTCATGTCGACTTGGTGGTGTGCTTCTTTGTACACTGCTTGAAAAGAGACCAGGCACCTGGCGGGTACCCAAGTAAGAGGGCAAACCATTACAAAGCAGTTTGCCTCAAAAACCTGGGAGCAGCACCAGGATACTCTTACCAAAATAGACTGTAGTGGTTATAATGGTTGGGGTAATCCTTTAAGTGTTAATTTAAGCATATTACCAAGTGTTTTGGGGATAAAATGGTCAATCCTATTTCTTCATAGTAGGGCAGTCGAATTTCCATGTGAGATAACTAGATTTGACTATCTGACTTGAAATCCAAGTTTTATCAATACTTAACCCAGCCTTCAAGACTACAAAGAGAAACTTTTTTCACATTAGATATTGCAGCTTATGAAACTTTGGAATAGCAGAGCTAATACATGACTTTTATTTGATGCCACTAAAAATCGAGCATAGAAACAATAGTGATACGAGTTACTGCGCAATGTTCCAGGCAGGTTAACATATTTTATGTGCTGCAATATCTAATGGGGTATTACTTGCTGGGGTAAATATTGCTCAGCAGAAACACTAGGCTCACGCGAATGCCATTTAAATGGCAATTTGTAATCAATTCATTGTATGTCCTGCATCCAATTAATGGTATTTTGTTTTGAATTTACAATCCATGTCTGTTTAATTCAGACTCAAATTAATATTTTTTTTATTTAAAGTGTTGATAGTGTTGGCTGCACTATAGTTGTTTCAGTGGAGCTCGGAGGCAAAGCCTAACTGAAAGACAATAAAAAGAGGGGTAAGCATATTGCTAAATGTATATTATCTGCTTCTATTAGACATGTGCAATTAGTTTTGTTCCGAATGTATTCGGATGCTTATGAATGTCCGAAGTACGATTTGCTGAATTTCCGAAGTGCCGAACCAAACCGAATTGCCAAAGTTCCAAATTGGGATTAGTGTTAAGGTTTAGGTATTTAGGGGTTTAGGGGTTAGGGTTTAGGGTTTGGGTCCAAACTACTGAAGTTCCGAATTGCCAAAGTCCTGAATTGTCAAAGTCCTGAATTTCAGAAGTGCCGAACCGAACCAAATGCCATTTGGACGAATTTCATGCAATTCGGACATTCGGATGCATACGAATGTCTGAAGTTCGAATTTCCCAAAGTGCCGAACCAAACTGAGTTGCCGAAGTTCCGAATTGCTGAAGTTCCAAAATATTCAAATTGCCGAAGTTCCAAATTGCCAAAGTTCCAAATCATATTACAAATGCTGGAAATTGAATAGAAAGAATTGCATAAATGTATGTTTTTTATTTTACCCCGAGCCCCCGATATCAGTTGCTATAGTAACTGACACTACAGGTTTACTGTAAGAAAAATCTGAGCATTTAATAGCAACAATTTGGATTCAGATCATTCAAGCTTTAAGGTAAGGTTCCACTGCATAAGAACTAGGAAGAGAATGAAGACAGAAAAGGCTGAATCATAAAAGCTGACAACAATGAAGAAATATGTTAATATGTTTGGGGGATTTTTTATATACCATAAATCTGTAATAGATTAGGTGTTTAGGGTTAGAGGTTAGGGTTTAGGGGTTAGGGGTAGGGTTTGGGATTAGGGTTAGGGTCCGAACTACCGAAGTCACGAATTGCTGAAGTCCTGAATTTCGGAAGTGCCGAACCGAATGCCATTGGTCTGAATTATCGAAGCAGACAATTTTTTTTACTTTCCCAAATTTCTGAGCCGATCAGAATTTTTTGCCCATGCACATCCCTAGCTTCTATTCAATATTCTGATAAAAGCCTAACATTTATATTCAACAAAAACAAATACAGGTCCATGTGTTTTATTGCCTGTGTAACAGTTGGGTTTTTCATTGTCTCTCAAGTGCACATTTTCTGGCTCATGCTATGATAAAAGCGCAAAGGAAAGAACATGAATAGCTTGAAGAAGTCTCTAAAAATACCTAAATACTTCTGATAATTCAAAAAGATTAGTCCCGTTGTAAATTGCAACCACCAGATCTTGAGCTATTAGTGATGTTCATTAACTCATAAAGATTTTTTTTAAATTGCGATATGATTTGCTAGTTGGAGTTGAGAACCCACCATATTCTCACAGATATGTAAGAAAAATGCATATAATTATATTACCAAAAGTAAAAACATTTTGGTCACATAGATGTAGAAGTTTTAGAGAAAGTTTTGTAAGCAAAATGCTGCCCCTTGTGGCACATAGCACATTGGAAGTTTTGTTCGATAAGTCAAACACCCAGAAAATCAGTGACCTTATTGCAATTCACTGTCCTTTAGCTTAGACAAAACAGTGCTTTTTATTGACTATTTTTAACAAATGCTGAGAAAAACTAATTACAAAATAAATATCATTCATAATTTGTATAAGCATCCTTTTTAATGTTCCTGAAAGCACACTATCAGAATAAATAGCAAACACGTCAATTATAATACCAAAATAAAATGCATAACTGGCAACATAAGTGGTTGATGAATCTTTTATCAAGTTGCTCCATCACAAATCATATTACAAATGCTGGAAATCGAATAGAAAGAATTGCATAAATGTATGTTTTTTATTTTACCCCGAGCCTCTGATATCAGTTGCTACAGTAACTGACACTACAGGTTTACTGTAAGAAAAATCTCAGCATTCAATAGCAACAATTTGGATTCAGATCATTCAAGCTTTAAGGTAAGGTTCCACTGCATAAGAACTAGGAAGAGAATGAAGACAGAAAAGGCTGAATCATAAAAGCTGACAACAATGAAGAAATATGTTAATATGTTTGGGGGATTTTCTATATACCATAAATCTGCAATAGACTGTCATCTCAAATTTTGCATAAGAGACAGAAGTATTCACGATGGGTGGATTTAATGTAGCAAAATATACATGTTGATGTTGCAGAGTTTCTATATTGTCTTTGGTGTGACTCACAGAAGATAGGGTACATAATTTGCCTGAGGTTAACAGAAGCTCACAGACATTACACCTTGGGCTATGTCCTCAATCTTGGATTTGCTACTCTGTCTTCATGTTGAAAGTTTTCTATCCAGAGAATGACTGCAACATGCATTGCTGACACAGTTGTATTCACAAATACATTGGTTGTTTTGCCTTCATGTTATAAAAAAATAAAATAACTGTGGTTCATTTATGATGTATCAAAAGGATAGTATGAGCTTGTGCATGTGACACGGGAATTGTCTGATGTTAGAATTTTTAGAAACAAACAATGTTTGTCTCAGAGAGTTCAAAAAATAACAGCATGGAAAATTAACAAGGGAATAGCATGCACTTTAAATGTTATGCTGTTCAAGTATTTCACTACTGGACATTGAAGCTATAGGGATTAATTAGTTTTCCAATTCTATACACATTAGTCAGGAGCAGCTAAAACTCTATATCCTGAAAATATAGGAACATAGTGTGTTTTCTAAAGATGTTCAACATATTTGAAGACCAAAGTCTTGCATCTTGATGGAAGGGATGGTCCATTTAGAAAGGGGACATCTGGCCATCCATGCTGTAATGTGTGTAGTAAAACCAAGATTAATGATCTGAACATTATGGCAGTACTAATCATTCAGGTGCCGGTAACATTTCGTAGACGATATCTACTTCTTATATTCTTTTTTTATAGCCTTTCAGCTTGAAGGAATATGCTTGAAATGTTTTATGAAAGTGGTTTTACATGGCATAAATCTACTTACTATGGGAGATTTTAGATTAGCTATTGGTAAATGAGTTCCATTA
The DNA here is from genome assembly GCA_933207985.1 of Pelobates cultripes. Classification (NCBI taxonomy): domain Eukaryota; kingdom Metazoa; phylum Chordata; class Amphibia; order Anura; family Pelobatidae; genus Pelobates; species Pelobates cultripes. The sequence goes on along the minus strand of OW240920.1, from coordinate 29,837,542 downwards.
ACATTTTAACAAGAATATATGTTACTGAACACATCCCAGACCATTTAAGACTAAATCACTCCATCACAGAATGAAGTTTTTTAAAAAAAATGACATTATTTGATAAATGCATTTGCTATGTTTTGCTTCTTGAACAAATTGTATCAAAAAAAATATTTCTTTTTTCCCCCTGACTTCCTGTGAATTGGATATATGTTTGTTGTGACGGTTCAATGCTTTTGTTGAGAAACATGAATCCCATTTTATTTATTATACAACTGCAATTTATTTCTGTAAATTATATTCCATGTCAATGTAAAATAAAATAAAAAGAGTGCAATTCATAGTATAAATGTATATTTTAAATGCAAGTTTGACATAGAACTGTGTAATAGCAAGCCTTTATTATTATTATTCTATATTTTTAAATTGTAAGTTGAGATAATACCATGGATATATACCTATTTTGTTGCCACTTACAAAGAGTACTATATATATATAAGTGATGACTGTGGATTCAGAATTATACTTCTTCAAAATCTGCATTGGATTCGAGACTTGTACATTATCTTTACAGACATTACCATAAAATATGGACTGGTACATAAATATACACATTTATAGGTTTCATTTAATTGTATGCTTGGAAAATGTCACTTTAATTAGATTTTCATTGACATTGAAGGTGCAGTCTCTATCAGGACAAGGTATGATAATATTAACTGAATGATGTCAGCTAAAAATTAAATATTTCTAATGAAATGAAAATATGCTACTTTACTGGACATTCCAAACTGGAATGATTCCCATGTTTAACTAAGAGACAGTCCAGACACCAATACATAATGCTTTTAACAGGGTTTTACAGTATTAACAGACAGGGTTTTTGTATGTTCAAAAGTTTGTAGTTTAAAAAATAAAAACATAAGCTTGTCTCCGTAGCCAAGCCCCTATTCCAAAAAAAGTATTTATTTTTCATGTACATGCACTGTACAACCACTGACAGCAAAATGTGAGCTGGACTGCTAGAAGCCAAGTAGCCTACCTTACAAGAGACACCAAGACAGACTCTGAGTAAATACACAACTACATGTATGGCTGTTGTTTCCTCTGACTGTTTGCAGCTTGGTTATGGATTGAATTAAACTTCTAAATACATCTAATTGTAACAAAGGAAGTGAGAGAAAAAAAATACTCAGTTTATACAATTGTGAATGGTTACTAGATAAATACATCTAATACATCTAAGAACGAGGAATGTGCAATTAGAAAACATATTTAATATTGTTGTATTGTTTCCATTGGATCAACCTTGCATTAAGACTATTGTCACTATCGTATTATTTTGACAGTCAAGTCATATCAGAAGCTTGTTATAATAAAAACTAATTGCCGATTCATGATACGAGTGTTATGTAAATGATAATGGTATAGTGAATAAATATTATTTGTAATGTAGCTACATAGATCATAACTACATAAAAATAAATCATCATTGCACAATCCATTTATTACCTCAAGAAACATGCTAAAGGCTTCAGTGGCTCAAGAGAAAAAGCCAATAATACTGACCTTTACTATGAATGGCTAAAAGAGTATACAACGTATAACATCTTTCTCAGCTGAACAAAAAGCTTGAAATAATATGAAGTAAAGATGGTCCATTATATTTCCATTTTTCTATTTCACCAGAAGCTCATATTTCGCGCCCCGAATGGCCTTTTTTCTTGTTAATAGCTACTAGGAACATTCGCAAAATATTTATAGGGTAAGATGTGTTCATCATTTCCTTAGTCCTGACAGTGAGGATAATGATGTTAGCTAAGTAATAATTGAGTGAGTTAATTGAATGTTAAACAAGTGGTAAGTTATCTTTATTGATTTTCTATTTAACTTACTATCTTTCTTTAAGTCTTCCAGAGATTTGTATTTTGCATATGACTCCTGCTTCGGTTTTAACTCAACAGGAAGGAATGTAGCTTGAAATTAGTGATTTCTTTCTAGAAATTTAAGAGACCTTTATATTAACTTTGGGACATTGTGGTTTTTGGAACATGGAAAACATACATCCTTTATTAAATTTAATTATCTAAGGTGTAAGAACAGACTCTTTCCTAGCAGTTGAGATATATTTTGAATCTAGAAGTAGTATGTAGAATTGCAAATATATATTTAGCTAACTTGGTTGGTTCAGCTGGCTCTTTAAACAGAGATCTAGAGCAGGGGTCTTTCGGCATTCCAAATGTTGTTGACTACATGTCCCATCGTGCCCTTACAGTCATAATGCTGGCAAAGCAACAAAATAGTTGTAGCCCATAAGAACTGGAGTGCCAAAGCTTGCTTACACCTGCTCAAGGGAAACTAATGGACTGGTCTGGACATCCTTTGAAAAGGACAGTGATGACCTAGTCAAGATGCACTGGTGGTTTGTCTAATGGACAGTTTTAACTAAAATATTAACACACAAGACATCATAGCCTTAGATGTCTTTGCTGCGGAGCCTATTATCTGATGAACCTCGAGACTCATCATGACGCTTCATTCAGACTTGTAAACTATGTTAAAAATATAATTACTAAAAACGTGTTCAGACTTTGAACTGACAAGAACTTACAAGTGTTAAAACTGGTATATTAAGATTCAGCAGTAAATGTGACATCACAAGTGACCGTAATTGTGTTTGGTGTGAACAGGAGCCCATTGTCTGCCCTCAAAATGGTCACAGGAAGTCTGCAACTTCACAACAATAAAATATCAAGATAAAAAAAAGGAGCTATGTTTATTTCTAAATGCTTCTTTCCCATTCATATGCCACTCTTACAATGTAATACTGCATTACTGATGCCTTAATACAAACCAATTCCTTTATTAATGTAGAATTACTATAACACTCAAATAAACAATTTGGCTGGAGGAAAAATAAGATTGCATTTCATGTATACAACTCTCCAACAAACGGCTTTTTAATTTCATTTTCTACACCAAAAGCTTGCTCTTTTTTTTCTTCTTCTTTTGCTTGACACTAACTTTACAAAATGATTGAATGAATGGCAGTATGCACATATTAAACAGATATTATGCTTTCTGAGCCTTAAAAAATTTAGTTGTGTTTTAGAAGTCCATGATAATTACTTTTAAAAAGCCTGGGCCAAAACCCCATCTTTATCAACCCATTAAAAAAAATAAAAATATTATATTTTAGATTTAATTGTACTTACTTGGAAAATTATAAAGCAACAAGATATTAAACATGGAACTGAGCACTATCTATATATATATATACACATATATATATATATATATATATATATATATATATAGAGAGAGAGAGAGAGAGAGAGAGAGAGAGAGAGAGAGGAAAGAGAGGGTGGAGGTAAGAGAGAGAGAAGAGAGAGAGAGAGGGGGAGGATGGAGGGAAGAGAGAGAGGAGAGAGAGGGTGGAGGGAAGAGAGAGAAGAGAGAGAGAGAGAAAGAGAGAGAGGGAGGATGGAGGGAAGAGAGAGAGGAGAGAGGGTGGAGGGAATAGAGAAAGAGAGAGAGAGAGGGTGGAGGGAAAAGAGAGAGGGGGGAGAGAGAGATAGAGGGAGGGAAAAGAGAGAGAGAGAGATAGAGAGGGATTCATTGTTGAATACTGTGTGTTGGCTGTGCTTTATTTTGAGTAAGTCTAAATAAGAAATCTACAGTGTGTTGCAGGGTCTAATGCTACTATGTATAAATCAAACTAAACCTGAGTTAAGATACAAAGAAAAAAAAGATCTTAACCTGTCACTATTGTCCATCAAACATTATTTCCTTCAACTGCTGATATAAATAGACAATGTAAGTAATGCTGCAACACATTGCTCTGTGGCAGCTGGTGTTAAAATGAGAGATTTTAAAGTAGACAGATGTACTGATTTCTCCTTGACCCTCGCACCATGCTTTGCCCAGTGCTAAAAGCCATGCTCTTCATTCAACCTTCAGTTTTGCCCCCTGAAGGAATGTTAGTATAATGGAACATGACAGTTATCCAGTTCTGATGCCACAAACTACCCTAGAGGAAACTACATAAACTAACAAGAAATGTAGTTTACAATTACCTTGCCTCTTGACTGATTGAGCCTAAATCCAATCCTGTTAATGGATTTTTATTTACTTAGAGAGGTCACCCCATGGCTCTGAAGGTCCAACAAGTTATATGTATTTTTTCCCTCAAGTAGGTGCCTAGTAACTGTATTTCAGAATGAAGCTGTTTAGTTGGTCCCTTGGGTAAATCTGCCATCTGTCTAAATCTTATCAGGAACATTTTTATCGAAAGAAGTGATTTTTGATCTCAGTGGAAAGCTTGTTTTCAATTTATATCCTTTTAAGGATGGTTTTCCTTTTCCACCTGCTCTCACCTAGCTCACCAGTGTAAAAGTTTCTTAATATATTAAAACATCAAATGCAATCTGGAAGAGAAAGAAGCGATAAAACAGTCACTTATTGAGTATAGAACAATGATGGTATTACCTCAACATCTTTATTCTATGTTAGATGTTGGATGACAAGTCGAGGCTGGTCAACTTAAAGTCAGACTTCTGAGCCACCCTTAACCCTATGTATAAATGCCATTAAAATGCTTCAAATATTAAACCAGTGTTGATAATTTTGTTATCTCTTTGCCTCTCAAACAGTAAAGAGATGTTTATGGTGTCTCTAAAAGTCATTATTTTCAGTATCTATAAAAACAGAGAAATATATGTTTTCATAATGCCCCTTATGGGTTTCAGTGACTATTTGTGAAAGCTGGATCTGCATTTTTGTACTCTACTCACTAAGGGTTACTTACAAATGTGAGATCTTAAAGTGAATTATTATTATTATTATTATGATATTTATATAGTGCCATCAAATTCCGCAGCGCTTTACAATGGGTGGACGAACAGACATGTAGTTGTAACCAGACAAGTTGGACACACAGGAACAGAGAGGTTGAGGGCCTTGCTTAATGAGCTTACATGCTAGAGGGAGTGGGGTAAAATGACAAAAAAGGTAAGGATAGTATTAGACTAGTGACAGTTGCAGAAGAGGAAGTCTAAATTTAAGACCAGAAATAAAAGCATAGCTGTCTATTGGCTATTGTGACCTTAAAATTGAAAATCACTTTGAATTCTCAATTTAATGCATGACCTAGTCTGTGTTTTTTTAATTATACATACTTCTGGACATATATGCTTTTAACACCTTCATGACAAGGAAAATTTTAACACTCTCACAATACAAGTTTGTTACTCCCCCTCAAGGAAAGCTATCAAGGAACATGAAATTATTAAGTGCAAGGCATAGAAATTTAATTATGTAGTTCTACTTTATTAATCATGCTCACGCATACTCACACTTCTCAATAGGTTTCAAGTAGGGTCGAGCAGGTTTACAAGCATTACATATAAGAAAACAACAAGTCAATTGGCTGAGGGACAACAGGAGTGTCTTTATAAGAATACTACTGTCATTATTCACATTCTACTCACACAATAAATCACGTTATGGACAATACTAAGAGTCAAATAATTTCAATTAAAAAAGAACTGTTGTGCACTGAAAAAGTGAACAGAAACATGTATTTATTAAATAATCAACATTATGTATTTTATATTCATTTGAGAATAGAAAAAATATTGCTGAAGAAAATATAAATTCTATTATGACACTATAAACACTCTGCATACAGAGAAATAAACACTTTCAAACAGAAAACTATGGGAAAATGAAGAGGCTAACTTAAACCCAAAACTAAAGACAAGTGTAAAATGGGTTACCCATTAAAACGTGAAGACTTTCATGCCAGCGCTTAATAAGCAAACTGTACAGTCTGCACTCGGATGTTTGAAATTTATTCCTGAAGCAGTTCACTGGCTTATGTATCTCCCCAAGATAGTACTGCTCATTTAGAAGTGTTGATTGAAAATGAACAAAAACACTCAAGATGCAAAGAGGAAGCAGCTAATTAAAGTTTAACCCCCCACAGTATAGAGGTGTATACACTTACAAGTACAGCGGAATAATATAGAATTTTTGAACACCAAGTAGAATGGTAGACATGATTTTCTGTAGCACTATTTCTATTAAAATGCAAATTACACTATCCTGGAGAAAAGTACCAAGCAAATCTGAATGAGCACAGCCTGTATAGATCTTCTAGGCTACATTTCTCTAGATAAATGTGAATGTGAAATACCAGCATTGTAATAATCTGTGCTATTAGGTGCCCAATGTTTCTACCTTACATACACTCTTCAGAAGGTTTAAAAAGGGAATAAATGACATTACTCTGACTTGAAAATTGTTACAAGGCAACTTTCCAGGGTTTTATTGGGTGAATATAAGGGTGCATAAGAATTTGTGTTTTTTTTACTTTGCATAACAAAGTGCTACATTGCATATTCAACATTATTAAGAGAGTGAACGATTAGAAGTTATTTTCCCAGACCCTAAATGTCTTCTACACTAAGTGAACTATATAATAAATAAGCAGGCACTATTTATCGCTATCCCATGGCCCACTTAATGAGGAAAGAGCAAAAGATTATTCGCATGGTCCACATGGTGTTCACTAGGGATGTGCATGGGCAAAAAATTTGGTTCGGTCCGGTTCGGAAATTCAGGTAAGTAAAAAAAAAAATTGTCTGCTTCGGCAATTCAGACCAATGGCATTCGGTTTGGATCGGCACTTCGAGACTGCCAAAAGTTGCCACTTTGGCACTTCGGCGCTTCGGAACTTCGACACTTCGGACATTTATAAGCATCCGAATGGCATGAAATGCGTACGAATGTACATTCGGAACGAAACGAATTGCACGTCTACTTTATATATCCTATATAATAATTGGTTAAGGATGTTTGAGACTGCATGGGACAAACATGATAGGCAGCGAGGGAGCAAAGTACTAATGGGCTCTTGCAGTACAGCTCCCTCGCACGTCCTTCACGGTGTGCTTGCAGCCGCAATATGACACATACAGGATATGACGTCATTGCACAAAAACAATTAGCTTATTGGTCAAGATTCCTGTCATCATTCACATAATTTTCCCTCCCTCTCTCTTGTTTTGCCTATTTTCAGAAATCCAAATCACTTCGGCATTGAGGAGCTTCGGCACTTCCGAACTTCCGAATGGCATGAAATTTGTACTAATGTACATTCGGATGAAACAAATAGCACATGTCTAGTAAACAACAGCTCCAATAACAGGCTTTTATTTTATAGAAAAGATTTCTTTTTCTTTCTTGTTTTTGGGTGATCTGTTAATCACCCAATATGAGAAAATTAGTTGTACATGAAAAGATATTTAACAAAAGTTTAAAAATTGCATCTATTATACAATTAAAAGAAGAATAAAGGAAATTCATATCTTGCCTCGCAACTAGAAAAATAAGGTAACTAACTAGTGTGTAGTTTTCTGAGAGTATCATATAACAAAACTTGTTTTTTTTTAATCATACCTGTCAAAGACAGGTAGGGACGCTTATCTTAAGCAAGCAATAAGTCTATTAAATGTCTGAGACACTGGGTCCACCATTGGGAAATTTACATTTTCAGCTCCGTTGTGTCATGTTTAATCTGCTTCACTCAGTTTTGGCTATATGTATGCATAGGAAACATAACTTACAGTCTTTGGTTATATGAACCATTATTTTGCTTGACTTGTTTTTTTTGCACTTGCTCGTTAGCATTTATCTGCTCATGATTTCTAACGAATGTATCATTGCCTTGCTGACCCACCTTAGATTCTTTTAATGTATATCTCTAAGGCTTAACTATCTGCCTCTATCTTAATGCTTTTTTACTCAGAACAAAGTTCTGCCTCTTCCTCCTATCTATATCATTTTACCACAATGCATAACCATTTTTTTTTGTATGATATGCATGAACAAGAGACTGGCTGCATTTGTTTATACAGTGTGTATGACTGAATGAGGAGTGTTTGTGAGTAGTTAATTATTTCGTGCAAGTGTGAGGTAATTATGTTTGTTTATATGTAATTGGTGAATTACCGGTGTATGAGAAGTTAGGGTATATGCCAAGAAAATGCTTACAATTAATCTATTTTGACCTTACATTTGAAATTCATATTGAATTCTTTTAAGTTAATAACACTGCCAGTTAACAAAATGCCTTGGGCAAACACTGGTTTTAACTTACAATATACATTAACTACAACAAAAATGAATGGTAGCCTCATTTCATTTCTAAATTTATTTAAAAAAAAGTTTGCTTAATAGGGTCTACTTGCCACAGGCATGTATAGGGTGCAGCATGGGTTACAGGGACACTATAGTCACCAGAGCCACTGCAGCTTAATGTAGTTGTTCTGATGTCGGCAGCCTGTCCTTGCAGGCATTTAATGTAATCACTGCCTTTTCAGAGGAATATCCAAGTAATAAAATAATTATACTTACTTTATCTGCTTTATTTGGGGTTTGGGAGTGGGGGCACCTTACAACTTTGTTCCTGCAGTCAACTGACATGTAAATCCAGTCCTGTTTACATCATTATTTTCTTGTAGCATTGAATGTTAATTGCATAAGCATGATAAAGACAACACAAAATCTAGCCTTGTCCTTCAATCAATAACCTTGTTGGTATTCTTGTAAATCTGTTACTAAAATAAATTCTTAAAAATGGTTTATTGAGGCTCTCCATAAACACGTATGTTGAAGAACAGAGTTAAAGAGTCAGTGTAGGAATCATAGTGTCTGGACTCTCCTGTGCTGTCATTCAGTAGTAAACCCTTTTTTATGTTCTAATGCAAAACAGTCCCAAATTCTGCCCTCTCATGCTACTTGAGCTAATAAGGAAGACCCAAACAGCCTAGGAACACCTCTAGTGGCAGCTCCCCTGATGGCCATGAGAGGTGCTTCCTGGGTCAGTACTGCACAGTGTGCTGCACTGACATTTAGTGTCTCCACACTCTACATGGAGACACTGAACTTTCCCCATAAAAATGCATTGGCGATGAGGAGATGCTGATTGGCTGAGATTATAAGAATTGACTATCTCAGCCAATCCAATGCTTTCCTATGGAAAGTATTGTGATTGGCTGAGATCATCAATTCTGATTATGTCAGTCAAGGATGCGGATTGGGGGGGGGGAGCCGAGGCTGGCAGACCAGCACAGTACTGGGAATAAGGTGAATTTTTTAGCTATTTAAGTGGGGCAAGTGGGGCTAGCATGTTTTTAGCAGTATAGTGTCAGTAATACACGTTTGTGTTCCTGAACCTATAGTGTTCCTTTAAAATAAGCAGCAGTGAGCAGCTGCGATTGGATGAGAGTGTGAGCTGACAAAATTTGGCCTATCAAAGTACCATTGCAGTTATGAACTGGTATAGCTACAATGACGTGTGTAATCTTTGCCTTAGTCATACTTCCAATGGGAAGCTAGGGACTCTCATTTAGTGGAAAACTGCTCAAAAATGGTTTAACACTAAAAGGAGGGACAGTGCCAGAGGGACTCCAGGAACTATAACAAATTCAGTGAGATTAAATGGTTATCGTGCCTACAGTGTTCCTTTAATCTTTTCATAGTAGAAAACAATATGTGTATGTGTGTTTCTATGTAGGTGTGTTAGTGTTATAGTTGTTGCTCTTACACCCACCACCATTTGTAATTTCAATAATAAATACAATAAACCGATACAAGGAAAATGGATGCCATCCAGTAGATGACATGTGACTAATGTTTGTTTGTATAGTTACTTTTGTATTTTGGAGTGTTTTTTTTATAAACTTGTTTGCCAAGAACAATACATTGAGATTTCTCTCATTTTTCAAGAATTCTCTGGAGTGCATTTACATAGAAAATGTTTCTCATTTATAAAGAGATATATACAATACATTTATACATTCACAATATTTGTCTGGGCTTTTCATTGAAGAAACAATGAGGCAGGTGTTATTGTTGACTGTAGATTGGTGGCAGACATGATATAATCAATGAAACATTAAATAACAATGCAGATTGAAGACAAAGAGTGTATTCTGTAATAAATATTCCACACTGACTCTTGACAATGTGCAAACTAAGCTCTTCAATTTTGTACAAAAGGACATTATGTTACGTGTTTCAGTCTATATAATTAAATATTTTCTTTTTTTTTTGTTATATTTTTGAAGTCGAGGCATAAAAAAAAATCTAATTGGATACCTTCAACTTTAAGAACTAACCCATCAGATGTTTTTTTTTCCATACTTCCATGCAATCATTTAGCAACAAGCTGGTAATCACCAAAATGTCTGTCTCTATCATTACCACCAGTTTCCATGCTACAGAACCTAATGTTTAATGACTGTTAATTAGCAGCTGCTGAAAATTTTAACGTCTCATGTAGAGATATATAAATTTTGTTAAATGCTAAGTAGCACCTAGTTTCCATGCTAGACTTTTAAACCTACCTCTTGTCACCATCAGACTATAAATTACACCTGACTCTTATAGGTGTAAAGAGAAATGACGAGTTAAAGACTGCAAACTCTTATTTTAAAAACATTACATTTATTCTACATTCAGATAGATTTAAGAACTAAATCCTATCTATAAACTATAAAGTCCAGTAAAATGTTTTCACAATTATTGGCAGAATGTTCACTGAATTCTGTTTGCAAAATGAAGGGCTTTGCAAAGTGCTATAGCAACAAGTATTAATTTATATATTAGTCTGAAGGACAGGTCTCCTGTGTCCTCCTCCTTGGCTGATTGAAATATGTTTCTCACCTGGGAGAACATTATTTCTGGACCACAATAAAAGGTAATTTGAGTTTTATTGACTAAACATTGTTCTTCATCACTGTGCAATGCAATAAAATGTAAGAATATGTTTAACTTATTTTAAAAGTGAAGGAGTTAGACACTCTAGTCACTAAAAAAACTTAGCTTAATGAAGTAGTTTTGGTGTATCGACCATGCTCCTGTAGTCTCACTGCTCAATTCTTTGCCATTTGTGAGTTAAATCACTTTGTTTATGCAGAACCAGTCACACCTCCCAGCATGTGACTTACACAGCCTTCCGAAACATTTCCTGTAAAGAGTCCTCTAATGTTTACACTTCCTTTATTGCACATTCTGTTTCATTTGGAATTTATTATCTCCTGTACTGTTAATAGCTTTCTATACCCTGCAGTAGTCTCCTGTATGTAATTAGCATTCAATTTACAGAGCAGGAGATAACTTTTAAAGCAAGTTACATCTGACTAAAAAAAAAAAAAAAAAAACATTTTGTTTTCATGCAGGCTGTGCCATTACCAGTCAGGGGATGTGTGGCTAGGGTTGCATAAACAGAAACAAAAACTATTAAACTCCTAAATGGCAGTGAATTAAGCAGTGAGACTCCAGAGGCTCTACAACTGCTTCAATAAGCTAAAGTTGTTTTGGTAACTATAGTTTCACTTTAAGGTAGAGTTCCTTAAACATTCAGTCATAAATGTTTGTCTAATGCATTTATTGTCATTTTGCGGCACTGAAACAGTGTTATACTTTTTAAATAGCACCGTAATATATTTTAAGATCATAATTATAATACATTGTTAGACAAATGTGCTTTATTATCAGTTCATTCTAAATGGATGAAGCATAGCAGATTCATATACAATATTCATCAATATCGTTCAGATTCCAACTTGCTGAGTCTGCAAATTCTAGTATTTAATATTTAATGGGCTGGCTACAATGAACTATTTGCAACTGTTTGTGCATGACAATTAGATCATTGCATATGCTGGTTAATGCAACTCATCCACATACTAAGGGGAGATACATTTATAACATTTGGAAATGATGTTTGGAGTTATCTAAAAGGCATGAAGAATATAATTGAAAAACAAATAACTCTTGGGATTGTAATTTAAAGTTAAATTCATTAAAAAAAGGTTCCATTGACTCTGTAAATTGAATTTGCCTGGTAAAACAGAAAGAGATTTTATTGAAGAATGACTTTACTGAAACCTGACAAGGTCTACAAATCGATATAATGCACCTAATATCTCAACATAATGCATGCTATAATTAAAGTAGCAGGTTTGGATGGAGTACAATCTTAAACAAATAAATATTTCACATAAGTATTAACATACAATAAACTAATTTATGTAGCTGATGTATTTTCTTTTAAGTTTCTTTTCCTTTAATTTGCAATCTGCTTGTTGGGTTCTGCTCACATTATAAGGGCTAGAAGTATCCAGGGTCCTTATTATATTTTAATAAAATATAAGGAGTGAATGCTTAGTCTGTCTAGCTGTGGTCACGGACCATAATTTGAAAACTAGCTGTATTCTGCTTTACTGGAAATACCAAGCTGTCAATCATAATACAGACTAACTTCACACCTCTCAGACATCAAGAATTCGTTACTTTTAACTCCACTGGATTATAACTTTTGCCACCTTACTAACAACTGGATATACACTTGTCTTTCTGAAATTCAAATTCCGATGTACAGTAAGAGGTTAAAAATTGAGATTGGTAAAAGATCCAATGAGATATAAATTCATGCATGGGCCATTAATTTGTAAAATGTATAACATGTATAGCTTGGAGAAAAGACAAGACATTGGGGATATGATAGAAACATTTAAATACATAAAGGGAATCAACACAGTAAATGAGGAGACTAGATTTAAAAGAAGAAAAACTACCACAACAAAAGGGCATAGTTTTAAATTAGAGGGGCAATGGTTTAAAAATAATATCCAGAAATATTACTTTACTGAGAGGGTAGTCGATGCATGGAATAGCCTTCCAGCTGAAGTGGTAGAGGTTAACACAGTTTAAGCATGCGTGGGATAGGCATAAGGCTATTTTAGACTTAAGATAAGGCCAGGGACTAATGAAAGTATTTAGAAAATTGGGAGACTAGTTGGGCTGAATGGTTCTTATCTGCTGTCACATTTTATGTTTCTATGACAATAAAAATTATTTAACACTTTAACTATACCTTCTATCTTACTAAAACAAATTTAAATATAATATACCTTGGTTGGTAAAAACATGCAAAGAGTTCTGTATCTCTATGTATTTATATTTGCCTCATGCATATAGCTTTCTGTAAAAAGGCTTTTATTTTCAGTACTCAGCTGTTTATAGCAAGGGTCACACTTTGTATCACTATTCTGAATACATTTTAAAAAAAAAAATCAGATAAACTGTACTTCTGGGCAGCTCAACAAGACCAGTTGACATAACACCCACTGTTCCGCTCTGAAACATTGAAACAAATGGATAGTCTGTCATTAGCTCTCACCAGAATTCCAAAAATCACTGACAAACCAACTTTGCATTTAAATGTCTGTAGAACTCAGGAAGTGACAGAAGGAAAAATGTCACTTTTAACCAGAAATATGGTTTGATTGTCATGTCAGCAATGATTTCAGGGTTTATTCTCTAAACATCAAATGGACAGTCAATCTTTAGACTCCATTTTTTTTCTATCTCAGCTATTTTAGTCTATATATTTGCAAGCCTGTTGTCAACAAACTATTTAGTGAACAAATCCACCATAGTAGGCCGAAAAGGTTCTTGTTATATGTGTTTTCCTACTTTTGTTTTCAAATACCTACATTTTCAAACTCGGTAACCTAACTGTCAACATTCCAAATAAAACATATAACATTCAGTCAGATTAAATCTCATGTACTATTCTATCGTTAAAAGTTGTATAGTTGTATCTTTTTAATTCTAATTAATTAATATTGCCCCTTAAAGCAAAACCGTGGCTACTGAGCTTTTGCTATGGGTAGCTATGGGTGTTCTTTTAATTATTTATTTATTTTTTTAAATTCTCAATATTTTTTTAATTTTAGTATTTTTTTCTAAAATTTACATGGCATGGTTGGGGATCCAGACACATGCAGGAGATGCAGTCTCAGTTAAGGTACCCCTTATAGGCATATAAGGCTTATACTTTCTAAAGGAATATATAATTCCTTGATAATTATCTATGTTTTCCAATCCTATATCAAAACTGTATGTTACATACATACATTCAAAATAAGCAGAACATTCAATTGTTTAAACATGACAGGGCTCCCAGGCACCCATGTTCCAAAATTCATTTTACACAATTATTATTATTGTAAAGATATATATATATATTTTTTTTTATGCAATCAAATTTTTTTGCAATTTGTCCCCTTTTGGGGTCCCAGACAGCAGTGCCAACACTACATTGATATCCTTGCAGCTGCACAGGTTGGTGGGGAGATCTATAGGTCCAACCCTGCACTGCTCTCAAAGCAGGTCTGCAACTGCGGGTGGGTGCAGATCACTGCCGATGCTCTCTCCTGCTCAGAGACCAGAAGAGAGCAATTGGAGTAACCTGGAAATTGCCACCAGGAAAGAGGAATAAAAGAAAAAGTCATATAGTCACCGTCCATACTTATTCTGACAGAGTCACCACCCTCATCCTGCCACCATCACTTCCCCCACATTCACCCCCTCACTCACCCTGCCATATTTGCTCTCTCACAGTCGGTCCCCCACTGACCCTCTTATACTCACTCACAGTTACCCCCTTTGACCCTGTTACAGTTACTTAGCTACACCTTCCTTTGGACAATGGATGTATGCACTTTGTATACATCCATTCCTCATGTGGGTGGGGTTGAGGCTGCTGCATACTCATTTGCTATGCTAGAACTAGATCCCAACTTGTGTGAATTTGTTCTATCGCTGTTTGAACTAGTTTTGAAATGCAATTACTTTACATTTGGCAATGATTTGTTTTTCAGATACAGGGAACTGTGATGGGGGCCAATATGGCTCCTTTATATGCCAATCTGTATATGGCCAAATTTGAAGAAGACTTCATTTATTCACATCCCATGTTCAAGCATGTTGCCATGTGGCTCTATTATATTGATGACGTGTTCTTCCTCTGGAATGATTCGGAGGACAATTTGCTCCAATTTAAATCGGATCTGGATCACTATGTCCCCAGTATCAAATTCACCTTGGAATATGATAGATCTAGTGTACATTTCTTTGACGTTGTGGTGAGTAATGCTGATGATGAATTATCCTTTGATTTGTTTCAGAAACCAACTAACAAGGTTGCATTTTTACGGCGAATTCCTTTCATCCGGCCAGCATGTTTTGCAGTCTTCCTTTTAACCAATTATTACGTTTTCGGTGGATTGTGCCCCAAGAGGAGAATTTTGACACTCCAGCACATAAGATGATAGATGACTTTCGAGCCGGTGGCTAAAATGAAATTTCATTGCAGGAAGCATTGGATAAAGTTAAAGGTGTAAATAGGACTGCTTTATTGAATCCGCTACGCTTGCTTGTTGACACCAATTAGTGGGGTGAATCGATGTGGCCATTGTGCTAATTGTAATAACACAATAACCAGTTCTGAATTCACTCATCCCAGGACAGGCAAATTGTTCTCTGTTAAGGATTTCCTGAACTGTCAATTGGATCACGTGATCTATCTAATCAAGTGCCCTTGTGGACTTGGTTATGTTGGCCAAACTTCGAGATCTTTAACTATACATATTGGTGAACACAAAAGCACCATACGGACAAAGAAACAACACATTCTTTTGGCTAAACATTTTGTTGACTCTGGCCATTCGGTGGCTCAGCTTAGATTTCAGGCCATACAACATATTAAAAAACCTTATCCTGGGTGTTCCCTTGCAGACTCTCTCAAACTGGCAGAACTTCATTGTATCTGTCATTTGGACACATTGTTCCCTCATGGGCTGAATGAGGAATGTGATTTTAATCCCTTCTGGTAAATTTGTTGTGTCTAGATACTTGTTACTTCCCTTGGAAGTACGTATAATTTCCTTTTTCGAATTAGTGCTTTTACTATGTTTCAACGTGTTGTGCTCATCATCTCTCCCTGTGTTTTAGTGTTTTCAATTTTAGATTCATGTGTTTTTACTGGTTTCTTTTCTATTTTTCACAGTTGTTTATTTTGGAACTTCATGCTGGTTATGGCCTCACAGTGCTTGGATCCCTTCAGGAGTTTGGGTGAGGACAAATGCTGGATTTATATAGGACTTTTACAATGGGATGTTTGGGATATATGAATCTACCGGAACTCTTTTAAGATTTTGGAACTCTCAGTGTTGAGGTCAGATTGTCTATCCTGCATGGATTGTTTTTGTTTTTCTCGTGTATTAAACACAGTTGATATGTATGTTAGATTGAAGCCTTTTGTGCATTCTATACATGCAATTTGTGTAATGTTTTTTTATCATGGTGACCATTGACTTATATTGCATGCTCATATGATTTTATAGAAACATGATCATGGCATGATAAAGTTGATTTATTCACTCAAAATAATTATTTCCAAATATCATTTACCAACATTTTTTTGCTTGAATTATTGACACCATAATTTGTGTCCTATATGATTGTAGATGATCATGTGCTTATCTTATATTGTATGGATCTCTGTTTGGGTATATCTTTTTTTATTTTTATTTTTTCCTTTTTTTTCTTTTCTATCCTTGTTTCTTCATACTTCTTTATTTTCATTAAGATATTGCTTCTATTAATTTTTCCATTTGTCATTTCCTATGCTAGGGGTGTGACAGCCTCTGATTGCTGGGAGGCACTCTTAATGTATTCTCGCTCATTGGTTTCTCGTTGGAACGCAAAATGCGTTCCAGATGTTAATTGCGCTTGCACAAAACCAGTGATTTGCCATCTCGGTGATTCCCTAGGGTGAAGCGCATGGTGCGTTTCACATATTGCCCGTTTTCTCATCAAATGGACATTGTGAATCTCCCAGCCTGAGATTTTAGGCGGAGTTTACTACCTGGCATATTTTATTATGGATATCATTGGAACGCACGTGCGTTCCATTGTATAGACTATCAGTCAGTGTCTTTTTATTACTGATATCATGTGAATTAATACTTCCTGTTTACTGATTCCCTTGACACCCATAGCCACATAATTATGATTGGGAAGTTTCCAATCATTGAGAGTGGCTGCCCAGTATGCTCAGGTGTTTTTCATTGTCATGCTCCCTTGATACAGGCAATTCTGCTGAAACATTGGGGGGCATTCCTTTGATTTTCTCCCTCTTCTTTCTATTTCTTTTTTTTTCATGGTATGTATTATTTGTTGGACAGTTCTTTTTCAGGTATTTATATAATTCTATATCTGAAATAGGATTATTATTATTTTCTAGTTGTTTACCATGCATATTCGTGATTGTGGTACATTGTGTTTATTTTTGTATGAGTATTGTGCCATGAATGGTAAGGTTTTTTAGCATGCATCTTGGGATACCTGCTACTTTGGACCCAATTAAAAAAAGCTTTTTATTTATATGGTTGTGCTCCTCATTTATTATTATTATTTGTAGATGGTTTGGGGCCTTGGGGAAATAAGGCTTTAGAGTTTGAACCCTACTTTTTGTTTTTTTGTTTTTGCTCATATGCTCGTACCTACCTTTTCTATATTAAACAGTTACTTAGCTAATCACAATCACCCCTCAACCCACCTCCAAGAAATATACAGCGCAATATTTTATGGCTTGTCCAAACTAAAAATAAACAAACAATAAATTAACAATAATGGAAATAATTTAAACTTTTAAGCCACGGGAATAGATTTACTAGGAGATGAACACTTGGGCAAGTTAAATTTCAAGTGAAAAATGTATTACATTCTCTTACACTTCGTCAGCAGTATGTGGAACTTGGAAATCTGTATAAGAATTTCATGAAGATCTACTGAGATAAACATAGTACTAGTGACTTTAAAAAAAAAACATTGTTCACTATACATATTGAGATATAATTTTGTCCAAATCCGCAAGCCTTGAATTTTCAAAATTGGTTAATCTACAGAAATATATCTTCAATAACGCAGAATATCCAAGCTTTTCTGCCCTTTTTTATAATGGAAATCAGCTACATTGCTAGTATAGTTATTTCATATAAGATATTGAATCGCCTCTCATCATTTTAATAGAGCACAAGTGTCATTAATCTTTACTGTTTCTATCAATGGTTACACTTTTATTAATTTCCAGTAAAGGACAATAAAAAACTCCCAATACAGTAAACCATAAATCAGTAGCATGCTCAAGGCAGTCTTGCGGAATCATTGTTCCATATAATGTTCTCTGGTACAAATAGTTATTAACTGTGAACCAAACACCAACTATTCTACCAATTACAGGTGTCATGGATTTCAATACAAAAGATTATATAACTCTAGTGATTTGGTTAAGCTCTAGACACAAGGAATTTGGAAACTCATCTTGTTATCGGAAAGCTTTATAACCTTGGAGTATTCCCCGAGCTTTCTCCTCAGAAAGATTTTTTTTTTCCTGGACAATATTATCACTTTATTAACTTTATTATTGCTTGTTATTCTAGAGCTGTGCTTGACAATTTTAGCTAAATAATACCACAGTGATACAATCAGAAAGGATCTCTCTGTTCATCAATATCCTATACTGTCGGTGGAATAAAACATGCAGCTTACAATTTTTAACTCGGCTCGTATTATCTAGGATTGGGAAATAGGAAGTAGGACTTGTTAGAAATATGAATCAAACTTATATAAACATTGTTATTAGATTCACAGAGTTACTCCCAAATTAACTTGATTACCCTCTGCTTTCTGTATGTAAATGTTGTTGCTTTTTTTCAACAGAATTTTAGACATGAATAATATCATATTTGCTGCCAATGATTATAAAAAAAAACCACTGTAATTGTTGTATTCATACACAAACATCAATTTGCTGTTGGCTTTTCTCCACTTACAAGGAAGATAATACGGAGGCAGAGATGTAGCACTGGAAACATTTACGTGGAGAAAAATAAAAAAATAGCTTTTAGAAAGTATGTTTTTCTAATGTTACGTAAAGTTGTCTGTTAACAGATACTTTAGATTTTTCAAAATTATAAACTGCAGGTGTCTGTACAAACTGGTTACCTGTAATTTCTGGTCTAGGTTCAATCTCTAGAACACTGTTTGAACACATATGTTGTCTACCAGGTCAAATCAACATTTGAAGAAAAATCGTGAAGTTGGCTATTCACTAAAACCAAATTGCAAGTCACCAATTGCAATTAACTTACACACTGACTGGATTTGTTAAAGATGGATGTCTATTGCTATTATAGTATGTATGTGATTATCTAAGCACAGCTGTCAACCAACTCCTGAAATGTTATTGCGAGTATAACACATTGAAAAACCATACTAATTTGGGTTGACCTATCAGTTGTGTAGCCTATTTCCTTATTAGGCATATTTTGGGTTAAAAGTAACAATTTGGATGTCCCCTGTTCTTTTCTGGATGAAGCACATAGATTGCGCTTCAACAGAAAAGATGGTTTACCAAAAAAGATGGTTGACTCATATATCCCCTCTTCAATGAAGATGACAGTGTCAAATACTTCTTTACTACTTCTCTAGGATGTGTAAACTTCATAGCATTGTACTTACTTGCCTGCAGGGTTACTCTTTGTACATAGGGATAAAAACATGCCTTTTAGCCCAAAAGGAATGCAATTAAGGCCAATTATAGACCAAATAAGTGGACCTACGGATCTCCAGGACCATGCGTGTGTTTCAGTTGGTGGTCAGGCCCCACCCTTCTTCATACAGGTTTTAAATGTATTATTTTGAAGACACATTACTTTCTTAATAGCTGTTAATGGAGCTCATGGTAATTCTGTATAACTCTATAGGTGCCCAGTATACAAAAAGGTATTACAAGATACTAATTTCATCTTTTATTTTACATTGGTGTCTAGTATGATGTATATGTCTAGCTCTACCTTTATGCTCCATGACATAAATCCTAATGACCCAAGAGATGCATGTTTGAACTGCCCAAAACTGGACTGAATGACTATCAATCACAGAAGGTTCCTTAAAGTGAGATCTATTGCTTATGTATACTGATAAATACTGCATTGGACTTTCAGAATGCAATCCAAAGATACCATGAAATAAAGTACAGACTACTTTGTCTATGGATAAAAGGTTCACAAAAATTTACAAAAGACAGAGCTATGCTATCAATATTTGTCCAATCCCAGAAACTGGTATTATGGCATTGTCTATGGAGGGTCATGTAATCTTGCTTGGTCTTCCATGGACCTAAGTGTTGTGTTCTCACTCGACTGAAGCACAAGAGGTACCCATGTACCCCATGAGCAAAGGACCAACACCAGCTTTCTGGGGTCTTTGTGAAGCATACAAAGGCCCCCTCAAAGTGACAGATCTACTTAATATATTATGATGTATTTATAGATCTTAAAAAAAGGAATGACTGCATATAAATCACATTATGTTGTATATTCTTATGTATTTTGGTCTGCTCTTATCCCCAGTTTCGGTTATCACGACCATAAAAAATTGCCAGACTGCCATTTTGTTTGTTCCTTATGCCAAAGGGACCTACATCAACTGCCTGTTATGCCTTGTAGCTAATCTCCCTCTAAGTAATATATCATTTCTGACCATCTATTAAAATAGCATATAACCGACATATAACCCAGTTTACATGAAATGGGTATGTTAGATACTATTCGATGTATTCCCAGAAATACTGTGGTGCCCTTCTGTAGCACTTTTCAATAAACGGTCTTCCAGATTGGATAAGAAAGGATATTTACTAGTAAGAGCATTTTGCATGTTTTCTCGAGAAGAGCAGTTGAGATAAATTTAAATATGTCAGAGGTTATATATAAGATCAATTATTTTTGCATAAACAAGTGTCTGACTGACAACTTAACTTTGCATTATGAGATATGATCGCAGTAACTGGGAAATCTCATGGGGTCTCATTTAGCACTTATACATATACAGTACGGTGTAGCAATTTACACTGAGGTAGAAAGGATTTTGAACTACTGCACTTATGGTTAACAATCACCTGTGAGCTTTCTTGCCATTTTATCATTGTAATTTTCATATTTCTGTTTCTTGTTTTGCATTCTATTTTCTTTTCCATGTGTGTGTATATATATATATATATAAATATATATATATATGCATAGATAGATAGAATGATAGACAGATAGATAGATAGACAGACAGACAGACAGACAGACAGACAGACAGACAGACAGATAGATAGATAGATAGATAGATAGATAGATAGATAGATAGATAGATAGATAGATAGATAGATAGATAGATGTATCTATATATCGTAAAGGAAAACAGTTATGCTGAAAATAGTCATCATAAAGTCCAATGCATAAGGAAAAAAAATAAATGGCCCAAGGCATGACATAGAGAAAGGCTCAATTAACTGAGAAAATGTCCATAGCTTATATTCAATATTTTATACTACAGTATGTAAGAAAACTGACGATAAAATTTGAGTTAAATAACAATATAATAAACAAGTAATAGTACACCAACATATTTGAAAATGTTTTCATAAAGAACAATGTATTATTTATCTATCATTTATCATGCTATCTATCGATGAGTCTGTCTGTCTCATTATATGTGTGTATGCATATAATACAATATGCACATAACTAATTATTGTATTAAATTATAATGCTTAATTTCAATTAATTGAAATATTATGTGCATGTATAACAATTTTGGGATTATCATACTGCTGTGAATGACAAGAATGACTAGGAGAATGCCCAATAATGATAATGGTCCATGCATTCTTAAAATTATTTTACATTTCAAGGATTAATTGAAATATAGGATTTGTGTTTACTTTTATTTTTTTAACAACATTAAATATTTTTTAATACAAATCATCTAGTCACATTATAATATCGAGTAAAGAAAAACAATTAAAGACATATTAAATTATATAGTTTCTGTGTATCAAAAGTATACTGTCAGTTGAGACCTAGAGCAATTAGTATTCCATCTAAAAAGACCATCAAGGCATTGCTAAAGAAGACCATACAAAAATAACATAGCTTTTTTGTTGATGGATATTTTAAAATGTTGGCTCTTTATTTAGACAGGTGGTATAACACTACAATTTAGAGTTATGTTTTGTGTCATGTAAAGGTTGTTGTTAGTTGAAATACAAGTTTACGCTATGGATAGCTTTATCCCTAAAGATAATTTACATGTTTATATTTTAAATTCTTACGTCATCACTATTACAGTTGAGATTTAGTCTGTGCACTTTTACTCTTCTAGTTATAGGCTCCGAAAATGTAAGTAAGCCATAGCTAGTCTATGTGAGTCTGCAACCTAAGGGTTTATCTATTACAAATCCAATTATTTAACAAATATTATTTTGAAAAAAAAATTAGTTTTATATAATTCAGGACAATTCTAAAACCTAAGTACAAGAAAGAATTGATCAATATAATCCTTTTCGCAAAAAAATATACACATATCCTAATAGCTCTTTTGGTGGGTCATTTTCTGTATTGCTTCGTAACTGGTGACTTATTTAAGCAATCTGTTGCAAAAAATATAATCTAATATCTAATTATTTATGTTATTTAACAGTAAACCCTTCCATGCACACTAGCTAGACATAAATTTTAGAAAAAACTTCAAATTCCACAGGATATGATAATTTGTGTACAATGGATATAAATTTTGTCAAAGAATGAGTTGATCAATGTCTTCTCAATGATGAGTGATCCAGCATGAAAATTGAAAAAAAAAAACAATTAATGCAGCAGATGGGGCCTCTTATTAAGATGCATCTATAAAGATGATTTAGTGCTGCTCAACTTACAGCGAGCATTAGTACAAGCCAATGGGAGATGGATGTTTGTCTTTCACTACTCAATGTCCTACTTTAGAATGTTAAGATGCAGAGAGATTCATAAAGGTTAAGTGATATAAGTGGCATTTCTTTGATGCAGCCCATTGATATAGATGCATGTTTATATGTAAACATTATAGGATTTGTTTGTAGTGCATGTATAATGAATTTTACAGAAAGAAGCCAAGAGCTGCATAGAGATAGATGGAAAATACTTTCAAAATTAAAGCTGTATTCTAAATCGCTGTATTTTTACCCAACAAGAATACAAAATACATACATCATACATCAACATACATCTAGAAAATTCATTGAGCAGAATGAACTAATGGCAAACCCATAATTCTACACAATGCTTACTTCCTGGAGCAACGAAAGTAAAATAGGCAAGTCCTGTACTTAGAGTATATAAGATCAGCTTAACTTTTTGACCACACATGAGCCCTTTATTTGTGATTAAGTTACATTTACATAGGAGGAGATAAAACATCTAAAGCAGGTCATCATCTGATTGAAAATAAAACAGTTTTCTCATGTTATCTGTGTGAGTCACAGACAGGGTAGGTGTGTCTAGGTGTTTGGACATGAACAGATTTAGCTCCTAAATAGCAGATGATTTAGCAGTGAGACTGTAGGGGCATGGTCTTTACACTTAAACTGCTTCACTAAGCTTACATTGTTTTGATGCCTATAGTGCATCCTTTAAGCACTCAAAGCCAAACCTGGAAAAAAACAAACATTACCATTAAACCCTCAACTAAGCACCCATTGTTATCCAGTACTAATTTTAACTCAGCTCTATCTCTAAACTCAATAATCTAAAACACCTCTGTTCCCAAATACTAAATTTAACCACTCTTCCTTATATCACAACTATAACTACTCTCACACTTTTATTCCTGTTATCGTAACACTCCCTCTCAAAACTTAAATCCCCCTTTTACCCCAACCCCTTCTATCATTATCTGTAAACCTGTGTGCAGTTACAGCTGCATACACTTAGTATACTAACAGATTAAAACACATTAGCTTGCAAGTAGAAACATGCACATACATACATGTCTACGATTGGCAGTTGTCACATATATGTTTTTTTAGATTTTTATTTTAATTCCTACAATGTTCAGTAAATAAATTAATTAATTAAACTCAATTTATTTGCCGGGGGAACCACAAAATTCTGTGCCTACCTTGTATATCTACCCTATTAACATTATAAACTGTGAAAATATGTTTTGGGGGGGCTTTGTCATTAAAAACAAAAAGTTAATTATTTTAGGGATTACCAAATAGAGGTATGAAAAGTATTACAATGTTGATATTAGATGATAATGTTGTATATTGATGAATAGACATATAGTAATTGCATGTACAAGTTTATATACAGGAAAAGTAATTACTGTGTGTGTGCTTGCATTGATTTTTTTTTTGTGCACAATCATATTTTTAGTAAATGTTTTTAGCAGTTTATTTCATGAATAATATGTTTAAAATAAATGTTAGTTGTTTTGTAAAGGTGTAAATCCAACAGTCAGTGTGATGAAACAGTGAAGAACTTCACAGAGGATCCTTTTACCCCTAATGCCTGATTGACATGATAACTACATCTGACACCGTGTTGGTATGTCACAGTCTATAAACACTTCTATTTTCAATCATGCAGAAAACCTGTCTTTTCTCTACAAGGAAAGGAAATCAACTGTAATGCTATTAAAATGGATTCTGTGCCCACAGGAAAAAGAAACAACGGATTTGGTTAAAACTCAGTTTTGAAGTGTAATCATGGAAAATGTACTAATTTGCAACATTAATGTGCTTATTTACCAAACAGCAAATTGTTGCAATTAAAATTAGTTTATTTATTCAAAATGTTAGTTAAGAGGTGGAAAAAAATCTCAATCTAGGCTAAATCTGGGATTTTGATGATTATGTCCAAACAGACTTTATTCAATATTGGACTTCTGATAAGTGAATAAACCTATCCAAGTTAACTTGGACAATGTCTCCTTTACACCAAGCACCAGGATACATTGAAAAAAGACTACAAAGAGAAATAGCATGTCCTACAATTCAGATGCCTGTACCCATTTTGGAAACATTATCTATCAGTTAGAATCAACCTCAATGAATTGGCATATAATCGTAGCCTGTCATGCTGCAAAATGGGAAGAAGGATTTTTGTATAGTCAATCTGGTAGGAGATTGATGCACTGTCAATGTGTTTGGACAGGACCACATCATTATATTGGTTTACTTCAGTGTTCATGTTTACAATGCGTCGGTTTTTATCATCATTATACATCATTATACAGAAGCTGTTGAGTGACCAGTGTGACCAGATCGACAATGTTTTATGGGACACATATACATATTGATGGGCATATTGATGGGCAGCACATGAAAAGGGTAGCCCTGTAGTATGTGGAACTCAGAAGAAGGTGTATTAGATTAAGCAATTAGGCAATGGAGAATAATTTAATTAAGCAATTTGGCAGAATATGCATTATACACAATGCCGGGCAACCCTTGCATAAATGTGAGAAATGTATACGTATCCCTGTGAACATGGTGGATCTGGTCACCCTGAAGATAGACGATTGTTAGGAGTAAGTCATGTACAACAGTGTGAGTAGTGTACAACATGCTTCCATCAGACTTTGGGATTGTGACTAAGCATGTAGTGATAAATCACTCTTTAACATTGGTGGCTCTAGATTTGGTGAATACTTTGACTACACCTTACCAATTCATCCTGTGAATTCTACACGTCATCTGTTCCAGCACTAATGAAGGGTTTGTGTCCCCTTTTATTGGCTCTTTTTAAGGTGAGCAGTTATAGCTTATTTATGTACATTTATACCATCTGAACATATTACACTAGGAGTTTCTGATTTTGTTTATTGTTCTTGTCTTGAGTTCACATTTGTAAGAGAAAAGAGGAACAGTGTCACCTTAGCACACATCCACCTGTGGGATCTGAGCCAGTCCCTAATAGGCTCTGCCCATGTGAGTGTATCTATTTCTCATCTATAATAATACACTATATTTGTTTTTGTTTTTTCATATCATTTAGAAACAGACACCTTTATATATATATACATATATATATATATATGTCTATTTTATTATAGTGCTCCTTTGTACTTTCTGGTGCTGGCTTTTCTTTGCCACCCTTGTTTTCTCATTATACTGTGTATAGTTAGAGAGAAACTTACACTTGTGTGGTAGCTGCTGTTAAACATTTGTATATAAGCATATTCTATCAGAGAGCACTTGTCTATTTCCACTTTGGCATTAAAACAGCTACATAAAAAGGGATACAAATCATGCTAATGTTCATTTTCCATTGTGATAATATAGATGTATATAAAGGAGCACTCCAAGCACCTGTGAGCCAGTCACCTGCTCTTCTGCAACTACATGTTTTGAGCTAACCCAGTGATTCAGGGCTTAGCTCATTGGCTGACAGCACTCAGCTGACAATCTCAGCGAATAAACTGGTTCTACATTCTGCATAGCAGGGCTTAGCTTAGGGGTGCTAATTAAAGTTCCTTGTAGGAGTTCCTGAGTTCCAGGAGGAGTTAACCAGTGCCTGGTTAACATTTTGTAAGCTATCAAATGATTTTTAATTGTTTAAACTATTCAAACTGGGAGGGTGTCATGGCACATCTGTTACCATAACCACTTTCTGGATCTAAAAATATATTTGTGGTAAGGGCTCATGATAGTGCAGAAGAAACAAACACTGATAAGTGTAGGATGGTATTAAAAGAGCAAGTCGGTTGTGGTGTGCCGGAACCGAAGATGAGGTAGGCCTGTAAATAAAAATCAAATTTATTACATACCAGCAATATACGTACATTTAACCAGACATGTTTTGAAAAGCATTTCTTACTTCTTGTACCAGGTTAGGTATGTATCTAGCATAAGCTGATGATTTCCAGCGCCCCAGTGACTTGATAACATGAACTGGGATGTTTGCACTGGATGCTGTGGAGGCCGCTCCTATGCGGAAGGAGTGGCCTGAATAGTTAGCTGATTTGAGGCCCAGCTGAGTAAGTAAGGACCTGACGTGTGTCATAAAGGTGGTGGTAGTGAGTACAGAACCTTGTAGACTGAAAAGTGGTTGATATGATGATGCGTTGTTATGCTGGGTATATGAATCCAGTAGTTTGACGGGGCACAACCTGTTGTAAGTAGGATAGTACTTAACCTCTACTGGAGGTGCATGTTGACTGGTTTTGGAATGAGGCAGAGTCAAGATATAAGAGTCCATGTGTTTTGTTAAGTGTAAATGATGTAGGATGTGAGTGGACTGTGTTGTGCTGATGGCGGTAAATTCTCTTGGTCTCAAGAAACCATAAAAAGCTACGTATATGGCGGTTTTAATGACAAGATTTGTGCTGTTGGCAAAAGGTTTTAAATCTAGTACGTTGGATAAGTCTTTAAAAATATGGAAATCTATAGGTAGTCTCTGGGCTGTACGTGAAGGTTCGGATCTCTGAATACCCCTAAGGATGTTCTTAATTTGGTAGGCGGACATGAAACTCGAATTGTTGGGTTGTAAAGTTAGCATGTGATGTTGGATGCCTGTCAGATATAGTTTGATTGTGTTGAAT
This sequence comes from Pelobates cultripes, assembly GCA_933207985.1. Lineage (NCBI taxonomy): Eukaryota > Metazoa > Chordata > Amphibia > Anura > Pelobatidae > Pelobates > Pelobates cultripes. The sequence goes on along the minus strand of OW240920.1, from coordinate 29,810,224 downwards.
GATAATTTGAGTTTGAGGTGGCAAAAAGAAGCAAAGCCCAACAAGGATGTCATGATGACAGGTTGTAAGATGTTGTTTTTTCCAAAAGGAATCTTTTAAATAAAATGAAAGCTCTGTCGTAAGTTTTCCGGGTATTAGTAGACAGTGCTAATTGGGCCAATGTTCTGCTATGTTGCATGATAGCATCTAGTCCATTACTAGATGGTGGAATAGTGGAGTGGTCGTGGCTGTGAGTGTGGCTGACGGGAGTATTTGACGAAAAGCCTGGAAATTAAAGCGAGACAAATTGTCAGCAGCCATGTTACATACACCTGGAACATGAACACAAAATAAGAAGAAATTATGACATGCAGCCAACCAAGTAATAGTCAGTGATTTGGATCGGCCTTTGTTAATAATGTGGCAAGTTGCTTGGTTGTCTGAGTAGCAGCGTACTGGCGAACCTGCCCATAAATGCCCCCATGCCACGGCAGCCGCCACTATGGGATATATCTCGAACAGAGCTGAGGTAGTGGAAAAACCCTCCAGGTCCTTAACCTCTGAAGGCCAGCTACCCCAAAGCCATTCGTTCCCATGAATTGCTGCAAAACCTGTGGTAGACGCCGCATCTGACCAGATGGTAGGTAAGGAGTCAGACAATTTAGGGAGGAACATACTTTTACCATTCCAGGTGGTTAAAAAGTTTCTCCACATGAGTAGGTCTGCTGTGGCTGCGGTATCGAGGGATAACCTGTGTGCATCATGTCTAAAAAGTGGGAACATGTAAAGGAGTCGTGAGATAAAAGCACGGCCTTGAGGTATGATGCGCATAGCAAAATTTCGAGACCCCAGCAGAGACTGTAGTTCTTTGCGGTTGCAAGTACCGAGCTGTATATAGAGATTTAAGTTTGTAAGAATGTTTTCTATCTTGGTGCGTGGCAAGCTTGCTTGCATGGTGGCTGAGTCTAGTATGATACCCAGGATGCCATGAGGGATGAGAGCATGCCGTGTATATCTCCCGGGTTAGACTGGCTAGTCCCTACCCCGGCATCAATGTTATCGGTAGAGGTGTGTAGTAACTTGTAGATGACCTGAAAGATGCTGGACTAGCCACCTCTCCTCCCTGTGATGGGGAGTTTGCTCTGGCCCAGAGTGCCCAGTAGGGAGAAATCCTCTACCCCTTCTTAAGACATACTAAATGACAAAATATTTGGTTAGTGTATGGGACCCAGGGGTGGTACTGGGAGGCTAACTAGGCCAGAAAGGCAAAAAATTTATCTTGTTTGGTGACAGGTGAGGTCCTGCTAGTTGCCAATTGGCTATGAGAGGCTCTGTCTATGCGTTGGCACGAGGGGATATTGAGGCCACCCGTCGTAGTGACAGGAATCGTAGGCCTCTCAGTGATAGTAAAAGAAAACAGGGGGAGGGAGTGACAGGTGAGGCCCTCTCTATAATATTGTGAGGCGGCTAACTCACATGTGGCCCGAGGGGCGTTTGCCTCCGAAACGTTGAGGCGGGGTGTTGGCCTCGCGGACCACTAAACGATAGGCAGAATGCCAAGAAGAAAGATACCTATTTGGGCCTATACCCCTAACTTGCCAGTACTCTATGGCCTAGGGAAAATGAAATGTATGTGAGCTACAACGTGAGCAGGCTTACGTACCTGGTAATATGTATAAAGTTTTGAGATTTCGACAGGTATAACAAAACCTGGATAAACCTAAATGGGTAGAAACAAAATGTGATATAATGAAAATGGATCCTGTGAGACCTTTGTAGTATGTAAAGGTTGGGGTTTGGGCTTCTACCAGTATGTGCGGGAGGTGAAAAGACTATGAGTATGATAGTGACATGACTGGCCCATGCTAGGCGTAAAGCTGAGTCTGAACCAGGTAGCAGGGGCTTGGCCGTGTATTGTGTGTCTACAGAGGGTGACCAGATGATATGCATGTCACTAACTGATCTGGGAAATGCTAGGGTTTGAGTATTAAAAAGTGCAGGGAGGGGTGGAATGATCATGTATAGAATATATATATGTGCCGTGGCATAAAATTGGAATGATGTGGATGAGGTTGAAAAATTTGTGAAGTGACAATATGCAGAAACATATAAAGTTGTAGTAACGTGACGTATGAATGGTTGAACCAAAGCGTGTGATTCAACCCGAAAGTCTTGTGAAAGATAGGACTGTGTTCTTGTATACTCGTGGTATGTCATCTGAGTATGTCAAGAAATGGTCTGAAAATTGTAAGTGCCATGTGATCATGATGTACATGGTTGAATAAAAGCATGATCTCCATAAAACTTTTAGAATTAAGCCATAATTGCAGGCTAAACCATTACTGTAATATACCTGAAATATATATAATTAAGTAACTTAAAAATAACTATAAACTAAACCAATGTACATGAGAAAATGTTAATCAAGATAGAAACCTAGTATGGTATGAATAAGTATATGAAACTATAACTGATTTAAACAAATTTATAACAGTACATAGAAAGGTAGATGAACCGAATTTGGTCTAATATAAAACAGAACCAGAGTTTGCCGTATGCAAGATGTGAAACAAATGCGTGCATAACTGAGCAAAACTGCCGAAAGCTTAATTAGAATGAAAAAGTAGGAACAGTGTCATTCGTCAAGCTTGACCAACCTAGATGAAAGGTATTGTATACCGATTGAATTAAACCGAACGGAAGGCAGCATGAATGAGTGCTTACGGTAAAATGAATTGAAAAACGAAATGACACGAAATGGTGTTAGGAAAACATGAGTACCATACGGGATACATTAAAAACATACCGAAAGGATTATGGCACGAATTATTAACCGAAATGGGAAAACCATGTTAATTTGCGACCTTGCCGTAAAGCCGGAGAGCCGTAAATTGAGGACCCATTTGAAAACGGAACGCCGTGGGAATAATCCAGGCGTCGGACTTACGATTTTGAAGTCCATGGGACGTTATCTTCGACGAAGACCGGAGTTTACGAGGAGCTGGACGGGCGGAAAAGACCTTCAAAAGGATTCCAGGACACAGCTACACTTGAAGAAAATCATGGGTTTCTGAAAACCAAGATGGCGCCATACGAGAACCGGAAGTAGATCCTCATGCAGCGCTGACCTTGAACGGTATGGAGCCAGGTAAGGGGTGTCCCTTAAGTAGGGAAAGGGTGTGTCATACAGCCCTCCCACAATTACAGGCCAAAAGGACTTAATATATATCACAAATGTGACCACTTTGGGTTAATGCAACCAATTAAATCCCAAAATGTCTTATCAAGAACCAAAGAAAGTATGCTGCCCTAGTCAAAGTATATTCTAAATGTGATTATTTTATACCTTAATTGTTGCCTGCACTTTAGAGAAATAACCAGGGAAATAGCTTCTACCCCCTTGGACCATACGTATGAGGTTTACTTGAATTGTGAAATACTTTAGGCCATCTGTGCTAATAAATACCATAATTATGATGAGAGACAAATATTATTAGATCAGTGTTACTGCATATGCAAAACACACAGGACTCATATAACCAGAATCTCTACTGATTTATGTTACCTTAATGCTACCGTGCTTTCATTTAAAGGGGAGGTTGTACATATAAATAGCTTCTTTAATTTCTGACATGGCTCTAAAGAACTAATCAAATTTTGAAATCAAAATCTAGTATAGATTACTTAGCACTAAACTGTAATACATAACTGCACAGTAAGATGCTTAGAGTAGTCCCTATTCCCAGCTCAATGACAACTGAAAACAAATATGCTTGTACAGTGCATCTGTTTCACAATTGCATATAAAAAGAAACATTGAGAATAATGTTAGATGTAATTTGGAAATGAAATGCTAAAACGGTTTGTTTAAAAAAACATCCCTTCAGTGAGATTTGGTTTTCACTGTCGGAAAAGCATAACTTGACAGTCGATGGTAACACATTATGTAGTTCAATAAAGAATGCTTTGCAAAATAAATCTGTTCCACCAAAACTGTCTAAATCTCATATTTCAAGCAAATATTGCACATCAGCTAATAATATGGAGTCGAGAGATAGTGCAATGTTTAAAATGTTACATAAAAAGGGATAAAAACATTGTAACATAATCATATTATGATTATCTTTTTTACATGATCGTTATCAAAATGTATTACTCATAAAACAATCAAAATTATAATTTAAGATACCATTCTTACTCACCAGATCAAAGTTGTAAAACACAAAGAGAATTTAGTCAAATTACATCAAAATGATTATTAACAGAACATTTTTTTTTATAAAAAAATAGTTTCAAAAAGATTTTTGTTTTGTCAATATTTAACACATTAACTTATTATTTTTGTCCTTGTCCTTACTAGTTCTTCTCCATTGCTTTGCCCAAATTGCAGATACATGCTACTCCTATGTCCACAGCCCAGTAGTATACCCAACTGTCTACAGTTTTCACTTCCAAGTTATTTACCACTCCGATGCCCATTTTTAGGTTTTGTGTTTCTCCTAAATCCATATCCTTGTTTATTTCCTCCACTAAGCCTACAATCAAGTTCTGTTTGTCGCCTACACTGATCTATCTGTTTATTTCTCTTTAGTGTTTATTTTACACTCTCGTGCCCCTTTTCTTTCCCTAAAGCGTTGCAAAGCCTACTGTAATAATTCTTAGTATATATATTACGTATGTTTATTAAAAAAAATAAAGAGTTATGATAATAATACTGGCTATTACTAATGTATATGTTTCTAGTTTCCTTAATTGGTAATAGCATGTTTGTCAGTGCAGACACTTATGAGATTTTACGAAGGAGGAGAAACTCTTTTTTCCTTGTTTGCAACTTAAAGGACCACTCTAGGCACCCAGACCACTTCAGCTTAATGAAGTGGTCTGGGTGCCAGGTCCCTCTAGGATTAACCCTTTTTTTTATAAACATAGCAGTTTCTGAGAAACTGCTATGTTTATAATAGGGTTAATCTAGCCTCTAAAGCCTCTAGTGGCTGTCTCACTGACAGCCGCTAGAGGCGTTTGCGTGCTTCTCACTGTGAAAATCATAGTGAGAAGACGCAAGCGTCCATTGGAAAGCATTATGAATGCTTTCCTATGAGACTGGCTGAATGCGCGCGCAGCCCCTGCCACGCATGCGCATTCAGCTGAAGAGGAGGAGAGGAGGCGGAGAGGGGGAGAGGAGAGCTCCCCGCCCAGCACTGGAAAAAAGGTAAGATTTAACGAGTATGTTTTCCTGGCACTATAGTGGTCCTTTAATAATAATGAAGAGTTTGAAAACTGACAAGAAACTTGTGTTTCTTGTAGTATTAAATATGTAGATGAATTACAATTGGGTAAATACAAAGTGTAAAAGAGTGTGAGATTATATATACATTTTGTACACATTTTAGGGAATGGGTATACAATATCACATTACCTTAAAGCAATGTGCTGATTATATACATGTTGAAAATTGTGATCCTGAATCCATGCATTTTTGTTTTGAGAGGTTCTTGAACAGCAAAGGAGATAGATCACAATAGACCAAAATATATTGCATTTGAAATACGTTGTGTGTTTGTCTCTTTCCATAATGCATTACAGAGTATTGAGAAACTTTTTTTTTTTTGTGACAGCCCATAGCCCACACTTTTTGTTGATTTTTTGATTATTTTTATTTCAGTCCTTTTCCTTACCTAAAAGACCAACCAGGGCTCTATAATTTAGTAATTGTCTAATTATTTTCAAATGGAATTATCAATAAAAAATCATGTCTGGTGTTGCTTGAAATGGGTTAGAGGAGATATGACAAGACAAATGCCACCATAACTTAAGATAGACTCTTAAACCAGCAATATATTTTAAGAAAATTGGCATTAGATGACTTATACAATTATGAAATAACAAAGCATAACAAAACCCTTTGCAAATGTTTGTAAAATGATAATGTCTATGAGATTCGTTCTTGGAAGAACAACATTATAAATGAAGGGTTACACAATCTGCGATGAACATACGGCTCATCTATGTTATTTCACACAGCTTCCAAAGGGAGCAGTTAATGTCTTAAAAAGTGAATTATGAAGGTATAGTAATCAGGCACGGTTTTTGTTTTTAAACTGGGTACACCGTCTTAATTACATCACATCAGAAAGTGACAAAAATTACTTAGTTTGAATGGCTCTACAATGTCATTCACTTTGTGCATTTCTAACGTAAGGTTGGAGAATTACAGAAACAACAAAACTCTCAAAGGATCTCAAACTAGATGAAGGTTGTTTATCATCAATGTTTTAAGTGGCGTAGAGGTATAAAATAGCAAACTACTATGTCTCTCAAACCCACCAAGTTGTTTAAAGTCTCTGGATTTTAATCACAAAGTATATGAAAAAAAGTATTTAAAGCAATTTGTAACTCTTTTTAGTTAAACTGCCTTCATGTATTGACCTCAGGATGATGAAGGACTGATCTGTCCATGTCAGAAAGATGTTGTCAAACTGGAGGTTGTACAATTTGTGTATTTACCAGCTAAACTATCTCAAATAGTCTATCTGTCTATCTCTATTGGTCTGTCTGTCTATATCTATCTATCTATCTATCTATCGATCTATCTATTGATTGATGGATCTATCAATCTATCAATAAAGCACCTATAGCCATGACATGCCTTCTGATACAATCTTATCTTATAGGCCTTTGGTGTTGAATTGGTTATTTTATGTATATTTTATTATTACATGTAATTTTTTATTTTGCACACCTCAAAAATGTTAATACAAAATGACACAAAGCCAGCTGGGCAAGACCTGTTCGTAGGAGTTTCTTTGGGTACATTTTCATTATTAGGACATAATAAAATTAAGTTTAAGTCACACTACGATGTGGATAGGGGATATAACATTAATTTAGAAATGGCTTATTTTTTTTAAAAGCAAATCCAAGCGAGACATTTTCTAATGGATCATTAATTTTCAACATCTATACTTTTATTACGGTAATCACTAAACTTTTACGGCTTTCCAGCTGTTCCAAAAAAGCTTTAAGGCTTTTTAACTCCGGTGCTTAACATGGCGCTGAAGATGGAATGTGAAATTTGGAAATAAAGAAAGGTTTTCTTTACTGCTTTCTAATATCCTGTTTCATGACTGCCATTCACCAACTTCTTGCAATCTAGAATATAATATTTTTATTGTGCTTAGTGCACATATTTCACAAATCTGGGCTTGCATAACTACCTGGAGGCAAGAAGAGGAATTGCACAGCTTTAAGGTTCTGTTAATTTTTCTTTTTTTCTTTTTTTTTAAAGTATATGTATTTTTAAAAATAGCATGATTCTTTTTTCTACCTTATTCCATTGCCATGTGTGCTAGTTTAGAAGAGTGCAAAAAATATTTTTAAAAGTCGCACTATTGTTTTGTGACATGAGGGCTGCCTTTGTAAAGATTGCAGAATCTATTGTATGAACTGGTATGTATAATCCTAGTGCTAGCAAACCAAGGTCAGAAAATGACTTAGCAATTCTGGATATAAAGAATACACAAAGATATTTTAGGTCATGGTTATGACAGCAGTGCTTATATGTAACTAGATGTTTTCTTCTTCCTTTTGTTCTGTTCTGTGGAGGGAACCAGAAATGCTGCAGAATGTAATGGATCTTTTTATAGTGTACAGTGTATAGAGTATAGCAGGTTATTGAACGAGTATTTCATTTTTAAAACAACATTAGTTTTACTTGGCTCTTCAGGCACAATATGACAAAAGTAACAAGGGGAATGCCAAAGAAATCTGTAATATATTAGCCTGGATACGAAAGCTGTGTCTTGTGAATCAGACCTGGACTTGTGAACAAGGTTATCATACCCATTCTAGCTGTTAACAGACTTTTAATAACTTTCGAAGAACACATCGATGGTGGCCTGGTGGGTGAACTGGACATCTGTGCTCCCATGGGATAGATATCTCTTTAATGCTTACTCATCATCCTGCTCTATAAAAGATTGGCAGGCCTCCAAACCGTCCCAATTTTGTCAGGACAGTCACAATTTTATGGCCAAAATTTGCATATCCACGTTTGTTCCCTGGTATCCCGCGTCAGTCTAACTGCATCAGCATCCTGCAGAGAACATTGAAACCAAGCTCACTGCATAGTTTTTCATTCAGAACCACCTCCATTCCAGGCAGGTATGCCCCCTTTGGACAATCCCAGTGACTGGTCTAGCCCCTTTTATGCCAACCACCAGCATCCTGCATCACAGGATGCTGACGTTGGAGGCTATGGATTGATGGTGCTGACATGATGCAGAGAGATAAGGAAAATAGTTCTGCTAAAAATAATTTCTTGTGCCTACTGCAGGATCACTCAAGCACCCAAAAGAATTAAAAGTAAAGAGCAGTGTTGATGCATAGATGGGGGGATCTATCATAAAGACTCTGCCTCTCAAAGTAACAAATCTTTCTTTGTTTATTTGACAAAATTATGAAACATGTGCATAGGGTGGATGTTAAAAATACTCTCATAAATATAGTCATTATCATCTGACTATCCTAGACACCATATGTCATTATATAGATTTACACATTTAATTCAACCAATGCAAATCCCTAGTGTCTTTTAACTGTTCCAAGGTCACTTTAATGGGCAAAAAGAAAAATCTTCCTTGAAACTCTCGTTACTTTTCTAATGTCTACATAGAATTTACATGAGACAATTAATGAACTTGGCCTATCCAGAAACCACACACAAACATTGGAAACTCAAAGCTGAGGGATTTAGTCACTAAAATGACTCACAGAATTAATGTCCATATAATAGAATGCCCTGAATGTATTCCCTCTAGATTTAAAAAATATGATATCATGTTTGGTGGTGCTGGTGCCATATCTAAAAATTTCTCCTTCACTATCTTCTCATTGTGCTGCACAGAGGGTATAGGAGTTTGATTTAGTGTTTGACAGACTGTAGTCAGCCTCCTAATATTCTATTTTTTAAGGGCATGTGTTGATGTAATTAGTCAAAAACATAATTAATGTGCATGACCAATAGCTCATGTCATTACCTTATATTAAGACCAGCTGCTAACAACTCGGTAGTGCCCAAATTTAATTTGGGTCACAATTTCATAAATAACACTTGCACATTAACAATAAAATGCTACTGATTTATTTTCAGTTTCATTACAACTAAAATGTTATTTATTAATGTATTTGCAGATACTACTGAGTATTGCCACGTTCTTCTAAATACCAAGAGACAGAACTGGAGAGAATCGACTTGTTATTTTCCCCCTAGTACTAAAACCCTTATTCATCTTAATAGAGCACTAGATATATCACACTAAAGGTGAGGGTGATTTGAAAAAAGAAGTTTTTTAAAGTCTGCAGGCAAATATTTTGCATTAAATGATGTTTTAATTAATGCTGCAGATAAGAACCAATTTAAATCACATCATTTAAACAGCCTCTATAAAACTACTTTAATTTATTAAAATTCAAAGCACTCTTTACCGGTGACACACACTCAACATAAATAAGACAAGAACACGTTTTCTCTGTGGCTAATGATAGTTAATCCATAAAGTTACTTCTTCTTTGGTAGCAGAGAAAAAGAAGTATGCATTAGAAGTTCTGTATATCGCCTGAGCTTATCTTAACGCGGAATGTCTAGAAAAATACTAATTATAAAACCTTTAAAGTATTCTAAAGAACTAAAAATAAAAGTGATTGAAAAGAAAGAGTGTAAAAAGAATAAATACCAACCTTAAGGAGTTCATAGTGTTGAATTCCATTCATTCCAACATCTGGATCAATGGCAGATGGAACTGAATATCGAGAGTTGACAGCGGTATTCTCTGGAATAGAGATGTTGATGACAGTTGAAGGGAAGAGAGGAGAGTTGTCATTGATATCCTCTATTAAGAACCGGATCTTGACTAGTCTGAAAACTTCATCTGGAAGAACAGCCACTTCCACTTCGTAAAAGCACTTGTTTTCAGTAAATATGCCAGAACAGAGCTTTTCACGATCTATCCGGTTTGAAGTAGTGAAGATCTCACCCGTGTTCTCTTCAACTCGAACCAAGGGAACATCTCCAGTCTTATACACCAGCTTAAACTGAAGAGGTGTTGAGAGAGCTATGTCAGGGTCTAGAGTAAGGTTGAGGTCTTTGAGCAAGTTTCCAATCAGTACATTTTCTTGACGTTCTTCTCGTATTATGTAGTTCTTCTCTTGAGCACCAGACTCATATACTATGCAGGCTATTAAAACTGCCAAAAGGTATGTTGCAGACAGCAAGTCCATCTCCAGATAGGATACTGACTCTCTTAATATTACACCTGGACAGTCAAAAGAGAAAATGAAAAGTCTAGATTAACATAAATGCCAAAGATTATCAAATATTACATAAAATGCAATCACAATAGCCATTTATCTAGCTTTACAATTGGATATAGATCTTTAATGTAGCTATAGCATCAATGTCAAGTGATCATTGGTTTTAGAAAAAAATGTATGTGTGAAATTGGTATGATAATGTAAATGTAAAAAAATAGCAATGGACAATCAATATAAGCATCATATTTCCTACTCATATGTATATTCATATATTTAGTGTATTTGTTATTTAGAGGAGAAAAATGTGTTTGAGAGTGATGTGGGAAGTAATGTGACTTGTCAGGTAGGAAAAATTATCTTCAGTGGTTAAGTAGGGATTGTATCTCGGTTGAAGGCGAATGACACGTCAGAGGAGATTTATCAAAGTATTCTGTTCTAAGATACGGTGTAGGATGGTGGTGGGGAAATCACCATGAAAACCATTTGAAGCAGCAGGCTCATTCTAATCTTTGCTTTTACTATTTGACATTTTTCTATTAATTTCTAGAAAGCAACATTTTGATAAATCTGCCTTAAGTTAGAGGTAAGAGGGAGAAAGTAGCAGTGGTGGGGTTAGATGGAAATTGTGTGAGGGTCAAAATGTGGTTGGGGTGGAAAAGTGACTTGAGTGGTTAAGGAGAAATTGTGGATTAGAATTAAGAAATAAATGTGGCTGATGGTAAAATAGAAAACTGGGGTTTGTGGGAATTGCCTGGGGGCGTATGTTTGTGTACACAAATAGTTAAGCATGTAAAGGCTGATTACAAACATCTATTAAATGTCTTTCTTAACATTTGTGATACATATATCTTCAACATTATCACTATCACCTCTATTAACAAAAATTTAATCACCCTCTTACAATAAATATTACAGCAGCTTCCGAACAAAATCCTAAAAGCAAATTAAAATTGACAAATCTGTGCATCTACTATATTATCACAATTGGCAGATATATAGAATGTTGGCATTTATGGATCTTTCCATAGTAAGCTTTAAAAGAAACTCACTAATGCTATATGACAGGACTAGCTGGCTCCACGTTCCCCCATTTAAATTTGGAGTGAGCTTGCCTCATCAGACACGCATTTTTTTGTCTGGATGCTGTCTGATGGCAGGATTTTATTTCATGCCCTGAGACTGACTGGCACTTATTGTTTAAAGTTGCATCCAGAAGCATTTTTACTGATTTAATAAGAATGGAACTTGATTCTGGTTAACACTGTAACCATTGAAAACAACAAAAACAGATGTGCATGTCAAATATATTTTTCAAACAGCCACAAAACTACAATCACCCACTGGGCATTTTGTCATATCTGTTGTAGAAGAAAATATATACACACGAAAAAAGCTTTTGATATTCAAATCTTCAACTATGATACAATAAATAGAGATACAAAACATGCCAGTTTCCATGCCTGCTTCTTGTGATAAAAGCCACACATCATCTCACACCACCCACTGCCCTCTTTTTTGTATAAATCATGAAAAAAATTTGCCCTTCTTTGCTGTCATTAATATCAGACGCTGCATACAAGGCACAGATTCACCCTCCTACTCGTAGAACATATCTAAGTGTAAGAAATATGGTGACAATGTTAAAAGATAAGTGAATATGTTTCAGGATTGCCAATTTTAAGCTGTTCTTGATACGTTAATATGGTAGGAAATAAGCAGACTAGAGAAATCTATGCTTCTAGCAGCTTGCAATGTACATGGACTGAGCATCTAATGTCTCAGGCATCAGTAGAAGCAGTGACTTAAATCTATCTATATGAACACTTGCTTCAAAAACATAGCATTTAAAACTACCAGTAGTTCAGCCATCAAGCACACAAAAAGTATCTAGAAAATAAAAATGTCTATTGTATTATTTTTAAACACGATACAGCGATGATAGACATGGGATGCTTGGAATCTCAGTTATTTATTTAAATCTTCATGACGGATGATTTGTTGATTGTAATTGTGAGAAATTTATGAATGGCCAACTTATTAAAAATGAAAAAGAAATTTTAAGCAGAAAGGGTAACGAATGGTAGGAATGGTACAAACACTATAGGTCAATGATTCTCATAATAGTCGTTATGGTCAAACAAGTCAGGGGTAAGTGTTGTATACAAGAGACCACCAATGGTCCATTTCTCCACAAAACAACACAACACAATTAAAGGGTTTATTGCAATACACACTGAAACTCTTATTTTCTTTTGGACTTATCAATAAAAAAATCCTACACCTTTAGTAGACTATGGGAGCTGTGAGTAGTCAGTAGATCTGTATACCTATTAATGACATAAATGGATAACACTTCACTGCACATTGGTACATTGAGACTGGGTGTCAGTGAGGATCTACCTCAAAGTCACTAATGTAACAGAAAATAATAAACAAAGCCCTTTACAATTAATAAGCATTATTTATTATTTTCCAGGCTAGGTCACCTTTGGTGATGGCTGATATAAAAGCTAACTCATTTTAAAGAATATTGTGTGTATATATATATATATATATATATATATATATATATATACATATGTATATATATATATACACACAATACTCTTTAAAATGAGTTAGCTTTTATATCAGCCATCACCTGAGTAATATATATATATATATATATATATATATATATATATATATATATATATATAACAGATTTTAATGGACCAATTTGCACACATAAAGCACTTCAGATTCTGAAGTGCTTTATGTCTATCAAGTATTCCATTTTAGAGCCAGGTTATGAAAGTTCAGAATTCTCTGAGAAATTAGCACTTTTATCATTAGAATAAGAAATGCATACTTGCACTTTGTGGATGTGCAGTGAACACATGTAATATGTTGTGCCAGCTAGTTGAACAGCCGGGAGATTCACTGCCTTTATGGCTAATGCCACTGAGCTAAGGGAAGTAGCAGGTGCTCTTTACTTGAGTACACCTGCCTTCACATCATTAAATTGTGGTCCCCCCTGTGCACAAGCATGACTTTGTGTGTCTGATTCATCAGATGTGTGTGGCCACAGCCTCCAATTTGTCCAATGTCATCATTGCCCAGTCAGGCTGTTGTTATAGCATTAGACCTGTGATTGGGGTTAGATGAGCTTCTCTATGAGAATGACAGATTCTAAATTGGTCCAGAAAAAAAATGAAAGTCTCTTCTCGGGAAAAAGGGGAGAACTTCCAAAGGCTGCAAGCATAAGAACTGCAGCTTTGGCAAGTTTTTTTGGATATACCTTCAATGAGCACATGAACAAATAAATGCATCCATGTATTAATTGGGGGTATATCTACTTTTTTCAATTATTATTAATTTTTTTAGTATTTCTTTTAAGAAACTAGACGTTATTTCTAGAATATCCCTGGAACTCAGCACTGTTAATTGTATAAGGGGTGGTGCACAGAACTGCCTGGCATGAAGCTTGGTTATGAGTTATGTCCAGCTAGCTGGCACAATATATTACATGAGGTGATCATACACCCACAAAGTGCAAGTATGCCTCCTACTAGAACAGCATATTATGGTTTGCACAGGGCTGAAGACAGGGGCTGTACACTAGAGCCTGATTAACAAATCAATTGACATTCCACTGTTGCAGAAATGCTGCTTTGAAATCACTTGCTATTTCCATAGGTAATGGTGCAAGGTAATCATATTATTCTATTCTCCCTATTTGTAATTCACCACAGCCATAGAACTCATATTAGCAAAAACATTGGGAAAAAAAAACTATACTACCCTCCATACTTCCTTGAGGATACTTGCATGGAATTATGGGGGGAACCATGATTCCATACAAGTACTTGTACAGTTGGTCCATGCCTCTAGAGTGGCAATGTATCATCATGGGAGCTATATATTATAATAACTGGAAGGCTGCACTAGTAAGTATTATCATATGCCTGTAGTGATATCTGTTTCTATGCATTAAACCTTCCATGTTTATTTTTAACATTATTCTTGCATCATGTAAATTTATATCAATATTCGTATTCCTCTTTTTTTCTTTTTTCATTTTATTTAAGGAAAAATAGTAATAATAATAATAATAATAACGCCAATATTCATGTTTTGTGTCTTAGAATCATCTGCCTAAGCTATGCTTGGCATCAGTAATTGCTATCAGTTTTTCAATCATATTATCCTAGGGCACATATCTTATCTTAAAAAAACATAACAGAAACAAGAGGAGGTTTGAAGCTAGTGTAAGAGACTTAGAGACCCAGAAGTGTCATTAAATAATTTTAGACTTAGATAAAGTAAGAATTCCATATTGTGATGAAATAATAACAGAACAGATATAATTTGTGTTTACAGATCTAGATAGCAAAGTCCACTTACAGCTAAACGTGAAATTTGCCAAAATTGTTCCTTGTTTCCATTCCATCTTTTCTCTTTTTGTTGCTAAGCAGCAGACCTTACTTAGACCTTTGGTAATGTTGAACCTTGTACATGCAAGTGAAGTACATCAATGATAGAACAATGTCAATGCGTGCTATGAGGTATGTGTATATAGTTTAGTCACTTATATTAGATAAAAATTTGCGCATGCATCATTTGTTCGCATGAAACACAGCATTATGGTAATCCTGTTATCTAGCAGCAGAATTTCTCAGTAATATGTACAGCATTTTTAAATTTTTTAATGCAGTGAATAGCATTGCTATTGTTCATATACTAGTATTCTGTGTGAGTATCGCAATAATGAGGGCCATTCAAGGTTAAGTGGATGCCACCAGAGTCAAGCTAAGCATATTTTAATCTATGGCATTTTCGGTCATTATATATCTATCAGACTGACTTCACACATAAGTGTCCTTAAGTAAATATGCTTTTATAACAAACAATAGGGAGATAAATCTTTGACTATTATCAAGTAAACCAAGTTAAAAATATGGTACATTTTATTGAAAATTTAGCAAATATTTTGAATGATTTTCATTTCGTTAGTACTGCAGTGGAATTTCAATGTGAGACCAAAGAAAACATTCACTTAAAAGCATGACTAAGTGCCCCTTTATAGAGAATAAAATTCCACCAAAACTTAATACAAAGGAAATTGCTGGCAAGTGTGTAGATACATAGCAATGAAGACGATAACTATGTGACTGCAAGCATTCCCTCACCAGCAAAGAACATGCTGTAACATTGTTCATCTAGATGGGATGCCATTGGCATCTGCAGACAACGTGGTCCATATTTCTTTTATTCTGTACCTGTGCTGGCAATTTCTCCAGTACATTGTATAAATTAGATCTATACCTACCTGAAGGGAAATGTCTACAAATGTTCTGAATGATTGCTTTACTCAAGTAAGAGAAAAATCCCATAGGCTATGTATGGTTAACTACTAACTTTACAAAAGGCTAACCAAAGACAGTCTTTGTTATAAGTAGAGAATAGGTAGTGGAAAAATGTGAATCCACATTCAGAGGCATGCAACAGTGTCTCTTTTTAAAGAACTATGAATAATTATAAGTTATATTTTCATACGATAGATAGATAGACAGACAGACAGAGAAAGAGATAGATGGATAGACAGACAGACGGACAGACGGATAGCATTGTATAGTTATTGCATATAAATATATAAAAAGATTATGTAATGTTGTACAGTGTGTTAAGTATGTTGGTGAATTGTAAAAAACATAGTAATAGTAAAAATAACAATAATGATAGAAGTAAAAAATAGTAAGAACAAAACTATAATGATAATTATAGAATTTAATAGGAATAATGTGAACTTTTATTGCACTACAATATTTTTGCATATTGTTCACATTTAAATACATGTTCTTATTTTAGATTATAACATGCAGTTGGGATTTTACCACAATCTATATGTCTCAAAAGTGATCACCTTCTTGAGTCTGATTGATAGTGCTTTGTTCTCTCATATTATTAAAATAATTTAGTAAAGTGATACCTCAACAAAATAGAATACACTGGAGTCCTAAAGGGATAGTGTAAGCACCAAAATTGCATCATCTTAATTATGTGATTTTGGTGCACATACGCCCCTGCAACCTTGAAAGCCTAGATGAGGAATATGTCCCAGTTCTGGATTATATAATTAAGTTTAAAGGAATTTGTGAAGTTAAATGTGAACCTTTTCTATTTTATATTCAGAGCCTCTCTGTTTTATTTAAAAAAAAAAAAAAAAGCAAAAGTTTAAAAAAAGCCATTAGATGCACCTACAATCCAGTGTTGGGACCTTAATTGCACCAACTAAATTATATATGACAATTGCCCAATTACAGCTATTCAATAGTGTTAGCGATGTTCAGCATCATCACGCTGTTCGTGATAACGCCATATGTGAAGATCATTGAAAATCAAAGGTCTTCAGGGGGTAAGTGTCTGTAGTTGCTGTCTGTCTTACAGCCATTGGAAACATGCTTTATTTAGGCAAAATATAAACATTGCTGTTTCTTTGAAATGGCAATGTTTTAGATTGTCAGAAATGAAGCAATGAGTTATTTTGCATAAAAAAAACACTTTATTTACATGGTTCATGGTGTCCCTTTAATAGTGTTTTTAATATTTTTTTAAAGGTGGGATAGTATTCTAATGCCTTTTTTTTCTAATTAGAGTGTTTCCCCAACAATGCTCAACAAACAGCGCCGGATTACCCATAAGGCAACCAAGATAGTCCAGTAGGCTTTTTCTTCATAAGTTACAACAACAAAAAATCAACTAGTCAGTCATATTCTCAAGGTTTACTGTATATTAAACACTTTAACCATTTAAGTACATGATACTATATGAATGGTCAACCAATTATGAGATAATTTGTTCCTCACCAAACTGGTACTCTGATCAATTAACATATTATTAAAAAGTACACAATTTAACATGCAGTAATGGATAATTAGGACAGTAAGAATTTTGAGTGCACACAAAAACATTTGGCCGGTTATATTTTTCTGTCTGTTGGATTAGGTCAGATGTGAAAGTGTACAAAACGATCATGGGTCATGCTTGTCGTAGATTACCTAACTATAAGTTTTATTTTTATCTTAAAAAATTATATTAAAATAAAAATTCTTTAATCATATTCCTATTTACAAAAAGTCTGGTATTTGTAAGGTATTTTAGTATTTCACCTTAGTCTTGTTTTTATGAACTGCTAAAAAAAAATAATGGCAGAGTCGGTATCATTCCACATGCTGAATTCTAATTTGTTACTGATGGATAGTTCCATGTAATTGGATGCTTTATGTTTCATTAGAATCACACCTCTATCTCCTCTGTTATCTGTTAATTGATGGCTGTTGTAGGAAGAATTTTAGTAATGGGGACATCTGTGCACAACAGTGCTGAGATTAGTGTGTATGGTAGTTTGCATCCATTTGCTCATCTGGTAATTACAGCTCCGTCTTTTGATTAAGATTTAGGTCCTAGTTACTTATGCTCCTTGGTAGCTCTGTATTATAAAGGAGATGCTTCTGTCTGCCCAATACACCGTGCCTGGATTGCGTAATAAACAATTCTGGTTCAGTGAGATAAAGAGAACAATTTTTGTATCAGCAAGGTCTGTCACTGCATACACCTTTTGATCATCTGTGTGTACTCTGGCTGGCAATTGGCAAATGTATTTTGTCAAACCGAGCAGGGCAAATGGACCTTGCACCGGAGAAATTCAAAGACTGTGATGTTGAAAACATAATTACTCTTGTTATTCCAAGTAAATGTGGAGAAGAATATTATGTGTATGTCTTGAGTATATATGTGCAGCTACAGCACATTGAGCTGAATTATTTTTCTTGCCGGATTTCAATATTACTGAACTCTGGGTCACACTGTACCAGGCTGAAACTAGCTTTTGAGAACTCATTTCAGTGTCAATATGAGATTTTTATGTTGCTGAAATTAGAATGTTGTTCAGTTAAGAAAGAAGGTAACAGGTCAAAGAGTGGAACTGATACAGAGCGAACGCAACTTATATATTTAAAGTGACATGACCCACAAAGCAGAAACATGCACAGTGGAGGATTTTTTAAGGATGATAGGAGTTGCAGACCAGGCCAGTGAAACTGTATTTCAGCTGATATTTACAATTAGGATGAAATTATCCATGAATTGTACAGATTTTATTATTTCTGGAAACTTTAAGCTGGTACTTTCAGCAGAGCCACAAAAGTGAGTTGTTTTTAGCAGAAATCCCCACAAAGGGGTCTTGAGGTTTGGCTACATCTGTAGAAGGAAAATTATACTTTTCTCTAAATTACTGAATTTTTTATAATACTTCTGCTGTTCAGGGGCTGTACGTGTCCAATGCATGGCTGTCGCCATCTGTGTTATTTTTATGTTACGTGCCTTGTGAGATGCATACAATGGAAGTAAGCAAGTTAACTTAAGCAAGTCTGAAAATACCTAGATTTTTATATAACCATTAACTAAGGTTGGGAGAAGGTCAGAAAAATACAAAGCAGCTGCTGTTACTGTGACTACTGCACATTACTTCATTCTCATCATTGGGCATGGGAATGAAATTGTTCACTTCTTATGAGGTTAGAATATTAGTCTTATATTGCTTACTCAGGAAATGTGGATTTTTCACGCTTGGATATACTGGGTATTTATGCTTCTAGGGAAATCTGCTCCATGGTATGACTAGTCAACTTTCTATGGTGCGGGAACGAGTTAAAAAAATCTTCAATGGGGAATTGTCCTGCCTTAATAGTATCTTTTCTTATTCCTATATTTCATGTATAATACTTATATAATACAAATATGTATTAGTGACTTGTGAAAAAAACTATTAAATGTAGAAATCCACACCTCTTTATCTTGCAACTATACAACTATATCTTAGCTCCCTGTCAGTCATTGTGATATGCTCTGCCTTTTGTATCTGACAGTTAGCATAGGGAAAGCACACAAAGGAGAGGATAAATGAAAACACGTGTCTACTTCTCCTCTTGATTTGCAATGTTTGCCTTGTTGTGCCTTGTCTGAACTGGATTAAGATGTAATTTGTTAAATTGTTTTATATAACGTACAATTATAAGAAAACATCTCCCTTTTAATTGTTCTAGAAATACTCATGTCAGCTTCAGATTAACTTACTATCATGCATAAACATACATTATATGTTTTAAACCAATCTTCAATGATGTCTGGACGAAGCTCTGAAGACTTACCAGAGTTGTAGGGCACCATACACAAAGATTGTCTGACTTGCCATTGAGCAAAGACAACTAATACTAGCACAATTTAACTTGTTGTACAACCAGAATATCTCCAACCAGTCCAAGAAAGACTTGCTATGGTGGAAATCTTACAGAATGCTCACATTTACCTATCATAGTGTCTAGACTGTTCACATGGGTAGCAATTTGCTTACCATTGCTCGAGGACCCAGAACTAGATTCCACCCACTAACTATTTCCTCCCTTATAGACTCATTGTGTATATGCAGAGGTTTAATAGCTATCTATAATATCAGTAATAGAAAAGAGGTCCAGGCACTCCAATAGCTTCAGGCACATTAATTGGAACAAAGGGAATACTTCAACTTTTCGACCTGTGATTGGGTATTTGTCAAGCTTCATTGGTCGAAACATTGCAGTGTTCCTTATGTTCCAATAGATGTGGATTGAGTGTGGTTCCTACTTGGTATATTGTAATAGCTATGTATAGTGATAACTCAAGACTTACACCTGGCTGAGTATCACTTGTGGAAAAATGAATGCAAGGTCATTCAACCCATAAAGGCAGTTCACTAAAAATTACTAGGTAAGTATTTCTTCACACATGACCTTAACTTTTCATTTAAATAATTTTTAAGCAAACTATGGTGGATCCACTGAGATTCATGACTTTCGGTTACAGAGTTGAGTACTGGAAGACGAGTTGATTTAGTGATGTTCATTATGCCTTTAGTTTTTGTGGCTTTATTGATTATTCTTATGGTTACTTTGCTTTCAGTACTAAAAAATGAAACAAGTTAAATAAACATCTTTTATTTGAATTTTATTTGGTCGGGCGTATATTAACTGTGTGATATACACTGGTTATTTATAATACTAATGAGTACTGGCCAGTAAATAAAGACATTACATTTAGAAATGTTAGATTTAATAAACAATTTATCACCAATCTCAACAGAAAGTGTGCCTTTTGTACAATTTACTCATAATAATTGACATTCTTGGAGGTTAAAATAGATGCTTTTTCAGGACTATCTGCAAGAAAACAAATATTTCAGATTCTCTACTGGATAGTTAAGCTTCATATGTCTCAGAATAAAGCATACACCAATGTCCAGTGCTTGAAACCCACAAAAACACCAGGAATTTTGATACCCACTCTAAAACAAAGGTGAGCCCGTTAGTTTCTTCTAATTTTTACTAGAAATAATTTATTGATATCAAGGATCTCCTTAAATCCAAGTCAAACTGTGGGTTAGGTGGCCTTAAGTTGGACATTCTTAGATAAATTGGCGATGACGCTATAACAATAGCCAAAACTAAAAAAAATATAAAAAGAAGCAAGTTAGGCAAAATATTGTCAATAAATAAAACACATTCTGTCTAATAATGCTATGGTAAAATACTTTATGTCATTATAAATTCTCACCCTGATTAGTGCTAAACTTAAAACTAAAGTGAATTTCATATACGAACATAATGTCCTAGCTATTTAAAAATTTACATTAATCAGAGCATGAAGCTGGTGAAAGAAGAATAAGATAACACTTTTTTATTAAGAAGTTATGACTGAGTACAAGACAAGTATTGCTTGGTAACAACCTTAAAAGGCATATCTGAACTAATGTAGGTTTAGATTTCCTTAAAGGAATAATGTCTGTAAGTAGAATGTTAGAAAAGAATAGAAAATCATTTTCTGCAGGTCAGATGTCACAATTCAGATACATAAATGATATTTATAGAACTTTTTTCATGTATGTAACAGATTTAGATTTTTGTACCTGGAACACTAAATTGTGCATGGCTTTGGAACAGTTTGATTTAATTTTGCATCCAAACTTGCATCGTATAATGTAGACCTTGACTTTAGGACCCTACTATTGACATTGCCAGGGATTGGGTATGTATGCATTGTTTTTTTTTGTTTTTATTGATTTACAAACCCCCCCTTATCATTACAGATTTTGAGAAATTGCAATAATTATATTGCAGGACTAAGACTGCATCTAGTGGCTGTCAATCAGACAGCCACTAGAGGCACTACCTGTTTGCTAGGTTACTTTTAGTCACCTAACTGATGCTGGACGTTCTTATGCTCTACATGAGAACATCCAGCATCAGGAGAATCCACATAAGAAAGCAATGCTAAAAAATTTAAGACATCAAAAAAAAAAAAAAGAAAGCAATGCTTTCCTATGGCAAGGGCCTAATGTGCTCGCCGCAAATGCAAATTAGCCCCCCGTCAGCTGATGTTGGAGGAGGTGGGGCGCTGACCCAACACCGAGGTAAATTGGCGGTTGAATCAGGTGAGTACAGAAAGGATTTTTTTTTCATCTTTTCAATGCTTGGGGGGGAGGCGTGGAGGAGGGGGGCAGAGGGAACTATAGTGTAAGTTCCTAACACTATAGAATCCCTTTAAGCCAACAGGGAATCTAAAATATCTGTTTTTATCTGTTTTTTGCAAACAGTCGTGAAAAACAATCCTAACAGAATTTATATTACTATGATTATATTGTACTAAAGGTACATCCCTATTTTACTTTCTGTTCAGACCAGTGATATATTTTTTATTAAATCTCACATTTCTAAATTTCTTTATTCACTAGTCAATAATCACTAGCATTACATATTATCTATATATCTCACACCATTAATTTAAGCCTGACCAAATTAAATTCATACAATGTTTTTCCCTGCTTTCTCACGTTACACAGGCCATATAAGGTCATATTATTTTTAGTGTCAAAACATCCACTTGTTCAGGTTAATGGAATGATGTTCTGTCATAAAAGTAACTGTGTCTAACCCTCTTACTTCTGACTTGTTGCCAACCCGGGTCTGTGTAGTTACAAATCTGTTTCTAATGTTTCTACAAAATGTAATTGGCTTGCCAGCTTCTCTTGTAACCTTCTCAAGGTTACAGAATATATGTAAGTACGCACTCACCCTTTGTGCTATTTTTTGTTCTTCTCGTATATGGTCTCAGGAGAATGGATTCATTCTGTGCCATGTTCTGATTCTTTTTACAATCTTTGTCACAAGACAGAAAGCAAGAAAAACTCATGGATAACATTGCTGCCACCTAGATAGTAATTGGAACTGAAAATGGCACATAAGTAATCTTTTCTCATAATGCAGAGAGTATAAAAGAGACAGGAGTGGCTCGGAATGAGCCTATTTGTCTACCGATTTCAGACTGTCTTCATTCTATCTTCACATGAGGTCTAAAGGTCTCATATCCTTCACTAAGCAACAAAGATAGGGTCTACAAATTGTCAAGTCTTTATTAGCAATGACAACATCATCTTATGTACCTTTTCTGAAAAAAAGCTGTTTTTTTCTTTATATATATTGCTTTCAATGATTGTAATTCATAACATTTCACCTAGATCTTGCATGTAATACTTTATGGTTTTGTCATATTTTTACATTCATAACAGCTGTGCTCAGTTCTGATATGAAAACAACAGTATACTTTTTGAATATTTAAGCTCTTGTACTAAAAATGTAAACCTGATAAAATACAGCCCTACATAGAAATCCTTCCGCTGTTTTCATTACCATATCCTTCATACTAGATGTGCAATCTATCATACTGTTTACAATTTCATTCTTACCTTATAGTAGTACAATATAATATTGTAAAACAACATAAGTCCTGGGCATGAAAGTGGCACGTCTTAGACTGATTATTGGCAATGCAAAGTCAAGTATTTTGGGATAAGGAATCACAAGCAACATTGGGGTTGGGTTTGGGAAAACTTTAAATGAGAAAGTCTTAGAAACAATGAGAGACAATAGATTTGCCAACTGTGTACAACAACAGTCTGTCACTGGAAAGGCTAGTAAAATGCTCGCTGTTATACATAAAAAGGGATATTAATTCTTGTGTTGAAAATATAATTGTGCCTCCTTATAAATCAGAGGTATGATCCCAATCTTGAATGTGTGGTGCAGTTTTGAGTACCAGGTTTAAAGAAGAATATTACAGGATTGGAAAGAGTAAAGAGGGGAGCTACAAAATCAACAAGGAGAATAAATTATTTTAGCTAAAAAAACATAATTTGTTTTCTCTAGAAACAAAGGGGACCATGATAGCACTATGCAAATATATTCAGGGCCAATACAAATGGTTATTTGGTACCCAGTCCATTAGCAGGATGTACAACAAACAAGAGGACATCCATTGAGAGGAAAGGTCCTTTATAGTATAATAATATGAAAATAATTTGCCCAAATAGGATGTTTTATCTTCTATCATAAGAGGTGTGGAGCTGGACAATAGTGGCCTTGTGAGATGTTTTCCCGGAGCTACTGCTCACAGAGACAAGAGACGTATTTGTAATATTTTTAAGCAAGCAAAGCAGGAAAGGGAATTGGATGTACTTGTCCACCTAGGGACAAATGACTTGGCTTGCAATGAGGTTTCAGAGGTAAAGGAAGTTTTTTGTTTTTTTGCCAATGATATACGGCAGGTTGCTTCCACACTGTCATTCTCTAAAGTTCTGCCTGTGCATAACACTCAGAATGAAAGGCGGATGTGTATTATGGACTTTAAATTGTGGCTTGGTGAATGGTATTGGGATCAAGGATTTGGCTTCATTTCTCATGGTAGCTCTGTTTGGAATGGAAATAAACTGTACAAAAAAGATGGCTTGCATCTTTCTCAAAAGGGAACACATGTTCTCAGTGAGCAGTTCAGAGGTTTTGCTAGGATGTATTTAAACTAGGAAGAGGGGTCAAAAGGGTGATAAAAAATCATTCAAATTGCCCCCCAAAACAAGGACTGAAGGTGCCTGTAGTTTGTGTGTTAAAAAATGCTAAGCTTAGAGTCATGTCTATAAATGCTTGTAATTTAGGGAATAAGATCCATGAACTTGTGGCAATAATGGCAACTGATAATGTAGATTTAGTCGCTGTTACTGAGACATGGTATAATGAGAAAAATGACTGGGACATAGCAATACCCGGGTACTCTTTATATAGAAAAGGCAGGGAAGGCAAGAAAGTGGGATGGGTGTCCCTGTATGTGAAGGATAGCATAAAATCTAGCCTAATAAAAATTAGTGAGGCAAACATAGAGTCCGTTCGGGTTACGTTAGAATTTGGTCATCACGCAGTAACTTATGTAGGTGTGATTAGTAAGCCCCCAGGACAAATAGAAGAGTTATATAATCTACTAGTTGAGGAAATAGCTAAAATGACAATGAAGGTGGAAGTTATCATCATGGGTGACTTTAATCTTCCTGATGTGAACTGGAAAACCAAAAAAGCTGCTTGTGACAGGAGCACACATATTCTAAACTCCCTACTGGGATTGTCTCTAAAACAAGTCGTTGAGGAGCCAACTCCTAAAGAGGCCATACTAGATTTAGTGTTAACAAATGGAGATTTGGTTTCAGATTTTACTGTAGGTGAAAGTTTAGGATCCAGTGATCATCAGTAAGTGTGGTTTAATATTAAACAGTGACTAAGTCACACCACACAAAAACAAAAGTTTTAGACTTTAGAAAAACAGACTTTTCTAAAATTAGAAAATCTGTAAAGGAGTCATTATCAGACTGGAGCAATTTAAATGGAATCCAAGAGAAATGGGTTTATTTAAAAGTTGCAACAGAAAATTGCGTTAGGCTTGTCAGTAAAAGTAATAAATTCAAGAAACCACTAAGGTACTCCGCAGATGTGGCCAAAATAGTAAAAATCTAAAAGTTAGCATTTAGTAATTATAAAAAAAAGTGAGGAAGATAGATAGATCTATAAGATTAGACAGAAAGAGGCTAAGCAAGTTATAAGAGCTTCCAAATCACACACAGAAGGGTAAATAGCACAGTCAGTAAAGAAGGGGACAAAATATTTTTAGATACACAAATGAGAAAAGGAAAGTAAAACAAGTATTAGTTAGATTAAAAATAAAAGAATGAAGGTATGTAGAAGAGCATAAAGGTCTAGCTGACTGGCTCAATTATAGTTTTGCTCAGTATTTACAGATGAAAATGACGGAAAGGGGCCTCAGTTAGGAAAAAGGACAAATGTGTTATTTGTTACATGTGAGTTTACAGAGGAAGAGGTTCTATTTCAACTGACAAAAGTAAAGACAAATAAGTCAATGGGACCTGCTGGAATACACCCAAAGTTAATAAAAGAGCTTAGTGGTGTACTAGCAAAACCATTAACAGATTTATTTAACCAATCATTGTTAACAGGAATAGTCCGAGAAGATTGGAAGTTAGCGAATGTTGTGCCCATTCACAAGAAAGGTAGAAGGGAGGAGTCGGGCAACTATAGGCCAGTAAGCCTTACTTCAGTAATAGGGAAAGTAATGAAAACCATGTTAAAGGATAGGATTGTTGAACATCTAAAATCACATGGATCAGAGATAACATGGGTTTACTTCAGGGAGATCATGCCAAACAAATCTTATTTGACATTGCTTATCTAGCTTTCAGGGCTTTTGCAAGGCTCTTGACACTGTTGCACATAGAGGCTAATCAATAAACTGCAATCTTTAAGTTTGGATTCCAGTATTGTTGAATGGGTAAAGCAGTGGCTGAGTGACAGGCAACAGAGGGTTGTAGTCAATGGAGTATATTCAAAGCATGGGCTTGTCACGATTGGGTTACCTCAGGGATCTGTACTTTAATATTTTTATTAGTGATATTGCAGAAGGTCTTGATGGTAAGGTATGTCTTTTTTCTGATGATACTAAGATATGTAACAGGGTTGATGTTCCGGGAGGGATAAGCCAAATTGCAAATGATTTAGGTAAATTAGATAAATGGTGAGAGTTGTGGCAACTGACACTTAATGTGGATAAGTGCAAGATAATGCATCTTGGACGTAAAAACCCAAGGGCAGAGTACAAAATATTTGATAGAGTCCTAACCTCGACATCTGAGGAAAAGTATTTAGGTGTGATTATTTCTGATGATTTAAAGGTATGCAGACAATGTAATAGAACAACAGGAAAAGCTAGCAGAATGCTTGTTTGTATAGGGAGAGATATTTGAGGGAAGTGCTCATGCCATCGTACAGAACACCGGGGTGACCTCACTTGGAGTATTGTACGCAGTACTGGAGACCATATCTCCAGAAGGATATTGATACTTTAGAGACAGTTCAGATAAGGGCTACTAAACTGGTTCATGGATTGCAGGATAATACTTCAGAGGAAAGACGAGACAGGGGGGATATGATAGAAACACTTCAATACATAAAGGAAACGAACACAGTAAAGGAGGAGACTAAGATAAAAGAAGAAAAACTACCACAACAAGATGACATTGTCTTAAATTAGAGGGGCAGTAGAAAGTATTTAGAAAATTGGGCAGACTAGATGGGCTGAATGGTTCTTATCAGTCGGACATTCTAAGTTTCTATGTTATTAGATTTTAATGCTATTTTTCAAAAATGCCTGGATTATTTTTGGGAAAATAGCAATACCCAAAGAAATAATTAATATGCTGGGAAACAGTTTATTGATCGATGGAGAAATTTGATTTTGATTCCATGTTGGAGTTAAGAAGGTATCATTCCCATTTTGTGCCACAACTATCAATTACTTGATAGTTTTTGCCTGCTTATAAATCAACTGCATGTAAAGATGTGCAGTAGATTTTAGTCTTTTTTTTATCCTAGATTATTATGTATCTGTGTACTTAGGTTGTGAAAATTATGTCAGGCAACAAATATGACAGGACAGACCCATTATAAAACCACCAGACTTCTTGTGCTTGTTTAAAAAATGGGTCTTGTGTTCATAAATAAAAGTCTCCTATAATTTTCTGGGACTCTATATGGTCTATTAAATGTTTTCTGATTTGTTAGTATTTCATTTGCTACATATACTCACATTTAAAGCGTCAAATCTGTTTTTACTGGCTTGAATTTAAAATTTGCATATTTTTTAAACAGTATATGAAATTGTTTGAGTACACATTCATATTTAATTGCAATATTAGCAAACAGAATTTAGATTAAAGTGGAAATGTTGTTAATGTAGTTCAAAAGGAACGAAATCTTAATTATTTTGTATTGCAGTGGTTGAGGAGAAAGAGAGGAAATCTATAATTTTGTATTAAATAAATAAAATGTATTTTCTGCACAATGTGCCTGTGGGTGCTACACAATAGAGAATAAGACAATGCAAATGAAAAGGATTCTAGGCCTGGGGCATCTAAAAGCGCAAACAGTGCAATCTGCAATTCAGTATCTAATCCCTTCAGAAATGTCTAGTCTGTTCTAATGCTAAAGGTACACATTGCTCGTCTGGTAAAAACCAAAACAAAACAAAATGTGAGATTTACAAACATTTAAGTATTAACACCATGGCTGAATGCAAGAAAATCCATTTTGCATAGTCGTTATTTAATTTGCCTGTAAGGTAAATATTTTATGTTGTGTATGTTCCTTATTTTCCTGTGGAGACCGCTTTATTAATTTTGCAAACAAAATGCTTTCTAAGGCGAAACTGAAAAAATCACTAAGACAATTATTTTCTTTAGTTTCGTTGAATATAATCATTATTGGGATATGGGTGAACCTGTAGAATATGTTCTTGAATGATACATTGATTGTGTCTGTCATCATCTTTGTTAGATTGTGTCCTGTTTATTGTGTCCTGTTGTGTATGGTTTTCTTTTTATGACTGCCAACTTTCATAACATGGTCTGGACTGAAAAGACCTATATTTGAAAAAAATGTACTTGAAAAATTAAATGCAACTCGAAAACATAAAGATTTAAAGCTTGCCAGTAGATCCATAAAAAACAATAATGGTGGTTGTTAGAACACAGATTCCTTAAAATCTAATACGAGCATTTTCTCAACAGTTAAAAAAAGCTGGCATGGTACAATATGATAATCTTAATTCCCTATTAGCACAGCACTAATGATTACCCTAACTCCCACCCCTAAGTCTCTCTGTCACTACCCAACCCTAACCAACTAACACATACTTCAAGTCATAAAACTAAACCCTTAGCCTAAACTTTTCTAATCTAATTTTATCTTTTTTTTTTTGTCAACCATTTTGATGATGCTGACTCATGAATGGTTTAATCCCAAAGTCTTTGCCCTAGTTCCAGATAGCTCTGCCCCTGTCCTTCTGCCAAAATTCTATAAATGGAATGCTTGGTCAGCTTTAAACAGGAGAGCTACTGATTGGCTAAGAGCAGTCAGCTGATGCTCTACGTCAATGAGTAGCTCTCCATGCTTTATGGGTACTTAAACTACTCATTTAATATCTCACTACATATCTGCTCTTTCACTGGCTTTCTGCAGCTTGGCTATGGATTAACTGAAGAAGCTTATTTGTATGTCTTCATGTTATTTTATTATAAAACAGACATTAAAGGACCATTATAGTCACCCAGACCACTTCAGCTCAATGAAGTCGTCTGGGTGCCAGATCCCCCAGGCTTTAACCCTGCAGCTGTAAACACAGCAATTTCAGAGAAACTGCTATGTTTACATTGCAGGGTTAATCCAGCCTCTAATGGCTGCCTTCCTGACAGCCGCTAGAGGCGCTTCTGCGACGCTCGATGCTTAAATTGCATTGAGCACGCAGAACGTCCACAGGAAAGCATTGAGAAATGCTTTCCTATGGGCATTTTTAATGCGTGAGCGGCTCTTGCCGCGGATGCGCATTCGGCTCCAGTTGGGAGCCCCTTCAGTCCAGTGGGAGGGAGGCCCTGAGGGTGGGGGGACCCTAAGGATTATATAGTGTCAGGAAAACAAGTTTGTTTTCCTGACACTATAGTGATCCTTTAAGATAAAAATATCCATGTCTCATAAAGAACTTTCTTACATTCTTGATTACCTTTTGCTTATATGTGTTTTTGCTTCTTTGTTTGTTTTTTGTTGTTTTTTCTAAATTTCATTTTGCATTAATCCAGCTAACACATCTATCTATGTTTTAAACTGCACCCTTTCAGCGTCACATCAAAACAAGCATTAATAATAGAACCATATATTCAGTTTACAGTGTGCATAGTATACTATCAACTCTGTTAAAGCATCAACATGTAAAACAATCATTAGTCCCCAAAAACATGAAAACAGTAATGGATTTCAATCTATACGTTTGCTACCATATTGGTCAAAGAAAAATATCATAGCTTTCCAGAAGAAAACTATGCAACTCCTTATATTATTTGAATAACAAGAAACAAAAAAAATGTATCCAACCAATTAGATCTTTGAGAAAAACAAAAGCCATATATTTGTAAGACGCAAAATCTATGTTTGGCTTGGAACGGAAAACCCACAGATTTAATTACCTGTTTATACAGATTCTTGCACTTACTAGAATCCAATACTAAAAGGTAAAAAAAATAAAATCAACTTTAAGACTCTATGCACCTGATCTGGGTTAATGGATTCACAAGAAAGGTCAAAATGTGCTCCTCACATGTTTGTGTCTCCAGTTAGGAATATTCTGTAGGTATAAACCAAAAGCAACCTCTGCTGTAAAAATGTCATACAATAGTGTAGCTATCACAATATATTTAATACAATAAACTGATATATTCTGCCTTTAGTACTCAAAGGACAAGTGCATTCCAAATTAACAGTTTCTTTATGAACATGGCAACATTAATTTATGCAATTTAGAGCATCATGTATTCAAACATGTTAAAGTATGATAATTTGCGAGGTCTCTATAGATGGAATTTTGTGATTAAATCAATGGACTTTTTTCTAGACAACTGATCTGGACCCAGATAATCCCAAGGGAGATCTATTAGAATTTTACTAGCAGTATAGACAACAAATAGGAGTGCCTATTCTGCTCTCTCGATGTAAAAATAAAAAATTGCTACTACCAGCCTGCTTGTATCATCTACATCTGAAACAATATAAACAAATTAAATCGAGCGCATGTTCTACCTTTCTTTAAGGCAGGAACACATGATGAAAAGGTGAGCTTTTGTTAGGGCATTATTTTAATCTTAATGTGTTGTTTATTTGCAAGATCACCACAATCCATTGTTAAGTGAACACACACACACAAAGAATGCGGTCATTTCAATGAAATATGTATACGGAGCAACCCAATTGAGCCTATGTATTTGTATAAAAAAATACAGCAGGGCAAAACAAGGGAGGCGATAAATGCATTTGAATGAGACATGAATGTCAATATGAAAATGACTTCTTGGAACAGCTCACAGCAAAACGTAAAGTCTGTTGACACATGCTCAAAGAGAAACATACTTTGAATACATGCAAGGCTTCAAACTGAATTATGTTGCATAAATCTCACATTGTTCCTAAAAAGGTGTCACTTCAGATCAATAGAATTGACCAAACTGCCAGCAGCCCATTTCTTTATGTAAATTTATCACAAACAAAACAATATTCCACACTGATGGTATTGCAGTTATTGTAATCCAGGTTGCATGTAAGATGGAGTCTTATGCTTCTTACTTGAAATAAAAGAAGACGTATTAGCAAAGCTAAAGAAGGAATGAGGAATAATGCTGATAATGTCATCAATAAAATATAACAGCAGTTCTGTCATACTTAGATTATTTGGATGGTATTGTATAGTGTACCATTACTCAACAAACAAGGGAATTTAATGCCTTTGTGTGATAGGATAATAAATATTTAATTCTTCATAATATTTACTGCTCACTTAAAGAAATCTTACAGTATCAGGATTTTTCCCGGTATATTTATAGCCTGAGCATCATTTCATCCTGAGGTAACACTGTGGGTAATGAAGAACCCCTCAAAAACCATAAACTAGTCTGTCAGTTGAACTTAATGCAACAGACTTTCCACATCCCTTTGATCTACATGCTTCAAAGCTCTCAACAAGATTAAAAATTGACAGTTCCCCCCGATCAAAAGATCCTGTTTTCTCTGGAAAGGAGAAGGAGCATGCACAAGATTTTCTCGTGAAATGAAAGTATTTTCAGGGTTTTTGTGACCTAGCATATAATTTTTAGAACAGGTTTAAATCGCTCTTTGTTAATCTCCGTGCTGCCTTCTACCAGGTATGGATTGCATTTGGTGGTCTTTCAAGGCGTTGCTCTATTCTTTCGGTGAGAGAAGGGGTAAGTATATTTTTGGATGCTTAACCAATTGTTGATGTTTACCTCAGTTTTACTCCAAATTCTCCCTCTGTTGAGAAAAATACAGAGGGGATCCATAAGATTCATAAATACCGTAAGAAAAATACGGAGGGGATCCATAAGACTGACTGTCTAAAGTTGCAACATTATGGTGGACAAAGCATTCTGAAAGGGAATATAAATCCTTTAGTCCCCAAAAAGGTGATGCTTAGAAGAATAAATGTATGTGTGGCCTGATCCTTTGAGTGAAATTAACAGGTGGTACTATACTAATTGATTTACTAATGTAACCCAGTATACATAGATAGCCATAAAGGAATAGGCACCAAAACACCATTAGTTAAATAAAGCAATTTAACGCACTGCTCAATTTTCTGCCATTTAGGAGTTAAATCCTTTGTTAATGCAGCCCTAGCCACACCTCACCAACTTACATAAAAAAAGATTCATTTTTGCAGCACAGTGTGTTTACTTTATAAGTTCTTATCTCCTGCTCTGTTAATAGAGCTTTTATCACACATAGAAGGCTGCTGTAGATTCTAAGGAGATAATTAACAAAGCAGGAAGTTAGAAAATAAGCTCTATTTCAGAGGCTAGGGCTGCATAAACAAAGTGATTTAACTCCTAAATGGTGAGAATTGAGACTTCAGGGGCATGATCTATTCATCAAAACTGCTTTAGTAAGCTGAAACTGGTTTGGTGATTAAAGTGTCTGTTTATATGACAAGTTAAGGCAATTGTTCACTGAATGCTAAGTGAAAGCAAAAATGTGATAACTCTCAACAAAAATATTATTGTAAGAAAAATGTGAAATGAAATTTGAACCAATTGGCCTTCAGGGTTTCTGGTACAATTAAGTTAGTTTATAAAAAAAAGTCAACAGCAGGAATTTATTTTATACTCAGATGTAAATTATATATATATAGTTTGTATATTGTATTTTTGTAATATTGTATCCTATTGTAACAATGCAATGTTTTGTGGATCCAGGACATACATGAAAATAAATAAATATGAAATAAAGGCTGTTACATATTTTATGTTGCCTTTTTGAAGGTAACAAATTTGCATTGTATATCTAAACTTAATAATTTGATAACATATCTTAGTTAAATGTGTGAAATAAAGGAAAATAATAACATTTTCTGCTTATTCATTACCGAAAGAATTACGGCCAATACATCTTTGACCCGTGACACTTTTATGTAAAAAAAAAAAAGTAGGTGGCCACATTAAAAACCTTCATTAAAACCATGTACCTCTGGTACACCACAAATTAAAAACATTTTCTTTATTCTTTTCTTCCAATTAAAAAAATGTCAAAGAATTTAAAGTCTTCATTTATTTTGCATTTCACGAAGACATATTTCTTTCCTAATAAACTTGTACAATTATCAGCTTTTAGTGGTTCTAGCAGAACTTCCAATATATATATATATTTTTAATGAAATGCAAAATACATGGAATGCCATTGTTAAAACACCGGGGTTATGTGTAGCAGAGCTTTTAAAACATTCATTTATTCAAGAACTGTCAAATCGGCCTAGTTTTAACACAGAAACTGTCTGTACTGTCATTACATGGTCAAACTCTGTCTATGTTTGAGTCTGTCTGGAAAAAGGAAATATACTCATATATTTGTACTAATAAATTTGTCTTACAACCAACTTTGGTATGTTAAGCGTTCATCATAAATCAGCCTTAAAATCTAACACTTTTACCTAAATTCCAGTTAAAGATAAAACTTCCATTTAGATAACATATATAAAACAGTGTCAATTTTCAGAGTAAAAACAGCTTTTTTTTTAATGTAATTTAAATTATCCCATGATCTTCTAGTAAAATTAAATTGTCTCATTAAATTAAATTGTCTCATTAGCTAATTTTTACAAGCTTGTCAGCATGAATTTGAATTCAGTGACAAACTAGTTTATAAATATGATATATAGTCTATATGAGCAGCCTGATTGTGTACACATGAAACATTGTTTATGTTTAATACACCTTCCAGAACACATGAAAATCTGAAGTGTAGACTTTAATGCATTTGATATTGATTTGACTAGTCCGTAGGTAGTCAATATAAACCTCTTATCATGGGTTATAAAGGCTTATAATTACTGCTGATGTGTGTCCAATCAGATGCTTCTCATTGAGAAGCATTTGGACACATGGCGATTGAGCAGCAATCACCATGATTAACCAACATTGTTTCTCTATAAGAAGCACTACATTTCAAAGAAAGTAAGGCAGGAGACCTCTTGGCAGTCTTCTAGATATTAAAAAAAGAAAATCCTGATTATGGTATCACTGATAAGCAAGCGATGTGATTCCACATTATTATTCTGTGCTCATTGCACATCATATACTACTAAAAGCAAAATGAATATATAAAAATGGTGTAACATGTCATAATGTGACACATAAAAAGATGAAGGCTTTGATTGCAAATAAAAACAATCCAGAAACATTGAGACTCTTAGATATACAAGTTGAGAGAAGCCACTTTTTCTAGGGTGACCTTATTGTGTAGTTATAAAAAATAGACGTTGAGGTGAATATATGGATTTTGAGCATGTTAATGCATGGCATGGTATAAATTTCTATCATAATGACAAAAGTTAAAGGAGCACTATAGGGTCAGGAACACAAACATGTATTCCTGACCCTATAGGGTTAAAACCACATCTAGCCACCCTGGTCCCCTCATGCCTACCTAAATATAGTAAAATCTGCAGCTGCTTGCTTTGGCCTTGTTTCCTTTTGACCTGCCCACTGCCTGCTGACATCAGCAGAAGTGGTAGCCTGATCCAATCAAAATGCTTCCCCATAGGATTGGCTGAGATTGACAAAGAGGCAGATCAGGGGCACAGCCAGCACAATTCAAACACAGCCCTGGCCAATCAGCATCTCCTCATAGAGATGAACTGAATCAATTAATCTTTATGAGGAAGGTTCAGTGTCTGCATGCAGAGGGTGGAGACACTGAATGTTTGGATGCATTTTAGGCAGCCATGACCCAGGGAGGATCTCTAACAGCTATCTGAGAAGTGGCCAATGAAGTTATCACTAGGCTCTAATGTAAACACTGCATTTTCTCTGAAAAGACAGTATTTACAACAAAATAACAAATTCAATAAACTGTAGTTGTTCTCGTGACTATAGTGTCCTTTTAAATTAATCTTTTTATTAGTGAAAATTATTTTTTGATGTTGCATAATTCTAACTAGACAATATATATTTATGCTTATGGTTTGGGGGTAATAGGTGTTCCACTGACCCACAATGAGATAAATGGAAGTGGAATACTTTGAAAAAAAAAAGAGAGAAGTTCAGTTTAAAGGAACACTATATAATTAGGAATACAAGCATGTATTCCTAACACTATAGTGTTATGATAATAGTTTAGATTATTGTTCCCCGCCCCCCTCGCTGATCCTGGTGATCTAAGTCACTCCAATGTTTTCCCATAGGGAAGCATTGGAAGGCTATTATGAATGTACCGCAAAACACTGTGCTGCACCAATCAGCACCTCTATTTCATGTCTATTGGAAGCATTCCGCAACACCATGCAGAATGTGAAGATGCTAAATACAAGTTCTGCAATCTTTGCAGGCCCGAAGTCAGGAAGTGGTTGTAGTGGTTCTGGTGCAAATAGTGTCCCTTTAAGAAATATTAAATACATGCCTATAACATAGGTTGACATCCTGTTAGAGGTAGAAGAGGGGCAAATAGTGGCAATTTCCAAAACATCAAGAGAAAGGCGGACATATGAGTATTTGTCTGTTTATCTATCATGTATATTTACGCTGCATGTCATAAACAAGTTAGCATTATATATATTGTAGGTACACATGCTTAGTATTCTTGTGATTATGTAACAGTAAACACCAACACAATTTTGAATACAGGGACAGCCATAATAAAGCATTATTCTACTCCAAGTACTTAAAATCCTGGGTGCTCTCTAGACCAGCTTTAAATTAAGTCCATAAATAATAGCAGGCTCCTTCTTATGAGATTCATCTTGGCACTGAGTGTTATTTGTAAACATTACTTGCATTGATTAGCTTTATTCGGAGGAGATCCAAAACCTTCTGAGGACAGTTATAAAATGTGCATTTTATTAATTGCATGTGATATTTAGAAGGGAACCACAAATGAGACCAAGATGTTTCCTTTATGCACTATTGAACGCTGAAGGCACGTCTGTGGTGTGTGTCCACATCACCGAAACCCTTCAAATTATTTTATACTCTATGTTGCTGCAGACAGTTATTGTTCTTCCCCTGTCTTGTAAAAGGATTCGTTCATGTATTGTTATGGACAAGATGAAAATCTAGGATGCATGATCTCAAAAGTTCGATTCACAGCAATTATGAAAAAAAAATATATATATATTAATTCTTGCAGAATGCAAAAGCTGGTTATGTTGCAAGTTATAAATGTGAGCTGTGTTTATAAGCTTTTTCCTCCACATTAGTGGTGAAGACTGTTCTGGACAATCAACAGCCAGAGGATACTTTGCGCACAATTGGATAAGATTTTGGATACTTTTTTTTTTTTAATTCAGACTTCAATGAGCTTTGTTTTTTCGAATAAGGGATAACGAAATGCAAAATAGTAAGTTCAAGTGCTAAAGTGGCTTTGTAAATTTTCAGTATATCATAAAGATACAATCTCAGTGTAATACTGATCCTGATTGCTGCAGAATTACACTGAAATTGAAATTGAAAAAATGCAGAGTTCCACCGTCAAATTATTGACCAATCCAAGCAACCATCACAATCACACACTGTAGAATTCAGACATTGATCTATGGAAGGCCTTGGTTGATCCTGCTTAGACTCCAGTGATGGTCTCGTGCGCATGTGAGAGTTCAGCACTGACATGGCTCCTAGGGCATAAAGCCAGCAGTTATAAAGGATGCACTGAGTAAAAATAGTAGATGAAAGGGGCCGTTTCAGGAAAGTACAACTAACTTCACCAGCAACCTGCGACCACCAGATCACCACCAGAGATGTAACTAGGTTAGCCAAAAGTGACAGATCATCTTTTAAGAAAGCCAAAGCACACTGAAATCCAAGGGATTAAACTAGGTTCAGCAGCAATTTTATAGTGATGAAATAAATATATATATATATATATATATATATATATATATATAGTTTAAAAATGTATACAGCAAAAAATATCTGACTGCTCAGCTGAATAAATTTTTAATAATATAAATAGTTGATCGATCATTCACTGGTCTACACATTAAAAATTTGGTTCAGTTGTTAAGGGGTTAAATATGTGGTGCCTAAGAACTTTTGCACCAATCTGTTCTACCATATTTGATTTTTGAACATACCTAAATCTATTTTGTCTACAATTGGGCATAGTCCTGAAATGTATGAATAGCAAAACAAAACAGCAGGACATTTTTCAATTAAAACTCTTGAAATAAAAGAATGTGTAATGTTCAGCCAGTTGTTCAAGTTGTCTTTTCTGCAAACTTTTGGCTTGATAATTAAATTTTCCATTTTCCTTAGCACCTGTCAAAGATTGTCAATGGAGCCTAAACTAGTGCGTGTGTGTCGAAAATAGATGTATAGAACAATTGCAGCGTTTTGCATTAAAAATTCATAGACTTAATGTGAACTTTGCATTGTATATAATTACATATCCAAAAATGTGACTGTCAAATACTGTCTTGCAAATGACAATAAAGCAATATTGTTTTTCAAATACAATTTGCGTTGATAAATTATAAAGCTTTGTGGTTGTACTTTGTAGTTTGATGCAAATTAGAAAAATTAACATTTTAATATGTTTCTTATATTTTCCTTTGTTCACTTTATGTGCCAGGAACATAGACAAATACAAAGTGTTTTGGTCAGGAGATGTACATGCCTTCTTGCCAAGTGTGTGGTCCAAGGCTAACATGATCCGATTGATTGTTGTTATATTGACCAAGAAAAACAAATCTAGCACTCAAGTTTTATTTGTTACATTATTAGCACCACAAGATTGGCATCATTTTAGTCTAGACCTCGCAGATCTTATGTTTTATGTCACTGGGTACATAAGCCGACTCACTTGAAACCCATCAAGTATTATCATCATTTTGATCACATTAGTTTAATAAATGAATAATAATAACTATGCCCTCATTTTAACTAGAGATTAGTAATATCACACCTTACCAAAACATAAGCTTAAATGTTTGAGTATTTACTTAAAAGGACACCATAGTCACCAGAATAACTACAGCTTAATGTAGTTGTTCTGGTGTGCATAGTATTTCCCTGCAGGAATTTTAATGTAAACACTGCATTTTCAGAGGAAAATCAGTGTTTACATTGCTGCCTAGTAACACTGTCACTCAAACAACCACTAGAGTTATTTTCTGCATCAGTGCTGCATAATGATCAGTGTGTCCATGCTCTGCATGGAGGTGCTTACCCCCATAAGGACACATGACGGAAAAATTCTGTCATGATTCCCTTTTATTCCAGAAGTTGTGTCCTAAAGGTGTTAACATCCCTTACAGAGATGCATTGATTCAATGCATCTCTATAAGGAGATGCTGATTCGTGCCACGCATGTGCAATACCCTCCCAATGCTTTCCTATTGGAAAGCATTGGATTGGCTGAGATCATTAATTCTGATAATCTCAGCCATGGAGGCAGAGCCAGAATGGAGCTAGCCAAGGTGAGACCTGTGCGGGGATGGAATAAATGTATATGTATGTATTTTATATAACAGTGTCAAGGGGAGGCCAGAAAAGGGGAGACCTAAAATGTGCTCAGGAATGCACATTTGTATCTCTGACACTACAGTGTTCCTTTGACAATAAAACTGTTATATCTACCCAAGATTCTTAATATTGTGTTTAATCATTCCCAATATCTAACAAAGGTCTGAAAAATAGAATTACATAGTAGAAATTCAACTGTTCTATTTAGCTGTCTCCTGCAAGTGAGCATGTCCATTCTGGCTCCCTGTCAGTCACTGTCATAAGCTCGGTACTTCGCATCTGGCAGTCGGCATAGGCAGAGCACACAGAGAGACAAGCAAAAAAAAGAAACATTGTTTCTGGATTTTCCCACCTCCAACGCAATGTGTGCCATGGCTGTGCCAGCATTGACCCGGATTGTTATGTCAGCTCTGAAAACAAATAAAAAAACATTTTTTTCTTCCTTGTTATCTTTATTTACTACTCTAGTTAGGGTATAATTGACACTCTTTAACTGCCTTGCAGCTCTTTTATAGGTTGTCATGGAATGAAAACTAGCACAGTACAAATTGATTTCAAATCTCTGATTTTACTTATTGTAAAAACAATTTCCAGAAGGACTCTGCTGTTATCCCCCCCCACTAGTTGTTTCCATGTGTAAAATAGGACAGTATAATCCTTAGAGAGATAGCAAGATACAATCATGAATTCTTAATAAGCATATTGTGCGCTCTTGTGACATGGCTTTTTGCTTATTTTCACATATAAAACCAACAGGATAAATAAAAAAAAAAGACTAAAAAGTGTGTTATTTGTAAGAAAAGATACAGCTCCTTCACAAAACCTTTCAGAAATACAAGCTTGTGTCTGCAGCTTTCTCTTCTACAGCCTTTTCATCCATTTTTTTTGTACCTCTGAAAACACCTACTGCAAAGATTTGGCCTGAATTTTCCAAGCCGAATGTCAACTTTCCCCCATCACAAAATATTGAATAGTCATTAAAATCTACCTCGCGCTGATCCTTTTTTTTTAACCTGTGTCTGACAGGACTTTGAATGGGTCACATCATTTCGCTTTTGTTTTAAAAATAATTTGAAGAAAAGAAATATATTTTACAGGAAGGCCATACTGCCTGCTGCTTTCTGTTAATACATAATTGGCAGAGACAATTAACGGGGAACCTTAGTACTCCAGATGTTTCTGATCTATATTTTTTATGTTTCTCAGTCGACCACGGGGAACCTAGTTCAATGACATCCTCGATAATGGACTGAGTTAGAGAAAACATGCCAATCGTGTGAAAAATATACAGAGGCCTATTCACCGAACAGTCATTTATCATAATGTTTAACCTATCTATATTAAAATGAATCTTAATTCTCAAATTTGGACTACATGTTTTAAATTGTCAGAAATTTGCCAAGAATTGCAATAATTTAAAAAACAAATGGCAAATTTAGACAAAAATAGTTGCTTTAAAATATCTCCAACTTTAATATATTTGCTTACAATTTGCAATTCAGTTTTGCATTCACTGCCATTCAGTGCTTAATAAATAAACCAGCCATTGTTTAGTAATATCCAGAGATCAGAGTGTTTCATGAAGCCTCTATGTTATAATTTACATTTGGTTTAGGGAACGAGGCTTGCCAATTAGCAACCGTTAATTAGATATTCTGCCTTATTAATCACCACCTGATAAAAAAAAACTTGCAACCTGCAACTCAATTACCTGTGTGACTTATAGGCTGTATACTGTATTAGAACAATTCTCCTGCATTTTATTAATTCAATGTGTTGAGAAAATTCCTCTAGGGATATTATACATTTCATGGGAAAATACAGTATTGTGAAGGGAAAACAGCTTGTGGAGTGTTGGCATTAATAGTTGTGATGCTATTTCTGAATCCCATGGTAATGAAATGTTTATGTGAGTGACAGAGCAACAAGCGATACAATTCTTTCTGAAGTGTTATATACCACTTTTACACATGAAGGTTGCATGAGTTGTGACTTAATAGGGTTTGTAAATAACACACTTTCTTCCAACCTTCATTTACTGTTGATGACAAAGGTTTTCTAAACAAATCCCATTGTGTTTTAAGTTGTGTCTTTTTCTAGTGTGGAGCAGCAGAGATCATTTAATTAAATGAGACATTTGCTGGACCGAGACAGGACGGGAGAGGCTCATTTGCATGATATATTTTTCTTGTGCCTGTCAAAAAAAGAGACAATGACAGATACACTTTAAGGTGAAAAATCTATAGAGTTATATTCTCTGATAAGTGTAAATAATCTGCACCTTGACATTCAATTTGTCTTGAAGTTCCCTTAAAATTACAATATTTACCATTGAAACTGGATTAAAGGAAAACACTCACATTAACTTTATTTCAATGAGTTCTTTTTGTGGCTTGCATTCCTGAGTGCCATGTGATCTTAAGATGTTTAATCATTTTCACAACCATTAGCTATCGTGAGCTAAACCCTGTCCCAACAGACCAAGCTCAGGCAAAGCACTGAGGGAGTTCCATCGGGCAAGGTCACAGCTGATTGGCTGAGAGCAGTTAACTGATGTCCTCAGCCAATCAGTAATCCTTATTCACAAAATTTTCCAAGCCAGTTTTGTGAATTGGGCGTTACTGATTGGCTGAGAGCGTCAGCTGATTTCAGAAGCCGGGTGCCACCTGAGGGGGAGTGAACATCGCCGCTGGAGGCAACTTTGGGGGTTAAGCTAATTGAGAATGGTTTAACCCCATGAGGTTAGAATGCCTCAGGGCCTCCTGGTATCATGATTACAACTTTGTATGAAGTTGTTTTGGTGCATGGAGTGTCCTTTTAAATTTGAAATTCCCCTTAAATTTTCACCTTCGTAAATAACATTGTGAAACTAAGTTGTTTTAGGGTAGAGTGCTCCTTTAAGACACATGAAACTTGCTATATTATAAATGATATCCTCACACGTGGGCACATGCATGTAACAGCATGCAGAATTCATGTCTTTTTAGCACAACAAGTGGGAGTCAAAGAAATATACATGACTGCTCAACCCACACTTTGACCATTCTATTGATTTGCTAGTTAGATCACAGGAAGTCATTTTTTCTTCTTCTAGTAAGTACACCCCATATTGTTTATTTGAGAATTCCAAGTTAATTCAAAGAGAATTTCAAATCTGACGTCAATAAAGCTGAACTGGAAAAATTCTACACATCACCTGTGCTTCCAGTTCTCCTTTTGTGGCCTTAAATTAGAAATTCACTTTGAATTCTACCTTTAGTAAATAAACCCTGAAGTGTCCCGCTCAACAGATCCTTAGCAAGATATTATTTTGTCTATTTTCTAAGCAAGATATTTTTGTTTGTTGAAAACCAGAATGTGTAAAGTAAAGGTTCAGAGAGCTCTGCTTTATAAAGATCTATAAATATATTATATAATATATTTCTTAGCATTAATTTAAGTTTTGAGGGTATAATGTATACGCCACGATGTAGCCCTGCAATGCAGACAAGTGTCTAAATGTAATCATTATATACCGTGCATGGATATATATTTATATGAATATATTATGCACACATTTTTAGAAAGCTCAGAAAGCCATGAAAGGCAAGCAATCACCAGGGAAATTTAAGAGCTAAAACGTGAAACGTTAATGTATGCATTTGCATGCCTGCTCTAACAAACCTTTGCTTCAACACTATATCAGGCGGCTTTTGTGATGTTCAAGCAACTGTAAGCGATGGAATGGGATATGGTTAAATTAGTAGAAGTTCTGTGATGCTGTTCATCCTACCGAGTGCCTGAGGGCATGGCTATGCTTCTAAAAATGTATGTGTTATAGACCCTCCAGCAATAGAATGCAAAATCTAGTTGATTGACTTTCTACTGGGTCATTGGGAAAATAATGCAACGCAAAGCCAATGTACCCAGAATTCCTTGTGCCTTCCATAATGAGTAGTTATGATGTACTACGCTCATCTCTTGCAGTGGCTCATAGTTGACATTTGTCTGTAGACTTTAAGGAACCCTATAATGTTAGGAATACGAACATGTATTCCTAATGCTATAGTGTTCTCCTACCTATGTAGGTGTCTATCCCCCTCGCAGGGGTTTAAAAGGTAAGTTTTACTTACCTTATAACCTGCTGTGTGCTATTCTCCATGTTGGAGCTCCGCCTCCCTGGCTGAAATCATCATTCTCGTCGGTCTCAGTCAATCCAATGCTTCCCCACAGTGTAGCATTGGGAGGCTAACTCAAAATGTTACACTGCGCCAATAAAATGCTCTCAATGAAAGTAATTTAAACTATAACTTCCTGACAGACA
This sequence comes from Pelobates cultripes, assembly GCA_933207985.1. Classification (NCBI taxonomy): domain Eukaryota; kingdom Metazoa; phylum Chordata; class Amphibia; order Anura; family Pelobatidae; genus Pelobates; species Pelobates cultripes. Next base: position 29,767,607 of record OW240920.1, on the reverse strand, counting down.
CTACAGACATGTTAACCCTTCGATGAAAATATTACCATTCCTGCAAAACAGCAACGGTTTCAGTTGCAGGGTTAAGCAGTGACATGGCGCCCAGTGAGATGAAGTGGTGTTGGTGTCTATAGAGCCCCTTTAAATGTGGTTTATAGCAAAGTTTATATACAGCTGATAGAGAGGATAAACTCTGTTTCTTGGCCTTAAATGATTCACAGAATTATTCACTAAGGTAAAGTATACCAAGTGAACTCAAAGTGAATTTTAAATTCAAGGCAAAATTGTCAATCGTGGTAGCATCCACTAAGTCAGCTATGCTTCCGATTCCGGTACTTTGGCCTTAAATTTGAAATTTGCTTTGTATTCACTTTGAATTCTCACTTTAGTGAATAACCCTACTGATATATTAAAAATAAAACATCTACAAATTCAGGATGAGTGGGTGATTACTAATATAAACAGGCAGTGTGATAAGTACCATTAACTACCATTATTTATTTTATTTATTTATAAAATATTTTACCAGGAAAGATACATTGAGATTTCTCTCGTTTTCAAGTATGTCCTGGGTCCACAAATCATTGCATTGTTACATTAGGTACAACAAAATACAAAAACAATATTAATACACAATATATACAAAATTTAACATAGAACAGGCAGGAAATATATAATCAACCATGACACGGGCATTCTGTTTTGAGGTATGTAGAGAGGGATCTCTTAAAAGACTTTAGGCTTAGGGAAGATTTTAAATTGTGTGGGAGGTCGTTCCACAATTGCGGCGCTCTGTAGGAGAAGGAGGATCGGGCCGCTTTCTTTTTGTATTGAGGTAGACTAAGTAAAGTGCTTGTACTGGATCGGAGGTTATAGAAAGTGGGAACAGCTGGGGAAAGCATTTTGTTCAGGTAGGGTGTGAGTTTCCCAGAAAAGCTCTTAAAAACAAGGCTGGAAAGATGAAGGGTGCGTCTGGATTCCAGCGACAGCCAGTTTAGTTCCTTTAGCATGTCACAATGATGGGTCCTGTAATTACATTGTAGCACAAATCTGCAGAACGAGTTATACAATGTGTTGAGTTTATTAATGTGGGATTGCGATGCAGACGCATATACTACATCCCCATAATCAATGATTGGCATCAGCATTTGCTGTACAATCTTTTCCTTTACTGTAGGGCTTAGGCAGGCTTTGTTTCTGTACAGGGCACCTAATTTTGGATAAAGTTTAGATGCAAGCTTTTCTATGTGCAGGCTAAAAGATAGATTGGGGTCTAATATCATACCCAAGTATTTGAAAGAGTGGACCGCGGTCAGTGTGCCATTTGAATTTGTTTTGATGGATAGGTGGGGATTGTGTAATTTGTGTAATTTAGGTACCGTTCCAAAGATCATTGTGACAGTTTTGTCAGTGTTCAGGAAGAGTTTGTTTTTTGCGATCCACTTTTCTACCTCTGTAAACTGGTCTTGGAGCAAAGCCTCAAGTTGAGGTAGATTGGATTTGCTCGCATAGATTACCGTGTCATCTGCGTACATGTGTACATTTGAGGATTGGCAGACATTAGGCAGATCATTTATAAATAATGTAAATAGTAGGGGGCCGAGAATGGAACCCTGGGGAACACCACACGTGACTGGGAGAGGGAGGGAGTCACTGTCAGAAATGGACACATATTGCGAGCGATCCGATACATACGATCGAAACCAGTTTAAAGAATGATCACCAATACCTGAGTTTTCGAGTTTGTGCAGTAGAATGTCGTGGTCTACTGTGTCAAAGGCCTTAGCAAAATCAAGGAAAATAGCTCCAGTTAGGGCTCCTTGTTCCATGCCAGTTTGGATGTCATTGCAAACTTTTAGGAGGGCAGTTGTAGTGGAGTGATTCTGGCGAAAGCCCGATTGATCAGGGGTCAGATAGTTTAATTGTTGGTAGTACTCACAAAGTTGCGTATGGACACATTTTTCTAAGATTTTTGACAATACAGGGAGCAATGATATTGGGCGATAGTTAGAAACCAAAGTAGTGTCACCACTTTTATGGATAGGCACTACTCTCGCAGTCTTCCAAAGTTTGGGTATGTATCCAGACACCAATGATTCGTTAATTAGAGTTGAGACGGGTTTAGCAATTGCCGGCGCACTGAGCTTCAACAGCATTGCTGGGATGTGATCAGGTCCGGACTGGTTTTTCATTTTTAGATTATTAAGATGTTTTTTAATGACACTAACAGGTACAGGTCTAAAATTAAACTTATCTATATTGGGCCTTTGCAAATTTAGTGGGGCCTGATCCACATTTGTAGTTTCAGGATGCGTGTCATTTATTACCTTGGCAATCAGGGCAGTAGAGCATCCGACAAAATAATTGTTAAAGGCATTTGCTACATCTAAGGGAAGTTGCAGGGTTTGGTTACCCACTTTGACAGTGGAGGGTTGGGAGTGGATTGGGGGAGTTTGTAGTTTATTTATGACTTTCCAAAAGTTTCTAGGGTTTGAGATGTTACTGTTCAGATTTTCATAGAAATATTGGGCCTTGGCCAGTTTTGTCTGTTTTGTGCATATATTTCGCCATTGTCTATATGCACCGTGATCATTCATAGAGCCAGTACGCTTAAATTTTGACCACAATGGAACATTGATTGTTAAGTGTATGCATTACCATGCATACACTTAACAATCAATGTTCCATCAGGTGCAGTGACACCATTGCAATAACTAGACTGTGACATCACATTTTTAATGATGATATTTAGTGTAAGGTTCCCCTATCTTTATCTTTGTTTTAAGTGGATGCATTCAATAGATACTTCTCCAGCACTTTTAAAACTGCATTACATTACCTTATCAGTCAGTTTTTTTCTCACCATCAGCTGAGGATAATGGTAGCAGCATTTTGACAAAATCTGATGAACTAAGGCCACATAACTGTATACCGTAAAGCATTCATGGTTTTACTGATACAAATTATTGTCCGTCTCTGTACGAGTCTAATATTGCCTACCACCCAGTCTTTACAGCCATGCTATGTAGTAAGCGAAAAATATATTAGGTGTGTTAGCCTTATGTGACCAATAGGCCATTAAAACATTTTATTATAAAGCATATATCCATATGTCTGTTTCCTTCTTGGAAACTAATCATGCCGTACATAACTCTTAAGTACTTCATTTTGGTTAGGAAATGGTTTACAATAATTACTCTGGCTTATATATTCTAAGTCAGCGATCATCTTTCTATAACTCAGTATTTAGTGACTAAACCCTGGATATTTGTTGTGGTCTGACAGGAACTTACACATTTATCAGAGCTGCAACTCTCCTATCTTGGCTTCATGCAATACAGGTCATCAACCCACCATTACCCAGTAAGTGAAATGGTTGTTATGGAAAAATGTGCACACTTTAGCCTTAAACAGTTTAAAACAGGCTTCCCCAAACTCTGGCCCTCCAGATGTTGCTGAACTACAACTCCCATGATTCTATGAATGAAATAGATAGGCTGAGAGTCTTAGGAGTTGTAGTTCAGTAACCTCTAGAGGGCCAGAGTTTGGGGAAGACTGGTTTAGAAGGAGAACATTTGAACAAATCATTGTTTAGTGAAAATATTTCATATTGTTAAAACAATGAACTTGCATTTTCTAGCTGGTCTGAATGCATGCTACATGTTTTAATAACTTGAAAAGCCTCAGCTAATTGTATAAAACAATACATTCATTCCATCATTGATACATTATGTGTATTCTGAAACATGAATGCGACAGAATTACAAACACTCATGCAACACTCACACATTATGTTTTTTTTTTTTTTTAAATAACCTATTTCTTGGCATAAACTACAAAAGTAAACTTTGTCTGGTGAGTGGCTAGGGATTTATTTAGCTTTGAAGAAATTCAATAACTTTTTGTACCATTACCTCTAAAGTATTTAAATCCTTAAAAGGAAATAATATATGTAAACATGCAGGTTTATGTACTGGACGACATAAAGTGGAGCTATATCAACTGAAGAATTTCATATCCCATTTTTAATTCTATATATCACTACTACAGTCATGATTGTACTGAAAAATAAAGTATAGGTGCTAAGTATCGTCTCTTTTTTTGTACAGTTTATAGACTTTCTAAATAAACAATATATGTTAAAGGGACACTCTACTATTCAAAAAAAGAAAGAAAGAAATTAAAAATTCACTGTTGAGTAGATAAACAACCAATGAAAACATGCATGTATTTAAATGAAAAAATGCATTTTATTTGTTGGAGCATATATAAAATGGCTTGCATAAACTGCAGATCTCTTGTCTACTGCCTTTGCAAGGCCTCCCCTTCAAACCTCGCTCAGACATTTCTGCGGCTGTCCAATCACAGGCTTCCCAATGTAGCTCAATGAGAAGTCTTTGCAAGGCAATGTTCTGGGCAATTGCTGTCTCTTGAGTTTAGCTCCACTGAGCTAAACAACCAGGAAGTAACAGGACCAGTTGTCTGACACCAAGGGGGGCGGAGTGAAACAAGGTTAATTTATAAAAGTGCTGACTTATATTGAAATATGCACCTTTGCTAAAATTATAAAAAGGGGACACACTCATCACAAATAAAGCACTTCAAGAAGCTGAAGTGCTTTAGGGAGTATGGAGTGTGCCTTTAACTATATTCCTACTGAGGGACAGCTAAGGGACTCCTTTTGGCAATGAACTCAGAAAGGTTCTCAGTAACTTACAAGAGTAATACAATCATCGTTACATTGTTAAGTGTGAATTTCTGGGAATTTGGGGACTTTAAACTGAATCCAGTGTGATCTTCAAATTTAGACTAAAATAGCTGAACTGAAAACATAGCTGACTAGAGAATTTTTCCAGCTCGACTATTTTGGCCTAAATGTTAAATTTTAATTTGAGTTCACTATGAACTCTATACATTTCAAATTTTGTGATAATCCTAAATAGGTTGCTAATGGAGCCTTGCTTTGACTGTAATAAATGTAATAAAGCAGTTTTGATGTATAGATCATGCCCTTTCGGTCTCACTGCTCAATTATCTGCCATTTCAATTACCTGACTGTAACTTGCAGTCTCCATGAACAAAAAGTTTAATCTTTACAGCACAGTATGTGTTTGTCTGGGTATACCGCTGCAGTAGATAAGGACTTCAAAGTTAAAGGAACACTACAGGGTCAGGAACACAAACATTTATTCCTGACCCTATAGTGTTAAAACCACCATTTAGGTTGTTTGCCCCTTCTTTAGCCCTTCTTAGAAGGGGTTAAAACTCACCTTATTTCCAGCATCACAAGGGTCTTTTGGCACTGGCCACGATTTGCTTTCTTGGTAACATCATCAGAATTTACGATTTTTAGCCAATCCAATGCTTTCCCATAGGGAAAGCATTGCATTGGCTGAAATCAGCAATGAGGTGGAATGGGGCAGGGCCAAATGATGTGATGGCCAATCAGCACCTCCTCATCTCTAATCAATGCATCTCTATGAGAAAAATTCATTGTCTCGATGCAGAGCGTGTAGACACTGAACGCCAATGCTGCCTACGGTGCAGCACTGCCCCAGAAAGCACCTCCAGTGGCCATCTGAGGAGTGCCCACAGGAGTTATCCCTAGTGGACAATGTAAACACTGCCTTTTCTCTGAAAAGGCAGTGTTTGCATGAAAATGCCTCAATGATTGATTATACTCACTAGTTCAACTACATAAAGGAGTAGTTGTTCTGGTGACTTTAGTGTCCCTTTAAACATACTGTGCAAAAAGCTAAAAAATGTAGACATATTTTTCAGAGAGTGAAAAGGGAGGCTGTGTGAGTCACAGCCAGGGGAGGTGTGGCTAATGAACAATAAACAAAGCAATTTATCTTGCATGATCTATACACCATAACTACTTCATTAAACTAAAGTTATTTTACTGTTTAGAGAAAAATAGAAATGCAAATGAAAAAAAAATGATAATGTGGAAGTAAAAAAAGTAACAGGAAAATTTATCTCTGACAGCAGCATGTTTCATATAGAAAACAAAAAAAGCAAAAAAACAAAAACAAACAAGAATTGCTCTTTTCTGAGGGGACAGCTGCTTTCATTTCCCATTTCCCATGAATCTATATGTACACAGACATTTCACGTCCTAACCAGACTTTTGCATGGAGAAAAAGGTAATTAAATTCTGTTTCCAATGACAACTTAGACACAATAATGTCAAGGTTTCAAACTGTACTGTTTCTGTAGCGCTAGAAGTTAACGTGTAACGGAGACACAGCCTTGGAACAATATCTTCTCCTTTTTGCACAACAATTAGATGTCGGATTTTCAGTATTTATTTAATTCAAATGTATGAACCAAATTGAATTGTTCTTAGAATAAATTGTGAGTCATTTGCAATTACTTGTCATTCTGAAAGCCTTAGACCTTTTTTCTTTTTTGTTCTTTTTTTTTGGCGCAATTCCTAGTTACATCTTGGTTATTAATTGATGTAGTTTACCAGAGACAAAGCTAATTCAACAACTAACTCTCTATGAATGCTCAATCAACATGTTTGTGACGATGTTACAATGAAATTCATTGGGTATTTACAATAGTATATTTTATAAATATTATTGCATTTTATATAGTATGCTCTGCTGTTAGCTGTGAAAATAGTGCAGTTGGTTTATGTGCCTGTTCATATATGATTCTTTCAGGTTTATACCTGTTAGGGCCAACTAAGCCTTTCATGACTCCAAAGTTAATTTAAAAAAATTACAATTGAGTTGGGTAATGATATTATTGATATCCAAAATATCACATTAAGATCCTTGCTAACGTGTGATCCCATAAAACGTATATTAAACACTTAAAGAAAGCAAACTCATTTTCCTGGCACTATAAGGACTTTAGGTTCCCCCCACCCTCGGGGTCCCACTCTCGCAGGGCTGAAGGGGTTAAACTCTTATCTTTCTCCAGCACCGGGCTCCCTCGGTGCTAGGGAACTCTCCTCCCTCTTCCGACGTCAGTGGCAAATGCGCATGTGCGGCAAGAGCCATGCGCACATTCAAACAGTCAATAGGAAAGCATTACTCCATGCTTTCCTATGGACGTCAGCGTCTTCTCACTGTGATTTTCACAGTGAGAAGCGCGGAAGTGCCTCTAGCGGTTGTCAATGAGACAGCCACTAGAGGCTGGATTAACCCTCTGAAACTGCTATGTTTACAGCTGCAGGGTTAATAATAGATGGACCTGGCACCCAGACCACTTCATTGAGCTGAAGTGGTCTGGGTGCCTATAGTGGTCATTTAACCCATTAACAATTTAATTGATATATTACTTCAAGAATAGGCATACAAAACTAAGCCTTGCACTCAAACTCCCACTACTCCTCTGGGTGGCAGCAATGACTATAGTACACATTTTTTTGTACATAAAACAAAAAAACAAAAAAGATACCTGCACACTATCCAAAACCCCTTTGAATATTTAAAGTACACTGTAGTGTCAGCAATACAAACATATAATCCTGACACTATAGTGCTGGAATACATGTTCACTCCCTGCCCCCTCTCTAAAGAGAATAAAGGCATTTCAAATTACCTTTTGTTCACCGCTGTGCCAGTCTCTCCATGGCTGGCCCCACCTGGCACAACTGAAATAATCAGTCTTTACAATCTCAGCAATTCCAATGCTTTTTTTTAGATACGCGCTTCTTATTAATCACCCAAGGCACTATAACTACTTCCATTTATTACACTGGTTATAGTGACCATAGTCTCCTGGCTCTGGCTCTCCATTCAGTGTTAAACTGTTTTTAAAGTGACACTCCAGTGCCCAAATAAAATTCAAAAAAATCACCGTTTAGTAGATATTCCACCCAATGAAAGCCTACATGCATTTAATTATGCATTTGTTTTCCTTTGGGCTCTATTGATAAATAACTCAGAAAATAATGAAAGGACATTGGCTGATTATAGTATTGGCCTACATTCAGGTGTTTATCTGCTAACTAGTGAACAGTAAGGATTTGACAACAAACCTGTCTGATTTTTGGGGGCAGTTCACCATTTAGAGAACAAACCATAAAGTATTCCAGTATACCTATACAGTCATACAAATAATGAGCAACCTTCTCCTAATTGAGAATTTAACAGTGTAGTATCCCTAACGTGGCTTATTAGGGATACTACATTGTTGCTGATAGCACTTAAAAAAATGCACATGAATCCTGACACGCAAACAAAATCCTGATAGAGACACTTGTATCTATCTTTTTATTGGCCCAAATAAAAAGAAAATAATAGGACTGTAAAATTGTGGAGTCTGTGCTATGCAATTTGTAGTAATCTTTAATCAGTTTAAAATCTAATACTAGCGCTATTGACCTCTGCGGTGAAGTCTATTATAATCAACTAAAAGCTGCCAATGATACTTAAATTTTTTTTTTGTTATCTAAGTTCTCTAGCGAGATGCATGACTTGCTGGCAAATGTATTAAAAGTGTAGAGTGAAGCAGAATTACTTAGGAGCTAAAGCGCATTTTGTTCGGAATGCCAGTCCTTGGGCAGAATACCAAATGACAGCAGTGGCATTTTCTCTTTGTTCTTTTAACTATTATACTTGCCAAATTTCTATTCACTTTATGAATGACCTCAGCATGCCCTTGCGAAGAATCATTGACATTGTGCCGGTGGTTCAGGTGGGACTTCACACAGCCACCCAATGCTTAAGTGAGCCTAAAAAATCATCATATTTCAGTAGGTGTCTTTGGTGGTTAAAACGAGCATCTTTGTGCTGCATACTAATGTCATTCGATACAGCATCTTTTGTCAAAAGCTCTTGGTGGTGAGTACAGCCAACTCGCAGAGACAAGTTTTATTCCTGAAAGTGCCCGCTCGCCAATTGCAGACAGTGCCATGACTCCTGCACTCCATTATCCTGATACTAAATGTGGTTGAGTAGTGCTGACACTGAAATAATAGATTTGCTTCTTGTTTTATTTTTCCCCTGTAACACCAGACCAGCCTGATATAGAAGGGAAGAAATGCAATGTCGGGTTGTGACAAATTCTTGGATCAATTTTGATGTCAGAGGTAAATTGGACTGCTGATGATTTGCAAGAGTTAGGCTTTTTTTTATTATTTCCTGTATTTTTCTATATTTCTCCCATGAGAGATATGTAATATTTCGATAATGCTCTCATCAAAGTTCTTAATGAAATCTTCTTAAAAAATTGATGCAGCTTGCAGAAGACAGAGACTTATTTGAAGCAGTTTTCCTAGTGCTGGTTAATGGTTATGAAACAACAAAGTAAGAGGGAAGTCTTTAAGAATGTGATGTGATGGTAAAATATCTATGTATCTGTCTGTCTGTCTGTCTATCTATGTGTCTGTATATCTATCTGCCTGTCTGTCTGTCTATCGACTGCCTGTCTGTCTATAATATATCTGTCTGTCTGTCTCCCATCTATCTGTCTGTCTATCTGCCATCTATCATCTATCTGTCTATCTTTCTGTCTGTCTGTCTCTCTCTCTCTCTCTCTATCTCTCTCTGTCTCACACACAGTCAGTATGTTTCTTTTGTTTCTCCATCTGCTCATCCAACCAACTTTCTATCCATATAGCTTCTAACTTGGGTGCTTGACACATTTGCCTGCAGGTATGAAAGCTAAATGAGAAGGCAATTTCTGTTAGGTATCGCACCTTTTCTACACTCCAGGTACCATATCACCAATAAGTGACATTATCCAAAATATCACCCTATTGGATGACCATTGCAAAACAGAATAAGAGACGCGTTCCACAGAGCTCTGTGCCCTGGTGACTCACTCGCATCAGTTAGTGATGCCCTAGTATACAGTGATTCTAAGCTCTCCTCCCTTAACATGTGCATATCACTTTCACCATTCAAGTTAATGTGGACTTTTTGCATTAATGTCTGAGTAATTACAATATATGCACAGATGACATCGTACTGTTGTGGGTGCTCAGCAATTTCTCCAAGAGAAATGTGGCACTAGGGATTTGCTGAAAGACATCAGCTAGTTCCTGAACATAGTGGAGATTGATGAAGAAGGGTGTGAGCCCAGAGACATAGACAGAAGTATCTTTTTTTGCAAGTTTTACATAATGCAGTATATCAAAGTGGTAATTCTACACCAGTGTGTCCCTTTAAGTTATTTCCTCCTTAAAGGACCACTCTAGGCACCCAGACCACTTCAGCTTAATGAAGTGGTCTGGGTGCCAGGTCCAGCTAGGGTTAACCCATTTTTTATAAACATAGTAGTTTCAGAGAAACTGCTATGTTTATGAATGGGTTAAGCCTTCCCCCTAATCCTCTAGAGGCTGTCTCATTGACAGCCACTAGAGGCACTTGCGTGCTTCTCACTGTGATTTTCACAGTGAGAGCACGCAGCGTCCATAGGAAAGCATTATGAATGCTTTCCTATGTGACGACTGAATGCGCGCGCAGCTTTGCCGCGCGTGCGCATTCAGCCGAGGGGAGGAGGAGGAGGATCGGAGGAGGAGAGCTCCCCGTCCAGCGCTGGAAAAAGGTAAGTTTTTACCCCTTTCCCCCTTCCAGAGCCGGGCGGGAGGGGGTCCCTGAGGGTGGGGGCACCCTCAGGGCACTATAGTGCCAGGAAAACAAGTATGTTTTCCTGGCACTATAGTGGTCCTTTAATAACAAAAATAAACAAGTAAAATACAACAGTTGCATTTATTATTTATATAATAGCATAAGGCTCTTGAATAGTACAGACAAGTGTTAGTCGATGATACTACGCCTGATCTTAACGGCACATTTCAAAATGGAAACGTATAAAGCTTTTTAAAACTCCCATCTCTGCTAACCTTAAGGAATTGACTTGTGGGGCTTTGAAAGCTTAGTAAAGTATAATTTAATCTATGAAATATTCCCAGTGCTGTTCCACAAAATGCACTGTAACCTACAAAGAATCTATAAATATATATTAAATAGTCAGCAGGGAATAATTTTAACATAATTTTTAAGTGTTGCTGATTATCACTACAGGAAGCAAATTTGACAGGTTATTTGGCAAACAGTAATTGGTAGGAGATGAATAGTGGGGCTTCTGTATCCAAGAAAAAAATAATAAAACGGTATATACAATATGAATTTCATTGTTATGCTGCAATGATCAGTGTATAATCTTTACTTCCCCACTTTTGTCTTTTACTGTCCGTCTGTCCATAGTAAAGGTTAGCAGTGCCCAAAAAAATAGATCCTCAAATGGTGTACAACTTCAACTCACATGATGCTTTGCCAGTCATTAGAAAGGAAATGCATCATAGAAGATGTAGTTTCACTTAGTTAACTCTTTGTACCCATCGGAAGTGGCCCTAGAGAAAATGTAATGGCCACAACACTAACAGAGATGCAGGGATATCACATGACATAACAGTGGACAGCTGTTGTTCTTCAGGATCGACTGAATGCATAGTCAGAAACAAGCACATTATGCACAGCCATGTATTCAATGACTAATAGAATGGAGTGCCGCAAAATTCTGTTTTCCAGCAGCCACTTCTGAAAGCTCCTCTAAGAAGCCTGATCTTGCTTTTCGTGATAGATTGCTGCTTCGATACATTTCTAGAATACCAGTAAAGCAGAACTATGACTGTCATTGTCTCCAAGTAGTTTATTGACATAGTCGCACCTAAAATGAAAAATAGCTGCATGGCATTGAGATTGTACTAAAAACTACTTAAGCAACTAAATATGTGTAAAATTATTCCAAGTATACAATAAAAGTCTAATGTTTTTTTCCTTTATGTCAACAGGGCTCCTAAAAAAAGATAGGTCCGCCCCATTTGGGTGCCATCCGCGATGCAATTTGCACCACTCTTTTACACTGCCCACCAGCCTCATGGGATGCCAGTGAAGTGGGGTATGATTTGAGTGTTCTTAATCAATGATTTACAGGAGCCTATATATTAAATTCCCAAAAGATACAAAAGGTATTGGACAATTTCTGTATGCTGTCTGTGTTTTAAAGGATGTTACGGCAAATAAAGTATCATCCAGCCCAAATGCCTGGTGCTGTGTTTCTTTATATGCAATTGAGATGGCTTGCATCCAGAATTCAGCTTTAATTTGATTAGGATTCATCTTGCTAAAGCGACAACATGTTTCCATCATAGAATTATAAATTTGTCAGGTTTAGTCTGACATTTGGGTGGAATTTACTAAGCATGTAACTCCTGATTCCCTTACAAAGTATCTACCATGATAATCAGGCCCTATATTACATATTCTAAATGTGCTATGTATATGTTATATAACTTTTCCTTATAATTCTAAAATATATTTTTATTATGATATTTAAAGAAACAACCACACTTTATGCTCCCCCCAACACACACACACCCAAAAATAAAAATAGATTGGATACATGAATCAAACTATACATTTCATAAATCTCCAGAACCATTTACTGACCTGCTGACTCCATAGTTCAGAAATTGTGGATTCTCCTAGCGAGTCCAAAAACATTTTTTTTGTCTTAAATACCCCTCCTATAAACTGCTGGAGAATCTTATAACGAAGCATGATGATATCTAAGGAAGCCACTATACTAAATGACTTTTGATATGTTGTTGGATAAACTCTAGTGCCAGAAGGATTCGAAACAAGATGCATAAATCCCCACTCTGGGATGCATATGTCTAAATATTTACAATATATTTCCTTCAAAATAAAAAGATACAAAAAGAAGAAACATATCTTGCCTCTGTAAGACAAAAGTAAAATTGAGGTGCCTTTTTTATGAAGAGGCCTAATGGAAGGGACAATATATTTCCGAGGACACAAAGATTGCATGTAATAGCTTATAGTACTTTAGTTTTTCAAAGTGACAATTGAAGCCATTGCACATCAAGCTTCAATCTGTCTGTTTTTTCCCTCTCCTTGAAAATAAATGCTTATGATTTTTTCCCCATATATAAATGCAAAGTGCATATAATGTCAGTAGAGGTTTGCCATTTCAAAATGAATATAGAAAGTGATAGGAAAAGAATTAATAAATAAATGAAAAATAATGATTTTTTTTTTTTTAATGGCAGAGTGTCTTTTTTAAACAGCAATGCCACTTTTAACACCCTCGTATCATCTGTTATTACAGAGCAGAACACTACATATTGTATTTAACATATACTAACAAGCAGGATATTAGAAAAGACTGCATCTTGTTTTCTGAGCATCCTGCTGTACAGTGTACCGGTGGTGCCAAAAACAAGCAAGCAGCACAGATTTCCAATAACCGCCAAATAAAGAGCAAAGAAAGTGACAGAAAATAAACTAAATGAGAACATAGTAAAGGCAATACCACTGAGCCTCATTTAAAAGAGCAATAATAAATTATTTAGCTTGATAACTTCCCATTGGTGTAGAAGAGTATTAGCAGGGTGACTGCTGTCCATCAACTGATTAAGTGGCCAGAGATAGGAACGGCCGATCTGTGAACATTGATTTGTTGTGACACATTGATGTCTTTTATCAAAATCTGTCAAATTCTAAAATAGAACTAAACCAGAGAATCGGGCCAGCCCCAGAGTGATTTTAAGATTAGTCCCAATAGTTTATACGGCATATATTTTTTGTGATAAATCCATGGACACTTCTGTTAGATCCATTTTACAGGGAATTGGGATTATTTGTGTACCACAAAAGATCTAACTAAGTGCACATATATTTCTGAGTATATATACTCAGAGAAACAGAGGTGATATATATAAAAAGACAGCTAGCTTGATAGTGACAGATGATAAATAGATACATTATTATAATAAAAAAGAACTTAGTAAATAAAGTATATTACTGTTTTAAGATTCAGTATGCTGTATGATTGTATGATTGCATGCATTTCCACTTTCGAGTGATCCTGTGTGCTCTTGCTGTCTCCCATAACATTTTATAGAGATATATATCACATACTAGAAAATTAGAGTAATTTAGGACAAATTGTACAACAAACATGTTGAGCTATCACTATGGAAACCAATGGAATGGACCAGGTGATAGCTTCACATTTAGAACTTTGACCTAGAATTGCTTTTAATATATAACTGCTATCAAAGCTTATATGTGGACATTAGATGTATGGAGAAAGATTAGAGCTCTACATTACAAACATAGTATGTTCAGAATCTCAGTAAGCCAAGTCTTTCTCAAGATAAAATACTGTCTCTTTGAGACCAAAATTCTTTGAACATGATGATTGATGAATGAATGCACAGTTTTATTGTTCTTATCCAATCGTTTTAATATTTCTTATTTTATGCAGGTATATTTTTTTTTGATCATACGAAACAATCAATTGAGATAAATAAATAAATAAATACATAGACAGAGGCACAATATGTAGCTACACACATGCACTTGCAGTCACACAATATAGAATTAAGTACTTATATTTCTATCGATACAGATACTCACACAGGTATTCCTACACATACTCTCACACAATATGCACACATACAAATACACACACTGAACTGTGGACAACTGGAAAGGGAACGACATGTTGTCGGGGAAATTGACTGAATTCTTGGCTATTTTCAAGGCTTAGATATTTTAGCCTAACAATTGCATTCCCAATGCCAATTCCACTGTATGTCATGCATAGTGAATAAACACTAATTTAGACACCCAGGAGTCAGGGGTCTGTCCCTATCATAGAGAATTCTCTATTGTTCCATGGCACAGTTACAATACTCATACTGGTATCAGTTACAGTAATTTATCATTATATTATCTGTCCTCAAAAGTTCATGGTTTATACAACTCACACAAGAGTGACCTCTTGGTGTCATGTGTCTTCGTCTTTCCACATATGAGATGTAAACTCTACTAGAAACATCACTTCAAGTACAGAGAGACTGGGTCAAGAGTGTCAGGATTTTAATATCAGTGGATGATTATCAAATAAAAATGTCTGAGCACTCTGCATAATTAAAAAATGCAAGAATTGCTAATCAGTAGCCTTTTTTATTATTAGTGCCAAGCTGATTTAGCACACACTGCTAGTTTGCTAATGAAAATAATTTGAACAATGAACAACTTTCACCTTCAATCTTTTAGTACTGGCAACTAAATAAAACAGGTCTGTGGGGACAGATAGATAAATAGATAGATAAATAGATAGATAGATAGATAGATAGATGGATAGACAAACAGATACACAGACAGTAAAGAAACATTAATATTGAAAGATGTCTGCATTTCTCTACATCCCAATGATTTGTAGTCATATTTTTATCATTTAGTTATAATACTCAAACATGTTCTATAGAACAATAGGCAGCTTTACCATACATGTAAACACTAACAAACACATATAGGTATATGACAATGTAAATGATGGCAAGTGCCCTATTCGGCAAGCTTTAAATCTAAATGTGGATAATGACAGCAAATAATGCATTTATATATATGTGTGTGTGTGTGTGTATATATATATATATATATACATATATATATATATATATATATATATAAAATTTGTTGTTTTTTTCACCCTTTAAGGATACTTTGCTATTATCACAATCTGGTACATAAAAACCATCATATTATCATGTGATGTCTCATATTTTTAACTTTGGCAGCTGCCTATTTATTATTCCATAGTGGAACATTAGAGAATAATTGTTATGATTGTTTTGATAGCTTAGACTTTCAGTGGCCCTTACGATGGTTAATTGATACACAATATTATTATTTTTTTGTATTTGACACTTTTTATTTTTCAAAGAAAAAAAGGTGGGGAGGGGTACAGAAGGAAAGAGGGGGAGGGCAGTGTCTGGTATAATGTGGAACAGTGTTATACAGTGTTTTCATTTGCCATGCTTTGGTTTCATCATACATACAACTGTTCAGATTTTAATTTATATGCTAAATCAATCAATAATTGTAGTCTTAACATGGTACTCGTAACCCTATCATGCCACTTAATGGTTGGTGCCTATGTTGTTGTAATGGTAGGTAACATGGTTGGTGTTGGAGTTGGCCTGGCCCATGCTACTATCTTTTGTTCTTGGCTTTTTTGTTGGATGGGGTGGTGGGGGGAGGGGTGTGAGCAGAGGAGAAGGGCATGTGCTGAGAGTGCGGTATTGGCTGCAGTGGGCCTTGTGTTCATGGGTGTCTTTGTGTTTGTCCATGTATTCATGGTGTCTTGCTGGGTTTGCCTCCTCTCAGGGGAGTCTCTACTCAGCCTGTGTTTTGTATTTGTCTATCGGATTCAGAGATTTTGTATTTGCGTTTGTCCCATAGTTCCCAAGCTTCGAGCCAGTAGGACTTTCATTGTGTTTTCCTTGCCCTAAGTTTGTAGGCTTTAGTGGATTCTATCACTTTGATGCACTGATTTATTGTTGGAGAGGTTGTTTGTTTCCATTGTCAACTGATAATGGTGAGGACTGCAATTATGATGTGGTACAGTAAGTACCGGAGCTACATGTGTGGCACCTGTGGGAGTAGTAGTAGTAGAAACGTTTCTGGTTTGTTTGGTAGGCGCACTCCCGTGCACTGGACTGTTAGTGTTAAGACTTGGGACCAGAAGCGTTGAAGTGATGGGCAGTGCCACCATATATGTATCATGGTTCCTCTATCTCCTGTGCATCTCCAGCATATTTCGGAGGTGTCTGGGAAGCTATGTTTGAGTCTCGTGGGTACCAGGTACCATCTACCAGGTACCATCTGTAGAGTATCTTGCGGGACAGTTCTATGTGTGTCGTAGAGAGGGTCATTCGTTTGTGGGCGCAGTATATGTTTTGCCATTGTTCTTCAGTGAGTTGGTGTCCCATGTCCTGTTGCCATGCTGTTTTGAAGGAAGGTGGTTTGGTCTGTGTTTGCGTATGTTCTGAGGCGAATACTGTGGAAATGAGTTTCATTGCTGGTTTTGTCTTCATGCATATCTTAATTATTGTTGTCCAGTGTGCTTTTGATGGCTTTGTTTGTTGTGGTGTTGGTTTGGCGAGTACCCATGATCTCATTTGTCTGTAGGAGAAGGTTGCCGTACTGGGCAGCTGGAATTCTGTCTGGAGGTCCGGTAATGATTTGAGTTTGTTTCCTTGCATTACTTGGGAGATGGTTTTCAAACCGTGTCTGTACCAGAGTTTATAGTTAAAATCTGGTATGAGTAGTTGTATTGTGTCCAATTGAAGTGCTGGAGAAAGTGTTGCTGTTGCCCCCATCTTTTTTCGGTATGTGTCCCATATTGAAAGAGTCAATGCAGTTGTAGGTAGTAGTTCAGAGATTTTTGGTCTGTGGGTTTTTGGGAGCCATGCTAGTAGTGGGATGGAGAGCCCCCTTGCGTGGTTTTTCCCTATTTTGGCCCAAGATGTAAGGTCTTGTCGATGTGAAATTGCCACAAGAGGGGTTAAGTGGGCAGCTCTATAGTATCCTGTTACATCGGGGAGTCTCATCCCGACCTGGGCAGATGGCCTGTACAGAATTGTCTTGGCCACTCTTGGTTTTTTGTAATCCCAGACATAGTTGTTTAAGATGTTCTGCGATTCTAGCAGATATTGTGATATACAATATTTTAAGGGAGATTACACCTCTCTTTACTAGGTAACCATCTGTAATGTAGTTTGGTCGTCTTGCAACAGTGCAGCAATTTATTAAGAAAACAGAAATACAAACCACCATATTGATTGATCAAATGCTTTAATATAAGAGAGAGTACACTATAGAGCACACCCCCTATCTTTATTGGACATGGGATGGAGGGTTGGGGGTCAGTGAAGTGAATAATGTCACTGATGCAGCTCAAAAGAGGCAGACCCACCTGGAAAGGCATCTAATGATGTTCTCTTCGTACGCTTTTTGGAGTCAGTTCCTTGTGTCCATAGAATTTGCTACGGACAGGGCTTTAGTAGCTGGATTCCCCTAGATCTCTACAGCTGGTGGAGGAGCTGTAGAATAGCTGGCTGAATAGCTAGCTCGGCAGAATATGCTTATTTACAGCTATGCCTTCTTTGATTTCCCAGAGAGCATCAGCATCACTTTATTATGACATATCCCCACCTCTCTGTTAAAACTGTCAGCAAATTTTCCTTTGGGTTCAAGCACCAGGTGTTTCAAAAGAGGGACACCAAGGAAAAAAGTTGTAAAATAGAGACTGCCCAGACAAAATCAGGATAGTTGGGAGGCTTGATAGAGACTTTATTTTAGTATGCTTTTTGAAAAGGCATCAATGTTCACAGTTAACCTTCAGAATAGCACAAAGCATCAGTATGGCTAATCAAGATATTTTCCTGAGAATCAATGTAGTATTATTTCCTTTGGAATACAAGCAATTATTTAAAGAGCAATCATTTCAAGCAGCAGAAAGTTGTGCGTACATCAACAGAAGCTGTTTCTTGTTTTTATTGAAACACAGATTATTTGATAACTATTTTTTTTATTAATAACACCAACCAGTCCCTTTCCAAGTTGATCTAGTGCTCCTGAGAGAAAGAACGTTTCTCTCCTTTCTTCCTCAGTTGAAACTATGAGGACGTCTAGCCTGTTACCAGAATCATTATATAAATTACATTGTTATTCACCATAACACCACGTGCCTTGCTGTGCCTTACTGCCACAAATTTACACCAAACATCCCACTGCAGGTAACTGACCAAGAGAGGGCTGCAGCACTACAAACTAACTCAGTGATATATAAAACACGAGTGTATGAAGCAGGAGAGAAAGAAAAAGTGAGTGTCAATTAATCTTGATGCGTAACTATAATCTGCTGTTTCATGCAGAATTTGTATGTCCGCATATTATTTAGCAGGATAATAATGCATTTTCAAGTAAAGTGAACTTATTGATCTATTTTCTGAAAACAGGAACTCACCTCAAAAGTATAGACTGACTAATAAGTGCCTCATTCTTCGTGATAGATAAACCAATGCTAATGAAAGATAGCCTGCACTACTCTGCAAACTTGAGGTCTAATGTCAAATCCTAACTGACAGGTACACTTCCACGGCAGTTTCCCCACACCGACATAAAAATAAATGAATCTAATTTAGAGATTGGTTTGCTTTTACTGGACCTTCCTCACACCAGAATGAATAACATCATTTATCAAATATACAGTGATGGAAAAAAGTATTTGATCCCCTGGTGATTTTGAGTGTTTGCCCACTGACAAAGAAATGATCAGTCTATAATTTTAATGGTAGGTTCTGTGAGAGACAGAATAACAAAAAAAAAAATCCAGAAAAACGCATGTCAAAAAAAGTTGTAAATTGATTTGCATGTCAATGAGTGAAATAAGTATTTGACCTCTTAAACTTAGTACTTGGTGGCAAAACCCTTGATGGCAATCACAAAGGTCAGACATTTTGTGTAGTTGGCTACCAGGTTTGCAGACATCTCAGGACGGATTTTGTCCCACTCCTCTTTGCAGATCCTCTCCAAGTCATTAAGGTTTCGAGGCTGAGTTTGGCAACTTGAACCTTCAGCTCCATTCACAGATTTTCTATGGGATTAAGGTCTGGAGACTGGCTAGGCCATGCCAGGACCTTAATGTGCTTCTTCTTGAGCCACTTCTTTGTTGCCTTGCCTGTGTGTTTTGGGTCATTTTCATGCTGGAATACCCATCCACGACCCATTTTTAATGCCCTGGCTGAGAGAAGGAGGTTCTCACCCAATATTTGATGGTACATGGCTCCATCCATCGTCCCTTTGATGCAGTGCAATTGTCCTGTCTCCTTATCAGAAAAACACCCCCAGAGCATAATGTTTCCACTTCCATGTTTTATGGTGGGGATGGTGTTCTTGGGGTCATAGGCAGCATTCCTTCTCCTCCAAACACGGCGAGTTGAGTTTATGCCAAAGAGCTTGATTTTGGTCTCATCTGACTACAAGACTTTCACCCAGTTCTCCTCTGAATCATTCAGATATTTATTGGCAAACTTCAGACGGGCCTGTACATGTGCTTTCTTAAGGGTGACCTTGCGGGTGCTGTAGGATTTCAGTCCCTCACGGTGTAGTGTGTTACCAATTGTTTTCTTGGTGACTATGGTCCCAGCTGCCTCGTAATCATTAACAAGATTCTCCTGTGTAGTGCTGGCCTGATTCCTCAGGTGAGATCTTGCATGGCACACCAGACCAAGGGAGACTGACAGTTATTTTGTATTTCTTCCATTTGCAAATAATCGCACCAACTGTTCTCACCAAGCTGCTTGGCAATGGTCTTGAAGTCCATTCCAGCCCTGTGTATGTCTACAATCCTATCCTTGACATTCTTGCACAGCTCTTTGGTCTTGGCCATGGTGTAAAGTTTGGAATCTGATTGATTGATTGCTTCTGTGGACAGGTGTCTTTTATTCAGGTAACGAGCTGAAATTAGAAGCACTCCCTTTAAGAGAGTGCTCCTAATCTCAGCTCATTACCTGTATAGAAGACACCTGTGAGACAGAAATCTCAAATACTTATTTCACTCATTGACATGCAAATACATTTATAACATTTTTGATATGCATTTTTCTGGATTTTTTTTTTTTTGTTATTCTGTCTCTCACTGTTAAAATACACCTACCATTGAAATTATGGACTGATCCTTTCTTTGTCAGTAAGCAAATGTTCAAAATCAGCAGGGGATCAAATATTTTTTTCCCTCACTGCACTACAAATTTAACTGCTATTTTAGCTATTAAATTACTACTTACTTATTTTCCAGTGATATGGCCAACATTATCTATATGAGCCCATTGATGTTCTATTAAAGGACCACTCTAGGCACCCACACCACTTCAGCTTAATTAAGTGGTCTGGGTGCCAGGTCCCTCTAGGATTAACCCTTTTTTATAGGGTTAATCCAGCCTCCAAAGCCTCTAGTGGCTGTCTCATTGACAGCTGCTAGAGGCGTTTGCGTGCTTCTCACTGTGAGACCGGCTGAATGCGCACGCAGCGCATTCAGCCGAAGAGGATGATCAGAGGCGGAGAGGAGGAGGAGAGCTCCCTGCCCGGCGCTGGAAAAAAAGTAGGGGACCTTGAGAGTGGGGGAAGTGAGAAGACGCCAGCATCCATAGGAAAGGAGAGGAGGCGGAGAGGAGGAGGAGAGTCCCCCACCCGGCGCTGGAGAAAGAGGTAAGTTTAACCACCTCCTCCCCCTGGAGCCCGGCGGGAGGGACCCTGAGGGTGGGGGCACTCTCAGGGCACTATAGTGCCAGGAAAATGAGTATGTTTTCCTGGCACTATAGTGGTCCTTTAAATTACTGCTCACTGCTATGTTTAGCCTATGTCCTACATCACTGACCCAGCTTGGAAATGCTTCCCTATGCAGGGCAAAAACCTCCCATACGATACCAACATGCTGACTTCATTGACAGCTCATCACTTTCAAAATGGATTTACATTTATCACATTGTTGCTGTACTCCTAGCAAAGACATAATTGCTACAGTAATAAGTCAAGGAACTACAAGGAGCTGAAGTTGCTGTGAAGAAGAACAGCATAACTATCTGTAGCAAGGATCTATTCTAGTAAAATAGATTTTTTTAATGCATTTTTAATATCAGTAAGATACTATGATATGTATGTTTTAAGATAGCTCACTAATAAAGTTGTTTTTGTCACTAAAGTCAGCGCTCAAATTTGTACTCATGCATTTAATCCTATGCATTGTGCATTGCAATTATTTATGTTTCAATAAAGCTGACAATATTTGTTATTTGTAAGGTAAAAAAAAAAACTAACATTTTTGGCGGCCGTGGTCTTAGAGACAGAAAGAGAAATGATTTTGCCAAAAATATATATGCCTATTATCAATCCATGTAGTAATCTCTAGTTTCTACTGTGATTAATATTGATCAAAATGTTTCATAAGTTAAAATTATTCATCCCTTTCCATGAAAAATGCCTTGCTACTCAACCTATTATATCTCCTAATGGACATTTAAAGAGTTCATGTCTACAAACTTATAATTGCTTACAGGTTTCAGCTTGACTTGTCCCATGACTGCCTATGTGTCTGAATAGCTGGTTTCCTCTGATTCACGCTAAAGTCCTTCATGTGTCTTTCACCCAAGCTGTAAACTCAACATAAAATAGAGGGTAACTGTTAGAATCTTATATTTTCCCTTTAGGCAACGCTCTTGATCATATCATTCTTTCCAGAATTCTTTTAGTGTGTGTTGTATGTCAACAATAGCACTCACATTCTTCATGGCTGCTTTTTAATTGTACTATTTTTTTTTTCTAAACCCCGAAGGGAACCTTTTGATTTATCCATACATCTTACCTCAAAAAGTGCTCGGTAAGCATTTTTTTTATTCTGTTATACTCACATTTACTTTATTCAGCTTGTCGGCTGCCAATATCTTTGTACTTTTTCTATAGTCAGAGAAATAATGAGTCACCTTGAGTAGTTCAAGACAAAGGTGGCTACATTATTAAAAGTATCAGATAAGGCTCATTCACTCAGCAGTTTAGGTTGTATCTTATCTGACAATGGGGGTTTGCAGCTAAACCTTGCTGTTATATTTATGGAACATGTACTTAAAGTGACAGGATCACTGAAAGAGAATACTTGGTACTCAATAAACCAATGGTTGACGTTTCTTATTAAGTATGGAAATATCTCCAGATTAAAGAGCCATATTCAAGAACCCTACTTCTTACCCTACTTCTTATCGGATAAGACTCTGCATTTGGTGATTGAGCTGCCTTTGAACTGTATGTGTTTTATATAAGCACTGACTTATTTCTGTTTTTATATTTTCAGAAGCCAACCTTTATTTTTTTACTTATTGTCTCAATAGAAAGCATTATGCATGGTAAAATGCATTACATAAAAAAAAATATGCTACTCGGGTGGTATAACGTTCAATGTTGCTGTTATTTTCATGACTATGGAACTCTCACCATTAGCCATACATTGCAACTTAGTATCTAGAACCCCGAAGGCTAGCCTGTAGCAATCCAGATGTTTTCAACTACATATCTCACGAGGCTCATCTAGCTTTAATCAAAAATAGAATGTGTCAGTAGCGAAAAAAACAGAATCATATAAAACTACTGTGAAGTATAAATGAGTACAGCACTCACCCTTTTCAATGAAATGATGCAGATGTAGCTAAAAAAACACAGAAAAATATATACAAGTAGTGCAATATTGTATAGTAGGTAAATATACTGAATATAACAGTGTACAAATTCAACACACTTACATAGACAGAGCCTATAAGGTTGGCTGTGAACCTAGACACTTCTGTACTTTTTTGGCAATACAACACCCTCCTCTTGTAGTGGATACTCCCAGTAACTCCAGGATAAGAAAAGTAATAATATAATAAAGGGTAGTACGGTGCTTGATAGCACTGCTCACCTTGTTAAGAGCCTATTAGAGTGTCTCATGGCAACTCTGGTGTTCAGTGCTGCTTATGGGTAGCACCCATAATCCCCTCATCATGCTTTAAGTCAGGTTGAACATCATATGACGAAGTTCACAAACATCTGAGGGGTCAAGGGTAGCTCTCCATTTTCTACCGTAGGCTAAATATTTTTTTTTACAGGTTTCACAGATCAAGTCTGTAAAATAATTAGACAAATCTGAGTATGTTGCATGCAATACAAATACTATGGAAGACAGATATTCTATACTTAAGTGTTGGCACAATTAGTTGATGATCCAATCGCTTATTTACAGGCATATTTCACATCTGAGACAAACTTATTTAAGAACAATGTCTAACTGAGCTTTTTTTTTTTTTTTTTTGACTGCACTTAAAAATTCATTGCATTCAATGTGACCATGAGTTAATTTTCCAGAATATCACCTAAATGTAAATTCTCAAACTTACTAGAATTAATAGTCGATTATGAATGAAGAATTATTCTTTGATATAACTTTTAATGTAAAACTTTCACTGATCTAAGTGACAAAGTCTATTGGCAATGGTAGTCATATTTCTTAGCTTTTTACAATGTGTGCAATAAACAAGGACACAAAGTAAGAGGATTTAAAATCAATCTTCAGAGCATGTTATAGAAACCCTAGAAGTTCATGTTAAATTTCAATTAGATAACAGTAAATGTTATTGTTGTGTAAATTGTTTGTAAATGAAAAGAATTCAGAATAGAATTTTGATTTATGTCTGTTAACAAAAATGTCTGGTTTTGTCTCATGTCCCTTACATTCAGGACATGGTATATCCATGTAGTCCCTTTATCTTCTACTGTCTTTGATGCGGTAACCTAGTCTAGGCAATGGGTTTCGATGATGACAGCAATAATTGGGTAATCCTAAATGCACTCTTCATAATAAACTTTGTTGGGAAAATGTGCATGTGCGCTAAGAAATTATGTCTAGTTTGCTAAGAAGCATGGTGATATCACAGGTATCACTCACTCAGCATTTACGCTTTGTTGCTACTTAAACACTTCCCAGAAAGTAAAATCCTTGGATAGTAAATCCCATCGTGATTTGTTTCATTCCACCCAGGACTAAAAATATTTGCACCAGTGTTCCTTTAAGATGCATTGACAAACAAATCTGATATCGAAAAAAATGGACAGATGTAGGGCTATTTTGACTCACTGGTAAAGTCTTCTCACATTTGTGGTTTTGCATCTCACATTACTCATAATGAGCCAGTTTTTGTACTGAAAACACCTGCCTGCACTGCAGTAGATTGACAGCAAAACAAAAGATTTTTTTTTTCCTTCTAATGAAATATGGTTTGGAGCAAAGTGGGACAGTTCAGGCAACTCACTCACTCACGGTAACATAACACTGCATCTTGTTCCAATAGTGTATAAAATATTTCAACACTCTGACCTCTGGGAAGCCTTTTGTACAAAACATTGCCTAATTTTCTGAAAGAGTATAAGATTCATTGCAGCTATTTTTTCAGCCAACTTACAACACTTTTACTGATCGAAAACCATTATTCTTCATCTTCACTCGCAACTGCAAAACTCTGCTAGTTTTAAGCTACATTCATTTTTTTTCTGGTTATGTAACATGTGACGTGATTGGAAACATATGATGTCACTGTTGGTTTAACAACCGTAATTAAGTATCCGTTAACAAAATGTCCTTTAATAATGGATTTTTTTTTCCTGACAATTACAGCCCAGTTGAACAAGTCTTCATTGTACTTTGCAAAAATGACGATCTAAAAATCTGGAATAAAATGGTCAGAAATAAAACACTTCTACAAGGTCGATTCATACCAACTTTAAATGTCTTATTTGGCAAGAAGGTGAAAATCGTATAAAAAAAGGTAGATTTTGAATTTACTATTTTGTATGCAGAATGTGATGTTGAAGTATACAGAATTCTACAGATATAGTGTGAAATGGGGGAAAAAATGGTTTCCTGCAAAATTTATTAAATACGACTATGATTAAATTCAATTTATTGAATTTCTTTTAAAATGCTGATCTTGATTAAGTTTTGACAAGTAATTCAAATACTCAATAACAGGTACTGGTGTTTCACACCTCATGCGACAAAATAAAAATTTGTACAGTAATAGTTTCCACAAATAATAGCAAGAAATAAAAGCCCTGTTTTTCTTAGAAAGGCAGATTTGTAAAAAAAAAAAAAAAAATAGCATGCAGGGTCCGTAATGCATTAGGTTATGTTTTGATAATAAAAATACAATTGAAAGAGGTACAAAGACTACTTTTTAACAATTCATTTTTTTCCTTTTTAAAAATTCAGCATGCGTAGGTGGAAATATGCCAGCATGCTCACTTACGTGATGCTGTGGTTGCTATGGTTATATTATTTATTCTTTGCCAGAAGGTGCCACATACTCAGCATATATGTATGCTAAATGCTTGATGCATGTGAAAAGTATTAACCTGCAAATATGTATTAAGCTATTGGTATTCTTGACTTGGTGTCATGATCTAAAACCATTCCTAAGTCGCGCTGAGACATTTTGGAATATTTAATGCTCAGAATAATGCATTTTTATTTATATATTCAATGTTCTGTTGGAAATGATACCAAGGACAATGCGTAAAGTGTACTGATTTTGTCAGTTCATTGTTGACGAGACTGGACTTTCGGCAGATAAATCTAAAATATGTAACATTTCTAAATATTAGGCTGGAAGGCAGATATACATGTCAATCAAAGGAAGGCCAGTTTTAGGAAAGAAATATGTTTAAACTTGTACAAGGCACAGGTATGATTATGCAAACTAATGGATTTCACTCTGGTACCATATCACTTGGGAGCATTTACAAAGGCAAGTGTCATTTTAGACACACTGAGGCCTAGTTTTTAAGATGTATCTGATAATATAGTTAGAATAGTGGAATAATAACCATACAAGACATTGGAACATTCCCCCTTCATGCACTATTTTTGGAACACCCCAGATTCAAATTTGCAGGACTTTCTCAGGACTGCCCTTTCCTTGTGGCCACATTTGACTCTCCCCATCTTTACAGTCCTTCAAATAAAAATAAAAAATCCTTAGAGAAGCCAATCAGCTCATTCTTAACCCCTCATCCATGATAACTTTCCTTTGCTAGCGCTAATCCACTGTGTTCCCCCCTCCCAAACACATGTCCATAGGCATGCACAGGAGGGAGCAAGGGGGGGCAATTGCCCCGCCTGGAATTTTCAGCTTGTGCTGGTATTTTTCATTTGAGATTGAGAATACACTGCAATACCAGCGCTGGCCAGTAGGTAGAGTAGGTAGAGTCTACTGTGTGTAGTGAGAGGCAGGGATAGTAAGGTACAGCTTATCCCTGCTTTTCTCTTCTGACTGAATCTGCAGGGGAACAGCACAGAGTGCAGCCAGCAACTCCCAGACTGCAGAGACAGTCTACTGATTAGGTAAGTGAGGGATGTGGGGTCAGCATACAGATCAGGCAAGTGAGGGATGGGGGTGGGGGCAGCCTACAGATGAGGTAAGTGAGGGATGGGGGCAGCCTACAGGGAGGGTCAGCAAGGGGTAGGAAGGTAAAGAAGGAGAAGGAACAGAAATTAGCAGGAAGGGGCAGCAATGAGCTGGAAGGGACAGAAGGAGCACGTAGCTAAAGCAGGAGGAGCAGTAACGGTCTGCAGGGGGCATAAAATGTCAGCAAGTAGCAGAAATGGTCAGCCAGAAGCAGGAAGGGGCAGCAAGGAGCAGAAAGGGTCAGCAATGAACAGAAAGAGGCATCAAGGAGCAGGAAGGGGCAGCAAGGAGCAGAAAGGGGTAACAAGGAGTAGGAAGGGACAAAATAAGCACAAAGGTAAAGGAGCAGAAAGAATCAGAAGGAGCACAATGGTAAAGTTGGAGAAGGAGCAGAAAGGAGCAGGAAGGGACAGCAAGGAGCAGAAGGGAGAGAAAGGAGCAGAAAGTGATCAGAAAGTGAAAGTAGCAGGACGCAAAAGAAGCAGAAAGTAGCAGAAAGGTAAAGGAGCAGAAGGAGCCAAGGAGGAGAGAAGACAGTGTAAGAAGAAAAAGAAGACTGTGTCAAATAAAGGAGAAGAAAAGGCGACTGGAGCAGGAAGGGCAAGTGAAGTGATCTTTCCACTTCATTCTGGACACCACATCATAAGGCTTTGGTACCTGGGCCTGGCAGGTAAACTTTGGACCTTCTCATCTTCCCAGGTAAAAAAAATATCAGTGTTAATGTGTTCACTTTTAGTTACTGAGCGTCAGGAAGCATAAAGTGCCACTGGGTAGGGGTGCCATTGATTGGCTAGAGTGGGCAGCTAATCAGTAGCTCCCCATTCATAAAAAAGTAAAACATTTTTATGAACTGGAAACTAGTGATTACCAATCAAAGTTTATCTCTTTTTACGGAGGGATGTGTGTAACAAAGTGCTTACAAAATGAAGGTGGTTTACAGGCAGCTCTATACACTTGTGTGGAAATATCCTCTATCCCACTAGACAAAATAATAGATTTAAGTGCGGTGTAAGTAACAAAGACCTACACCTATAAGTGGAGCGCTCAAACACATATATAGCTTAGAGCGTCAGCTGATCACTCTAGCCAATCAGCGGCACCCATGTCTCACATCAATCTGCACTTCCTGACACTTTCAGAAGCAGAATACCACTGAGCAACCTGGAGATCTGGAGCTGGAGGAAGTCTTTAGGTTAAACCATTTGAGAGCAGTTTAACCCCATAAAGGAAAGAGAGCGCCCAGGGATCTCCTGGCATCATAGCATTTTAATTTAGATGAAGTTGTTATGGTGACCAGAATGTTCCTTTAATTTGCTTAAAGGAACACTATAGTATCAGGAATACAAACATGTTGTGAAAACACTATTTATGTATCCCCCACTTAAGGCTATTCACCTTATTTCCAGCGTCACACCTATCTCTCTGTCTCCTTGCCTAATGGGTGACCTGGTTTTTCATTTCCAAAATCTGGTCACCCTGGCTTTATGGGATAATGACTATGCTCCTCCCCTTAAAGACACTGTAAAAAAGTACAATGATGGAAAAATTCCTGCGGACGCATACATCCTTTCAGGTATATCCAGAATATATGGTTTCCTCACTTCGTTATGTGTATTTGTCCTTCATTATTCTAGACCAGGGATGCCCAAATGTTTTAAAACTACAGCTTCCATGATGCTCTGTCATTCTAAAGACATTTTAAAGGCATGCAAAGCATCATAGTAGTTGTATTTCTACAACATCTGGGGATCTACCTTTTGGGCACCCCTGTTTTAGATTCTAAGTTTGTTAGGACAGGGCCCTCTTCGCCTACTGTTCCTATTAGTTAAAACATGTTTTGTTAGAATAATTTGTTGTCTTGTTTTTCCCATCTATTGTACAGCAGTGATATATATAAATAATGATAATTGTACATTGTAACTTTGTCCCACAATTATTCCTTATAAATAACCTTCATGGAGAATGAGAGTTGTTTTCAAACATGATAGTTAGAATGGGTGAAATGTCCTACCTCACATCCACATGGTGCTATCATCTTGCTTCCCATGTTTGCTATAATGACCTCTGGGAATTTATGCTCAGCCAGAAAACTATTTATATATATATATATTATTATTATTTTTACCGGTTTTTGACAGGTTATATGTTTCCCAGTAGCTCTGCATGCTCACCAGTAGAGTCAGATACAACTGCACATCTTTGCTTTGCACACTGAGCAAGTGACACCACAGGCTGCCTTAGCAGGTGTCCCTAATATAATGGCTATCGTAATATTAAATTCATGCTGCAATATTTAATGATGGAGAACTTAAATCATTCATGGCCATTCCCTCAGCATTTTTAGATGATGACAGACACAGCTGTCTTACAAGATCTGCTTGATATCATACAAGTCATAAGAATCCTATTTTAAATATGACACTGCCTTAAGGAAACGCATCTTATTGTCTGCCTGGCACTAAAAAAAGAGTTAGTATTTAAAATAAAATCTGGTGTTTGTCTATCATTTATCTGAAGAGGACATTTTTTTTAGACAATGTTTCTTTTTTGATGATAACTCTACTCTTGTATTTTTCAAACTAGTCTTCTAGATTTTCCAAGTTTCATTGACAGATTTAGGTTATTCATTCCTGAAACACAGGCCAGTTGTGGTTCTTAAGGCCAGAATACTGCTCTGCCTTACTGCACGTAACAGAAGTATAAATTAGCGGAACTATTCTTCAAACCCATAAAACGGGTGGATTTATTTCTTAAACACAATTGCACGTGCATGCAAATCAAGTTAAAAAAAAAAAAAAAAAATCTGCAGCTCCATTATAATCACAGCTTAACTGTTTTAGCATAAATTCTAAACTTTCAAGGGACACTATATGTACCCATACCACTTCATCTCAATTAAGTGGTCTGAGTGCCATATCCCCCACACCTGTTAACCCTGCAGCTGAAAACATTGCCTAAATAGTGAAGAAAACCTGCATTATTTTTATCTCATAGAGCGGGGTTTTTTACATGCATGTGCATGTCTTACAATGCTTTCCTATGGAAAAACGTCGGATTGGTTGAGATCATCGCACTCGATGATCTCAGCCAAAGAGCTAGGGCAGCACACCAGAAATCAGTGCTGCAAGGGAAAAAGGTAAGTGAAATCAACCTTTTTAAGGCTTGCTCCTAAATGGTAGCTAGGGCACTATAGCATTAGGAATACACATTTGTATTCCTAATGCTATAATGTTCCTTAAATTGATGACAATTTGGTGTTTAGATAATAATCCCCTATAAGGAAATGAAATCCTGGCAAACAATATAGACTATTTGAAACACATTTATTAGTTCTGCAATAACATCTTCTCTTACACAGGAAAAACTTTTTTTTTACGACTGACTTGCCATAACCTCTTTGGGCATAAACATAATCTATTTAAATGTGAGGTGCAAACACACTGCAAATGGCTAAGGTGAGTTGGTATATGGATTTAGTGCCATGGATTTGTTCCTTGCTTAGATGCATGCTATCGAACTGACAAAAAGGGAAGTCTTTCTTTGTCAGACCTTTCCACGCCAGACATAAAACAAAATAAACAGTAATGAGTAGGCGGCTTCTTTGCATTTTCCGGAACAATGTCTGCCCAGCAAAGCAAGAGATATTATGCTCTGAGATAGCAATGAACTCTGGGTTTCTTATCACTAATAGTCTGATACTAAAAAGAATAGGAGAAATGCAGATCACCACCTCTGCAACTCTGATTCTGCATAAAGCAGGCAAACATACATTATCAGCATTACTGTCCATTCTTTCAATTTCATAAATAATAGACGGAATCTTCTGTGTAGTAATTGCTTTGCCCTTACTTTCCAAGGCTTTTGCAAAATGATACCGCTCTGATATTGTCAAAAATCTTAGAAAACTGTGAAAGTGATACATTATATCACGAGCACTGTTTGGTACGGAAGATTGGGATTCACTAATATCTTCCAGAGACAGATTTTAAAACAATTGTAATTCAGGTCTGGCCTACCCCAAGCTTACAACTAATTCAAGCTTCTAATTTGAATTTCATCTGAAATTTATCTTACAAGGTACTGTTTCATATTACCATTTGAAGCCAGATAATTTAACGTGAGCTATAGTGATCATTTACTTTTTTTTATTCTTTCTTTCTCTTTTCTATATAGAACAGCACTTAAATGCTTTTCCCTTTTATAGATCATTAGCTCTGCTTTTTACGTATGCTGCTAAAAAAAATATATAATTATTTCACATCAAATTTACTGAGCTAAATTTGCATAATTTGATTCATTAATGATGTTTGGAATCCTGCTGGATTTGGAAACTTACTTTGTGGATTTTAGATATTTTAAGGATAAAACATACCCAATGCATTTAAACTACAAAAACTTTCTGATCAACCCTGTGATATAAATATTTTAGAATTATATTTAATTATATTTAATTTATAATCTATTATTATCTAATATATCTAATATTGCAAGTTTTGTATAGTTTTCAAACTTAATAAATTCATTTATTTCTCTCCATTTAACATGAAAATATGACCCTTAATACATTTAAATTTTTTAATAGTTCACAAACATATCTTAATAATTTTAAATAAACTGTCATCATTTTCATTGTGTGATATTCCATTAATTAATACTGGGACATCTCAAAGCATGTTGCTTCCCTAAATTTATCACCCTGCAAAAAAAAATTAAAAAATGCCAGTAGTTGTTCCAAACAGTGCGTTATTACATGAATAAACAATACATGCATCTATACAATGCATTTAATGGCTTTTCTAATTAATCTGGTTTTTATTAACAAACAGAATGCAATTAAATTGAATATATTAGAGGCGGTAATGGTAAGTCTTCTATATGTAAAAATCACAGCTGGGCTCTAGATAATTTTAATTAGCACAAATAGCTTGTTTTGGGAGTTGTAGTGTTGTGGTGACACCTTATCAAGGAGAAGCTTATGAATGCATTTATGCAAGGCCTTATGGTATTATCCCTAAGCAACTCACATAAATATAGAAGTGGTAACACTATAGTCAAGAATTTATCTGTCTTCATAACAAGGAGATTACTAAGGAAGGAGGAGATACTAAGTCTTTGAGTGCCTCATACGTGACAGATAAGAAGCTCTTAGAAACCCAACGCATTGATTTACGCTCGCTATTTGCCCATGAAAATAAAAATGCATGGTTGAGTAAAATGATATAATTACTCATACTGATTTGTAATTTAGTTATGTTTCCTACATGATTACATTGTTACAGATTTTTAAATCATGGTAAAGCTTTTTACAAACATTTAAAAAAAAAAAAAATCAATGTATTTTTCTTAAACATATAGCTGGTGAGATAGCTCATTGGTTTCATGTACCAATTGTACTGAGTGCCTGATCAAACTCCAGAGTTGGGTCTTATATTCTGGCAAGAGTCAACTTTTTTTTTTTTTTATCATTCTGATGTTGAATGAATTCTACTTGGGTAATAACATGCATATCAGTGGATGGGCGCTTATTGATATGGAGGTCCAAGGACTTTCTTTTGGAGTTATACTTTTTACTCTTCCCTTGTATGGTAAAGGACCTTTAAGGAGCTACCTGTTACATTGCTTTTTTTCCTATTTAGGTATATTGTATAGGAGAGGGGTGTAACAAGAGAATACAATTGTATCCTTTAGTGCATATTTAATGCTGTATTTTATCTTCATTGAGTACTAACTATCCTTTAAAGTATACATTGTCTTATTGTGCGTTTTTCGTGTACAAACAAATTCCACCCGTTATCCTGCGGCGGCTGTTGTATTTCTTATAGAATTCAGCAAAGAGCACTGAGTGACTCAGCGTCATCTGCATAATCATCTTTAGCACCTTTATTTAACATGTACGGCTGAAATGTGTTGCACAATTATAGGTCTCTATTTTTACATACATTAGGTGTGATTTTATTTTTGAGATTCACTGCATTCAAGAAGATAACCTTTGTTAGCTTGCAACCACATTTTTTAAATATTCTATGTATTCTACCTATAGATATAAAATGATGAGATGAATTTTAACTTAATCAGAAAGTACTTTATGATACACAGTCTATCTCATATTTGTATTTTTACATTGTGTAGAGGGGATGCTTGCATTTTGGTGTTACCACTTATTACATATTTTGACACTGTTTCCTATTGTATAGTTTTGTGCTGTTTCATAGTTTGGTGCAGCATCCCATTGTATAGTTTGGCACCGCCTTACAAAGTGTGGTTTGGCACTTGCTCAATTTTTTCACACATTTATTGGTATTGGCAAGTAGCCATATTGACAACATGGCTGACTTTTTTTAGTTCTGCTATTTAGATGTTATATTTGAATTCTCACTTTAATAAATAACTCTGCTAGTCTCTTAGATATATAATTGGATTATTGATAAGATTAGTTGTGCTATTGATGGCTCAATCATGAACTTTACAAGTCAGCATAATTATTGGATTTCCTAAAGTAGAGACTTGTGAAATCCAAGTTATTTTCCATTATACAGATACAAAGAAACAAGAGAGATTAATATATTGGAGAATCCTGATATAACAACCACTTACCTGGGCCCCTGTCCAGGACAGAAAACTTCATCCAAAAAACTCCATTCTCTTCTTGTCCTTTTTATTACCTTGGCCTTTTAGCTCTTTTAGCTTCTGCCCTATTTCCCTAGAACATTCACGTCTCAGATTCCATTGGAAAAGGAATTGAGTTAGTCTACCAATGTCCTTAGGTTTAACCCCTTAAGGACTGGACTGTTTTGGCCATGTTATACGTTAAGGACAAGAGGTGTTTTAACACTTTTGTGGTGTTTGTGTTTAGCTGTAATTTTCCTCTCTCTCATTTACTGTTCCCATACAAATTATATATTGTTATTTTCAGGACAAGGACTTTCTTTACATACCATTATCTGTATCATGTCATATAATTTACTTTTAAAAAAATAATAAAATATAAAAAAAAATTTTTTGACTTTTACTTGAAAAATATTTTACTCATCTACATAAGTTAATGAAAAAAACTGCTAAGTAGATTCAAACTTTTGTCCTGAGTTTAAAACCACCCAGTGTTTACATGTATTTTTTCCTTTTTTTTTTGTAAGTTATAGGGCTATAAGTACAAGTAGGACATTGCTGTTTCAAAATATATATTTTTAACATTTATCAATAGTGGCATTGTTACACTGTTATCTGTCATACGGTTCGCCACGGTTCGCCACGAACCTGCTGTCCAGGAAGTACGAGGGTCTGGGAGGGAGGGTCTACTGGAGATTGGCCGGGATGTGTCAGCTGACCGGAGTTCGTGGCGAACGGTTCGTGGCGAACCGTGGTGAACCGTTCGCGGCGAACCGTGGTGAACCGTTCGCGAGAAGTTCGCGGACGGTTCGCGACATCTCTAAGTCACAAACACTGGCCAAAGTTGGCATTTATATTTGTTTGTGTGTTAAAAATGCAAAACACACTTATGAACACTAACTTTGGCCAGTGTAAGAAAAACAAAGTGATAAACCGCGCCACAAAGATATTCAAAGTAAATATAATGGAATTATAGTAAATACATACATACAGGCTATCCAATATTATGGCGATGTATATAGCCCTCAAAGGAGATAAAAACAGAAAGGTAATAGTGCAATATGTCACATAAATGTTAAAAGCTTTTAATACATAGATTTGATTCTTTAACTAAATAAATGTACTGTAGGATCCAAATCCTTTTTTTTATTTTCTACTTGTTCCTGGTGCTACTGGAATCCTGCTTATCATTTATTTCCCTTGGTGGGGATTATACCACCACAAGTTTTCACCACCAGAGCAAGTTATTGCTCTGGAAATCGTAAGTAGGATACCTGCTTCTTGTTATATTACCAAATACACTGTACATACTGTACCATTGAATTGTATTCTGTTTTTTCCTTATATACACAGCTGCTGAGAATTGGACACCTAACACAGCCACTATCTATATATCCTAAGATGGGCATTATACCATCCAGGCACTATACGGCAGAGCTTTCATTAGCTCTGTAAAGTGTGAGTTAGTCTTTTAACTGTTTTTTTCCACCTATATGTGTTTTAACATTTACGTGACATATTGCACTATTACCTTTCTATTTTTATTTATAGTTATTTTTATTTACTTATTATTTATATTTTATAATAATTTATATACTATATATATATATATATATATATATATATAGTTATTTTATATATATATATATATATATATATATATATGTGTGTGTGTGATTTTACTCTAAGTGTATTTATATATTCATATATGTATATATTAATAAAAAATACACTTATTATGACATCATATATAAGATATATGAAATAATTACTTTCAGAGCGATCACATGGCCACAGGGCCTAATTTGCAGAGGGGGCGACTGTCTGGACTGTCAGGCAGTCCCCCCAGACTGGAAGCAATGCCATTCGCCGGCAGGGGAACGGCGACGATCGGGTAAGTAATTATTTCAGTTATGACGGTTCAGGACCATCATCAGTCCTCAAGGGGATGTTTAAGGGTTAATTGGAACTTCTATTTTAGTAAATGAAAGAAAGGTGCTGTGAATAGTCTAAAATGTGTAGGACATTTTAGAGGTACTGTGAGAGCATTTTACATGCTTTAATTTTAAGCCATTAAAAAAAAAAAACATTTGCAGGAGGCAAAAAATTTGTGTTTTTCACTGTATATGATTCAGACATGACAACAAAGGTATCAGTCAGATCTTTTTATTATTTTAAACGTACTGAAATAATCTATTAGGATGGAATTATCACTTTGAAAATGCTGACCATGTCCCTTGAAAGCTCTAAAATTCACAGTGTCATCTTTACATTTGCTTTCTTCTTTTATTTTCCACTGGGGGGACATAAAAAAAACATGGTAATAATTTCTTATTAGTAGAATATATTAAACCATTTGGAGGAACAAATTAGGGACTAGCAATTATAGCAATTCCACTGGCATTTTTTCTCTTCCTTATGCCTTTATTGTTCATTAATGTGGGATGTCATAAGGAATAATATTACAGGCACTGTATTGCTATAACATATCTAAAAACATGTGGGAAATGCTGTATACCTCAAACAACTGAGGATTTTCAATGCGCTTAACCTCTAAAATTGACACTATATTCACCAAAACAACTTTTGCTTAACAAAGCAGTTTTAGGTTATAAAGCCCGCCTCTGAAGTCTCACTGCTCAATTATCTTCCATGTAGGAGTTAAATCAATTTTGTTTCTCTTAATGTAGCCCTACCCACACCTTCACTGGCTGTGAATAATACATGAAAAAATTTTGGTTTCATTTTCAGTCTGATCTTAACATATTTGCAAGCTATACGAGTTTTCACCATGACGTCACAACAATAACAGAAGTTCTTCCTGGTGGCAAAAGCCGAAGCGTCCTCCGGTGGAATGTTCCGCAGCTTGCTACCTCCACCATGTGATCTCCCCCTCCTTGGCAAAGTAAGAAGCAGAGAGGGGGAATAAACTAAATATACATATAATTGTAAGAGTAGTACTCAGTTAAATTTGTCAGTTATGCCTTAGATTAATTCTTGTGAGTATAACTCACACTAATCTCAGGCAGATAGCATGTAGTGACAGAGCTCCCGGGATAGGTAGGTGGGCAGACAGTGACAGTCCACTTGATGGGTATTAGGCAGTGGGTGGGTAGGTGATTGGTATTATACAGTGACAGAGCCCCCTTGGTGGGTAGGTGATGGGTATTAGACAGAGCCCCCTGGGTGGGTAGGTGATGGGTATTAGACAGTGACAGAGACCCCTGGATAGGTAGTGATGGGTATAAGTGACATAGCCCCCTGGATAGGTAGGCAATGGGTATTAAAAAGTGACACAGCCCCCTGGGTGGGAAGCTGATTGGTATTAGACATTATGGTGTTTTACAAAAAAAACAACTAATAAAACATGTCAACATTGAAGTTTCTGTTTAGTGGATAGGTGAGTGTGCTGGGTTTTGAGTTCTTGTGTATGGTATTAGACAGTGACAGAGACCCCTGGGTAGGTAGGTGATCGGTATTAGACAGTGACTCACACGCTCGGTCACTAAGCTGTCAACTGACATCTCTCTAAAGTGTGGGGGGGGGGGGTATTACATCCAACATAGTTACATAGTTACATAGCTGAAAAGATTCATCAAGTTCAGCCTACCTCACATTTGTTTTTTGCTGTTGATCCAAAAGAAGGCAAAAAAAACCCACTTTGATGCACAATTTTGCAACAAACTAGGAAAAAAATTCCTTCTTGACCCCAGAATGGCAGTCAGATTTATCCTTGGATCAAGCAGTTATTACCCTACATTGAAAGATTATATCCTTGAATAAACACATTATGAGTACAGCCCGTTCAGGTCAGTGGAAGCCGTGCATGTTCTGCCACCCGGAAGTTTTTGGGCAGAAATGTTTACAAACATTCTGAAAAGCGTTTATTTACAGTGCAGGAGAAAATTCTAAATCAGATACACTGTGCAATAAAGGAAGAGTAAACATTAGATTTCTCTTTATAGGAAGTGTTTAGGAAGGCTGTGCTGTTATATGCAGGGGGTTAAAAGGGCTGCATAAACAAAGTGATTTAACTCCTTAATGGCAGAGAATTGAGCAGTGAGACTACATGAGCATGATCTATTCACTAAAATGGCTTCATTAAGGTGAATTGTTTTGGGGACTACAGTATCCCTTTAAGGACTGAATTCTAATCTTCATTGTTATCCAAATCTGCTCCCTAATACATCGTGCCAGTACTGAATGTCCCACTTGTTTAACTTTGGCATCATTTGGAACCTTCCACTTTTAAAAAGCACATTATCAGGGCAACATTGTTACTACTGGTATATCCCTAGTGCCAAAATATTCTATGTATTTACCTGTTTTATTCAAATGGAGATACTGAAAAAATCTGGACTGTTGGTAGGTGTTGAGGACTGCTTTGGGAAACACTGATCTAGAGAATGTCAAGATCAGTTGCTTTTTAAGGGGTTAATAGTCATCAAATGTAAATATCTCTCTTCTCCTAATCTAATCTATATATCCCTAATCTCTAATCTATATATCTCTAATTACTCATCTAATCCAATATATATATATATATATATATATATATATATATATATTACAATAAGAGGAGGTAAGGATAGGTGTAATTACATACTTGCAACCCCTCCCACAACTACAGTGTAATAAACCTTACATAAGAAAACAATACTTTGGCATAGTATGTGGGGTTGGGATACACATTTAGGCAGAATCCTGATGTATTACACAGTCAATTGGGAAAGCATGGCAATCCTGGTGAGTCCAATACTATACATCAGAGGTGGAGCTGAGGAGTACGAATTTGCTCTTCACAGTAATGATGACCCTGACACTAGTGAGGTACAAAAATAAGAGATAGCCAAAGGACACTGAATCATCATGGTTCACAGTGATGCGGAGAAACATAGAAACATAGATTGTGATGGCAGATAAGAACTATTCAGCCCATCTAGTCTGCCCAATTTTCTGAATACTTCATTAGTCCCTGACCTTATCTTAAGTCTAAGATAGCTTTATGCCTATCCCACGTATGCTTACACTCCTTCACTGTGTTAACCTCTACCACCTCTTTTAAAAAAATAGTCTCCTCCTTTACTGAGTTGATTCCCTTTATGTATTTAAATGTTTCTATTATATCCCCCTGACTTGTCTTTCCTCCACAAATTGTAATAATTCCATCTGTTAGGTCACAAGCAGCTATGCCCTTCTTATTAGCACTTACTGGATTCAACAGTGGAGTGGAGGGAACAACATTAATTGCATTTGATAGGTCCAACCCATTGCGCTTGTTGTGGTGGATGTCCAGAAAGCCATAACAGTTACAGCTGCAGTAACGACAATTACTACAGGTGTAAGTGTTGTATCAACTTCCCATAAGCTATCACCATCTGAGCAATAGAGTGCATGCCTTCTGATATATTCTAACTGTTTTCAATATTGATGCTGTGGTTTTGTGTTCTCTCTGTTTCCATATCTTATTCTCGTGGCAGGCAGGAGGTAGATGAGAGATGGAACAGTCTGGAAAAAGAACATACTGTAAGGCTGAGGAAATACCTAATTTATTACAGAGAGATGTACTCACCTGATAACACTCAGACAGGTTTTGCTTATGTTTGTCTGAATCAATGGTGAGGTAATGACTAAATTCACCCTTGTTCAATCTCATGAAAAAAATTGCCACATACTGCACTGCTTGAATTGTCTTTATCATGGGTTTTTAGACTTACAAAAGGAATGAAAAGATGTTGATTCTACAGTAGGGGGTTAAGACTGAAAGAGAAACTCATTAACTATCTGAAAAATATATGAGTTTCTATTTTCTTTAAAAGGAGAAAAATCTAATTTTGGCTTAAGACTGTGTATGTGGTTTGGAACGTTAATAAACAATTTTGAACGTTGTAATACTTTCCTATGTGTTACCCTGAGCTATAATATTATACCATCCTGATGATGGTACAATAAAAATTGACCATATTTTCTTTAATTCGCAGGTTTCAAATAATTAGTAAACCCTTAAAATACTCATTATAAATAGATCAAAGCATTCGACTTTACCTCACTACAAAGGCATTCATTTAAGATCAAACTTCAACCACCCCAAGTCCTGCTGATTCCTCACGTTGTGTTTCCTTAAATTATTAACATAAAAAATGCTGAATTATTAAGCTAAGGTCTCTACATTTTTTTTTTAAGCTAAACAAATTTCTCATTAAGATCATTTCCCTATTAATTCCCTAGAATTAAGTTGACTTATTTGGCACTGCATACTTAATTATCTGTCCTTTAAAAAGCTTGTCTGACACACAAACCCAATATTTTTATAGAAAAGGTAAGGTCTTTCATTACATCATCTACATTGTCTTAAAGTACAATTGGCGGGTAGCTGACAGCTGTATCCTAATTATTCTGCACGCAAAATCCTGTGGATTCACGATTCAGCATCTTTCAGACATGCTAAAGTTAGGAAAACCTTGATCCTATTCTGTAGCACAGCAAGTAATAACAAATCAAGATTTTAATGTATTCAATATTTCTTAGTTTTGGCAATGTGACAGCAAAAATATTTAGATTACACAATTTTTTACTTGCAAAGCGCAACATACATTAATATATTTGATGTACTTAAATAAACAAAAAAAAGTCAATAATTTAGCTCTTTCTCAATTTGAATTAGCTCCTATTACTCGCGTCTCCATTACTCTGGACAGATATATGTATTTAAATTATGTAATTGGTGCATATTGACTAAATAGAGCTGTTATATCATTGGAAACAACTTAACTTTTTTAAGTTGTTCCCAATGATATAACAGATTTGGTAGAAATACTTTTTCCAATTCTAATATTTTGCCTGAAATTTTGAAAGTTGGTTCTAAGGTCACAAAATATTGATGCTTATTCAATTATCCTAAATATGTAATATGATATCCAAAATATCCCCCTATACTGTAAGATAGGAAAGTGAATTGAAAGATAAAGGGCCTAGGTGGTATTTTCGTACATTCAAAACATACATGTATTTTAACATCATTGCACAAAATATTTTTTTAGGAAAAGGTTATTTTAAATTATGTTTGCAGGCTTGTTGAAATGCCATTACATAATGGTAATGGTTAAAAATATAATTTAGCAAAAAAGCAGAACTATATAACTACGCACCCCCATTGTAAGGTTTAAAACAGAAATCTTGGTACTTTTACTTCTGTAATCCATTGATGATTGCTTACTTTATAATAATCAACTACTTTTTATAGTTTCCTACTTTATGGTACCAGAGATGTCAATAAAGACTAGACACTTCCCTCCTAAAGGCTGAATTCCAACACTACTGTCCTATAAGATTAAAGCTTCATGTTTTTGTTTTTTTTAGATTTCTTTGTAACAGTGCTGTTAGGACAATTAACCAAAGTATGCAATGATTTATCAGCTGCTAAATCTAGTGGGCACTATTCTTCTAATTCTCCTTTACCTTTCTGCTGGTTTTGACACTGTTGATCATCAGCGACTTCTTCTCATCCTCCGTAGTCTCGGTCTACAAGACTTTGCTCTCTCCTGGTTTTCCTCTTACCTCTCTCAGCGCTCTTTCAGGATTTCTTTCTCTGGCTCTTCCTCTTTTCTGCAACCCCTCTTTGTCAGTGTTTTCCCAAGGTTCTGTCCTTGGTCCCCTAATGTTTTCGTTCTATACTGCATTCCTTGGTAAAGTCATCAGCTCCTTTGACTTCCAATATCTCTTCTACACAGATGACAAGCAAATCTATCTGTCCTCTCCTGATCCTCTTGATTTGTGTCTCTGACTGGCTCTTTGCTATTTCTAACCAGATGGCTGCGTACTACCCTAAATTTAAACTGTAAAACAAAACTTCTTGACTTTCCTCCCATGCCTGTCTCCTTTCAAGTTAAAGTACACTACAATCAGCTCTACCTTGCAGGCTTGCTTTCTGAGTGTTCTCTTTGACTCTAAACCCTCCTTCACCACTCTTGTCAAATGTTTCCACTTCCATCTTAAAAACATAGTGCACATCCCCCCCTATTTAATGCCGAATGCGGCTATGATGCTGGTCCATACTACTTTCTTCTGCACTTCTCAGTGGTCTTATGCATTGCCAGCATGCCCCACTACAGTCTATAATGAATGCAGTGGTGAGGATCTTCTTCCTGTCTCCCGCACCTCCCATGCCTCCCCGCTCTGTCAGTCCCTACACTGGCTTCCCATAAGATATAAGGCTCAATTTAAAATTCTAGTGGGAATCTCTACATAATGCTACTCTTACTTACCTATCCTCACTAATACACATGCATATCCCATTCAGGGCCCTACGCTCTACCAAAGACCTGTATCTATCCCCTGTTCATAATCATACCTCTCATACTCGTACCTCTCACACTCACCTTCAAGACTTACCTAGGGCTGCACCGTTGCTCTGGAACCCCCTTACCTGACTCAGACTTTCATCCAGTCTCCTTTCCTTCAAAAAATCTTTGAAAACTCACTTCTTTAGGAGAGCATCTCAATTAAACAGTTAATAGCTTTTCCTCCCTGCACTTTGGTAACCCTCCCAGCTTGGTAACCCATATTCAAAACACTAAGTCTTCTCTGTAAACTATTCTAGTATCCTACTTTTCCAGTACATATCCATCCCTTACCTCATGTGTAATTTTACCCCACTCTCTCTATAATGTAAGCTTGTTTCTACAGAACCCTAAATGGCAGATGCATCATGATATTACATTACATTGCTTACGGTACTGTAGACAAATGACTTAGGCATCGGAAATCGAGACATTTCAAATCTAGAATAAAGGCACGGTTTGGTTCTTAAGTATGATAAAAGTTTAAAAAGAAGAATAGATCTGATGATTTTTTATAGTCATATACAGCTCACCTTCAGTAGTAAGGATCTTTAATGTTTTAATTAAAGTGTGACTAAATCAGAAGCTTTGTGTTTGCAAACAATCGAAATGGAAACATTTCAAAATCAATGTCAACTTGTTTCCTGAAATTAAATGAGCTACTACTAAGCACTTGATCCCTCAATATTTTTACTTATTTGTCTTGCAGTTACCGATACAGAGATATATATACACAATTACTATGTTTGCTGTCTTTGCTACTGTATTAAGTGATGGATTGTTAATTTGTTACTTCAAGTAGATCTGACTCTCCTGTCCCATCTGGGGATTTGTCTTGTAACGTTTTAAAGTTGCTTTTGGATTGAATTAGCATTTTCTAAACATCTCCATTAAAATGGTTTGCTAGCTGGCTAATTGTTCAGATCCATAGACTTCTAGCCATAGGCCCCAGTTGTATTGCTCTAAAAATCATTATTCTTCTGCAGAAGTTTTAATGTTCTGAAAGAATGCTGAAATTGACAATTTTTTTCCTAAGCAGGGATGGGTTTTTGAAGTGGAAGGTAGACATCTATTTAAATGCATTCTATGACCATTTGTTTACAATTCAGCACTGTTCAAAAGAAATGGATATTGAGAAAACATACCGATTCTCTATACCCACTGGCATAACTGTACAAGTTATCAGTGGAATGTGGATTCAGCTTTCTTAAATGGAGCATATTCAGGCATGAAAATAGTCATTGCATTTCATGGCTGAGAGGCAAAGGACTCAACTGCTGACGGTTGCTGGCTCTAGAAAAAGTTACAAAAATAGGTTTTGGAAGACAAATATGTTATATATCGATTAAGACCAGAATGGAGAGATACTTCAATTAACCCTTTGTATTGAATACCAGATTACTCCCCGTGTTCTATCTGTTCTGTCAATATTTTGTATTCTCATGGCAATAATATACTAAAAGGTTCTTCTCCACCTGGTATCCATTAAAAATGTCAATTTTGAAATGTCAAGTAATGTCTGAGTGACGTTTCATCACCAATGCATTTATTATTTATTATTAAGCACTTTAAAAAAAGGATATATTTTTTTTAAATTGGTACATAATGTAACCCGGGGAACCCCAAAATATTGGTAACACAGAAATCCTATGAAGTTCTCTTTGAAGTAGTTGTTGTGAAGCACCTGCCATAAATTCACTGTTTAATTCATAGCATTATATTTAAAAAAAAAATATATATATATATATATATATATATATATTACAGAATAGCAGAATCACCATAGCAGCAATAAAGAAAGACAGAAAACCAGCTAAGATTAGGATATTTCATTGTATCCACACTCGATGTGTAAATTAAATCCAAAGGTATTAATATACCACCATAGTCCTAATTTACACAACAGTTCCATGTGATCAGACTATAATATCATACAATATTCATATGGTAGTAAAATCTCTTAAAGCACAAAACAGTGTTCCTTTAAATCTGTAATAAAAGTGTTACAACAGCTTCTTCCATTAAATAGCAGTGAATTTTAATATACAGCTTCCTACATTGAACCACAGTCCTCGTTTAATACTGGCAACAATGCTACACTGAGCAACACAAAGAAACTGTAAAATATGATATATCATATCTATTTTAAGGTAATGGACATAGTATTGGGGGATGTTCTGTGAATATTACTTTGGATAGAATACATGAATTATAATGAGGGGAGTCATTTCCATTCCACCTCTGATATTCATATTCACAAGTCCTACCTATGCTAAACTCTCCTAATGGGAATTTATAGGGACCGCGACTAGCTCTCATGGATACTTTACCTTTTACCAGTGAGAAAAAATAAATTGCTTTGGCAAATCTCTACTATTCACAGCAGTCCTTGGTGGTAGCTTGCCTGGGGGTAAATCTTCCCAACCCCACTGAATACAATCACTGTGCAGAACACAATCTCAAGGTAAATTCATTACATGCTTAGATTGCCACTACTAGATACCTACCAATGATTTATCAGGAATCATCTGATATTAGCAATTCAATTTCATATTTTATTCATTTGTTTAATAATTGTTTATTTTTGCAGCATTTCCATTTGTCTTCTCTGGGGCTTATTCATCAAGCCAGGAGACGTTGAGACGTGAAAAAGGAAACCCCTTTGCATAGTTCACCTATGATGGACCATTCTCGACTTCTACATCATGAATGTCTACTATATATGGGCAATCACTGCTTCTTCAGATGTTTTAAGGCAGTGCTTTCCCAACTCAAAGAGTACAAGTTGTCTAGATTTTGCCAGTATCTCTATTGGAAATGAACTGGGAAATGCCTAAATCCTGGACTGTTGGAAAAGAACTGGGAAATGTCTAAACCCTGGAGTGTTGGAAAAGAACTGGGAAATGTCTAAACCCTGGACTGTTGGAAAAGAACTGGGAAATGTCTAAACCCTGGACTGTTGGAAAAGAACTGGGAAATGCCTAAACCCTGGACTGTTGGAAAAGAACTGGGAAATGTCTAAACCCTGGACAGTTGGAAAAGAACTGGGAAATGCCTAAACCCTGGACTTT
Source organism: Pelobates cultripes (assembly GCA_933207985.1). NCBI lineage: Eukaryota > Metazoa > Chordata > Amphibia > Anura > Pelobatidae > Pelobates > Pelobates cultripes. The sequence goes on along the minus strand of OW240920.1, from coordinate 29,722,767 downwards.
TGGAAAAGAACTGGGAAATGTCTAAACCCTGGAGTGTTGGAAAAGAACTGGGAAATGTCTAAACCCTGGACTGTTGGAAAAGAACTGGGAAATGCCTAAACTGGGACATGTCTAAACCCTGGACTGTTGGAAAAGAACTGGGAAATGTCTAAACCCTGGACTGTTGGAAAAGAACTGGGAAATGTCTGGGAAATGTCTAAACCCTGGACTGTTGGAAAAGAACTGGGAAAAGAACTGGGAAATGTCTAAACCCTGGACTGTTGGAAAAGAACTGGGAAATGCCTAAACTGGGACATGTCTAAACCCTGGACTGTTGGAAAAGAACTGGGAAATGTCTAAACCCTGGAGTGTTGGAAAAGAACTGGGAAATGTCTAAACCCTGGACTGTTGGAAATGCCTAAACCCTGGACTGTTGGAAAAGAACTGGGAAATGTCTAAACCCTGGAGTGTTGGAAAAGAACTGGGAAATGTCTAAACCCTGGACTGTTGGAAAAGAACTGGGAAATGCCTAAACTGGGACATGTCTAAACCCTGGACTGTTGGAAAAGAACTGGGAAATGTCTAAATCCTGGACTGTTGGAAAAGAACTGGGAAATGTCTGGGAAATGTCTAAACCCTGGACTGTTGGAAAAGAACTGGGAAAAGAACTGGGAAATGTCTAAACCCTGGACTGTTGGAAAAGAACTGGGAAATGCCTAAACTGGGACATGTCTAAACCCTGGACTGTTGGAAAAGAACTGGGAAATGTCTAAACCCTGGACTGTTGGAAAAGAACTGGGAAATGTCTAAACCCTGGAGTGTTGGAAAAGAACTGGGACATGTCTAAACCCTGGACTGTTGGAAAAGAACTGGGAAATGTCTAAACCCTGGAGTGTTGGAAAAGAACTGGGAAATGCCTAAACCCTGGACTGTTGGAAAAGAACTGGGACATGCCTAAAACCTGGACTGTTGGAAGAGAACTGGGAAATGCCTAAACACTGGACTGTTGGAAAAGAACTGGGAAATGTCTAAACCCTGGATTGTTGATGGGCCTTAAAGAAACACTCCTGCAGTTCACTGAAATAGTATGGCACAAGGAGTGCCCATTTCTATGTAAGTAGTCATGTCACTATTTAGCAGTCTTACCATTTTAACCCAGCATTGCAGGGTTTAGCTCACTGACTGGATCAGCCAATGTTCTCAGCCATTAAGCTGGTCCTGCACTGCATGGGTTAGCTCAGCAGAGCTACTGGAAGCTCCTAGCACCGGCTCTGATTTCCAGATGAGTGGAAGAGAGTATATTGCATGATGTAACCTACGTATGTCAAATTTTTAATAAACTATTTGACTACCTTCATAAGAGAGGGGAACAAGACACTTCTGGCACCATAAACACCATATCACACTGTAGTTCTTGGTGTGTTTTGTTAAGGACTGGATTGGGAACCACTCATTTAAAATCTACTCTGATTTTATTTCCAGGTTCATCATCAACTTGAATGATGCTAATTCTGGCATATTGCTCAGGTATGTGTTCATTACTTTGTGTCTTTTAATAAATCTAAATAAATCCCAAAAAAGCAACAATAAACCTTGGACATACACTATGACAAACCATTAGAGACTTGCTTAAATCTAGAGTTTCTGCTTTGCCTAAAGATAATTAGAAATGTTGGCAACTGCAGCAGACAGGTAAGAAAAATACAATTTTATATTAAACAAATATACTGTTTTAATGTGTTTTATTTATTGGTTTAATTCTCAATATAACCCATCTACTTTAAATGACATCATCTCAGCCAATATATTAATTGATTTGGTGTTATTGGAGAGAATCTAGTGCATGTATTCTGTACTTTATTCACATCAGGTGGATAAAACATATGACAGAGAACAAAAAATTTAAAAAAACTCTTTGTGTGCTAGTGACCCAAATAACAATAGTTGAGATACAACTCCTATAACTGAACCAATTATTTCCCACTGCAGGAAACAGTAGGCAATGCAGATACAAGCAACGTGAAGCTGACGCGAATCATTAGTATGGTACACGTGACCCAGTCAAGTTCATTAATGGGAGTTAAGGTTAATAATTACTGTAGCCCCTGTGTTACAGAGATAGAATGGGATTGTGGCCTTATCACATAAGATAAGACACATTTTTATATGGAATTTTAAGGAAAGACAATATGCTTTTGATGTTATCCTGGTAGTCATTTAATATATTTGTCCTTATCACTAGGCCCTTCTTGAAATTAAGTTAAAGTGCCACAAAACCAAACAAAAGATTAAAGGATAATGCTAAAAAAAAAAAGCAATATCACTTTCAACATTAAAAAAAGGATTTTTTCAGTATTGCTCCAGTGTATCAATAAGCACGGTGTAAAAAACAAAATTGAATTAACACATGTGAAGATTACATGCAATTTAACCTGTTCAGTGCCAGATGTGTTTCATGTATAGCCTTTCAGTGCATTTGGCACACCGTTGACACTAAAAGGGTTAAAATCATCTCACACTGGAAGGAAGGGGAAAGGGTGGAGACTAACTAATTCGTTATTTTGGCAACTGAATTAATTTCCTAACATAGACCATCCATCCAATACATGCAGGGCCATAATTACAATAATTATAGTAATACAGACATTTAGAAAATGAAATTCTGCCCAATAATCTATATATTCTATGGATTTGCTCCAATAGCCCATGGAAATAGTAAGAAGGCCCAGCTGTTCAGCAATTCGAGCTTTGAAGCACAGAGTCTCTTCTGCTTACTGCCCCCATGTTATTTGCCCTTAGCATCTCCCGAATTACACATTAGAGAATTTTTTTGCATGTTTTATTTTAGATCATGGAATGCATGCACATAGCATGTGTATATAAGTGCTGATCTGCATGTAGACATTTTAAACTATGTTTAACAATGAGTCTAATGTAAAACAAATGCCCATTCAAATATAGAAATGTGAGCAGCCATGGAAAGCATGTAATTGCTATGTTAACACTTCAAGTGCCAGATATGTTTGAGAAAATTAGTCCCATAAGACTTTGAGTGTTAAATGATGATGATGGATGTATAACCTTCTGACTATGTGGTCTACAGGGAGACAAGATATAAACCAGATGACCAATCAGAGCCAGAGGTCAGTAGGAATTTGTAAAGAGTGTAGCTGCAGTGTCTGGACTAAAAATCTGGAATGCCAAGATCTGAATACTTTGAGGACAATTAGAACAGTTCCTTAATATTTCATGTAATTTGTGCATTTGATTTCAGAGCTTTAAATGATAATTTAATTTCACTGCTTGGAACATTAGATGGTTCAGTTATTTGGTAGTGATCACAGAAAAAGAACATTCTAAATTCACATTTATGGGCTCATCTGATGCAACGAAACCCTACTCCTCTCACTCAGGACCAGAACTATGTCTTAAACGTCAACACATCAGTCATACACATAGCCAGTGGAGCAAATCTTAAATATCCCCATTTAGGCAAAGTTTATTTCCATAGTCAAAGCACCTTTCTTCTTGCCAGAGACACAGATTCTCCTGATTTGTTACTATTAGTCTACAATGGATATGAATTCCCTTCCCAAAGGGGAGAATAATGAAAAGGAGAGGGTGGGACACCCAAAAACTCTATTGCTTTGTACACATGTTTTGATCATTGAAGTACATAATATTATATAATTAATTATGCTGAATAAATAAAAAATGGTTTATTATCACGTGGCCTATTATATAATTTTCACATCTATTTACATTAGGTAGGCATGACTCAGTAAATAAATTGGTTCCAATTTCAGATTCTAATGTTTATAACCTATGCTAAGAAGACTGTTCATCTTCTGAATTAAACTTAAAGTGATACTCAAGGCACCAAAACAACTTTATCTAAATTAAGTTGCTATGGTGACAGGAGGCCCCCGGCGGCACTCTAACCTCAGGGGGTTAATCCGCTCTTGAATGGTGGGCAGGGGCACCGCTGATTGGCTCTCAACCAATCAGTGACTGCCCATTTCACTAAACTGGCTTGGAAAGAAATGTACCATTTCCAAGTTAGTTTTGTGAATGGGAAGTCACTGTTTGACTGAGAGCGTCATTTGACCGCTCTCAGCCTATCAGATGCTCCCCTGCCTGTAAGTGAAATTTCAGAAGCTGGATGCCGTCTGAGGGGGGAGTGGACATTGCCGTTGGATGCAACTGTTTAAAAATGGTTTAACCCCTTGAGAAAAGGGTGCCCTGGGGGCCTCCTCGCACCATAACAACCTCATTGATTTGTCCATTTAAGAATGAGGTGGCCAAATTTACAATGGAGAGCTGGACATTTACCTGGTCTCCTACTTTTGGAGCTGGTTCTTTCTTTCTCTTTCTCTCTCTCTCTTTCATTCCATATGCCTGTCCATCTATTCACTTCCCATCCTATTGCCTATTTCCATGAGTTCTACATTTTAGAGCCGCTGTTAGAACTGCTAGTTATTTTATGCTTCGTCTTTTCTATATATGTGTAAAAATATTTCATTATATTTTATGCCAGAAATTGATTTAGAGGTATTCATTTCAAGTGTCAGTGAAAGTATAGATTAAAAATGCAGGTGTTCTTTAAATGCCAACTATTGGCACTAACAGCAAGCTCTGATCACATTTCACAAAGTGCTTTGTGTAATAGCCTTGTAATGATGCGGATTACAAACATCAAGCATGTGTGGGATGCAGGATGCAATTCATCTCATACAAAGTCTATATTTAAAGGCTAATGTATGGCTTCTAGAAAATAGGCTTCTAGCAAATACCTACAGTGGGGTATCGAAAATAAGACAATTCCAAACCTGTATTGTCCAACAGTCACATGAAAAAGACATGAAACAAACAGATTATGAAATTATAGTAAAGCAATGGTGTCTGTATGCAGTTTTAAAAGCAAGGAGCCCCTAATGTCATGGTTCACTGATTCTGGTATTAATATTGATTGCATGCATTCCCGGAAGGAAAATATTACTGACAAAAAGCAAAAGGTTGAAAACATATATATGCAGTAAGCAGCCCTTAAGCAGATCTTTTCCCTCTCTGTACTGTGAAGCAGAATGCTCAGAAATGAAGCACTCCTGATGGACACTACAGGCACGAAATCAACTCTAGCTTAATTAATCAGTGTCGGTGTATAGTTCATGCTCCTGCAGTCTCACTGCTCAATTATCTGCCACTTAGGAGTTGTCACTGTTTTTAACAGCCCTAGCCACACCTCTCAGCATGTGAATTGTACAGTCTTTCTAAGCACTTCCCGTAAAGAGACATGCCATGTTTAAACTTCCTTTATTGCACAGTCTGTTTAATTTTGAATTTCAGATCTCATACTCTGTTAATAGTCTTCAAGACCTGGCATAAATGTGGTCTGGCAGGAGGTTCCTGAATATGATTAAAGTTCAATTTAAGTGGCAGGAGAAAAAAAACCTTCTAAAGCAAGTTAACATCTGACTGAAAATGAAACCATTTTTTCATGCGGGTTGTGGAGGTATGGCTAGGGCTGCATAAACAGAAACAAAAGTGAATTAACTCCTAAATGGCAGTGAATTGAGCAGTGAGACTGCAGGAGCTAACGATGATTTGGTGACTGTAGTGTCCTTTTAAGCTAGTATGTTGAAAGGTTGGATTATTCCGAGAGAATCCAGTACAGAAGAACATTGTGAAAACTGACTTCTTCAGGATAATAACAAAAAAAAAATATTTTTGAGTCACTTACAATAGAGTGAATTGTTAGTAATTCACCAAAGAATTGCTAATAACAAGCCAAAACAAGCATATTGGAATAAACTAATCTCCAAATCCTTTGTATATTTCCTGATAATTCACAGTTTAGCAAATGAACCTGTATAATCTGTAGCAGGGAATAGTTCACTAATGGTCAATCTTAGAATGCATGGAGTTCTTAGATTATTGTTTCTTGTCCAGAGAGTCAGAGCCCCCATATTATTTTAATAAGGTCTTGAAATGTATCTAAATTCACAGACTGCAGTAATCCATGTCAAGCCTCATAATCCAGAGACTCTGTATATGCTATAATATTCTGCAGTACAGAGACCCATGTGTACGTATGTCTATGTATAGAACATAGCATGCATACAATTGCCTTCACTGGCATTGGTGCCAATTAAAAAAAAAACACCATACTGCAGTTTCTATTTTTTTTTTTCATACTGATGGCATAGTTGTATTTGAATCAGAGAGGAAATCATGAGAAATACAGAAATTCTAAACAGAAGCTACAAGCTTTGAGCCAAGAACAAAGCTATGCCAATGCTCGGAGTAACTGGCTAGTGATTTATCACTATGTGCCCTTGTGCAGCTAGAATTAAATTGAGCCATGTTTATGAAAAGGAGCAAGGAGATTTCCACTGTGCAGATTTTGAATGGATCATTTCATCTTATTTAATGAAGAATGAACAGCTTTTGTATGCTGATGATTATTTTCTAGAACACCAAATATTTTGTGCCAGTCCAAATTTCAGAAAAGTCTATTGTGCATTAGAGTACCTTTCTTCAGGTAGTTATATTTTTTCCCCTCCAAAGCTTGTGCTCCTGGCAAATTTCACATACCAATTAAACAAACTGCTTAACAGTCTTGCTTGAATCTGGTTAAGCTTACACTGCAGCTATTGAATAAAAGATGTATTCATTGAATGCATATTATATTCACCGTCCGCAATGTGTTGTTCTGAGTCTAAGTTAGAACAAATCCAAAAGGTGGAGCAATTTAATAAATTCAAACTTGCATATTAGCTTATCCAAAAATTAAGAACACCAAAGACAGTGATACACACTCTGCATGTTCCCACGGCAAATAGCAAGTATCAAGCACTGAAACCTACATTATTGAGTCACATATTACAGTGAGCAAGATTTGTGTTGGGAGCAATGAGATTACAGGCTTCTACTCTGTGAACCGAGCGTCTTTGCTTTTGCACGTACAGTTTCAGATAGATCACTATTTTTTAAAGGTGACATGCCATAAACGTGGTTAGACCCAAATAAAGAAAAGGCAGTTATTAAACGCTGTGGCTTGCTGGGGTTAGAAATTGAAAGTGACCTTGTTTGATAAATATCCTTTAGATCCCTATTAAGTGGAAATTTGAATAGAAAGGTTTATCTGTAATAAAGTGGTATTTGACCTGGACAAGTCATTATCAGAAGGCACTAGCATATCAATGAATATTAATATCTGTCTTTTTATTCTTCAGAAGGGTAAAACACCCAAGACATATACGTTTTTCAGGTCCTTTTTTGTATTTGTGTTTTAATTTTTTACTTTGTTTTGTCAGTAAAAGTTCCCAGGTTGTCATTGTCCTCAACAGAAGAGGTGTCTCCCATACCATTGCTACATAACAGCTGATGATCCAAGTGTTGATTTTTGTTTTGATAATACGTTAAAAATGAATATTTTCTTAATATGTTTGACCTTTTAAATTATGCACCGAGAGAAGTTAGCTGGAAAAGAATGGATAGAATTGATAAAAATAAAAATTAAACACATTTTTGTCCCAGTCCAGCCCTGGTGTTAGGTGCTCATTATGTGCAGCGAGCATGCTCTTACAACATCCACAGGCCACATTTGCAAAACATGCATAATTTAGTCTTTAATTTTCAGATTCTTAAAAGTATCATGAATGCATCCAATTTGTCTGTTGATTTGCCTCTATCCAAAATCTAAAGAAGCCACAACGTGATCAGAAAACATAATTGGTAAGGGAATATGTGAGTATTATTTTTTTTTTTAGGTCATCATGTGTCCTTTTTTATAATTTCTTTGTCTTATCTGCAGAAAAGCTTCAAAACAGCTGTGATTGCACCAATCGAAACTCACTATTCTAACCTGTCATTGGAAGCGTATATATGTGTGTCTAAGAGACATTATTGGCGTTTCACTAATAACCTTTCGTCTGCTGTTGATAAGAATATTTCAGCACTCCAATGAACCTTGTTGATCCCAAAACAACAGAATCTGTGACTAGAATAACAAGGAATGAATCAAACAGACAGGAGTGCAACAGGGCATTTTATAAAATACCATAGCATAGCAGGTGTTACTGATAACCTCTTTATCATACATACTGAATTACTTATCTATAATTTCTTCATCTGAGTTATATTTGGTATGTTATGAGAGGCTAAGTTTGCAACATATTTTGTAGCATCGTTTAATCGAGAAGACTGTAACCCCTATTAAACAGAAAGCAATGCGTGTGTACTAATTTGTTTTGGCATTTCCTGTTTCTGTTTGTTGGATGCGTCTGGCACATGTCTATGTGTTTATTCATACACAGGCCGAATGGTGTCAGGAAAGCCAGAAACACATAGTGGTTTCGGTCTCACATAAAATGACCAAAATAATTTAGAATTTAGGACACAATAGCCAAACTGACAAACCTTTCCAGCTTAACCGTTAAAAAAACACTTTGGCACCATAACAACTTTATTGGAATTAATTTGTTATAGTTCCAGGAGGTCCCTGGCGACTGCTTACCTTTAAGGGATAAACCATTCACGAATGGATGACCCCAGAGTCCAGTATCCAGCACGTAGTTTATACAGAGAAATACAAAAACCTGCCGTACATACGACTACTTGTATATTAGGGTATAATGTAGAAAAGTGTCCTATCTTATATTTTTAGGCTTTTAAGAGTATATTTTTGTATATTTATATTGTGTGTACTTGTTTTGGAATGTAATCATACCAAGCAAAAAATATGTTTTTTGATGTTTAGCACCAAAGCCCTTATTTTCTATCATATACTACGGCATCCCATTAATGTCTCATTCTAAAGCTCTACGCTCAATTTCCCAATTACAATGATGAATCCATGTCCTTTTGCCTAAAGCGGAAATGACAGAAATAGTCTCAGGATCACAGGGTCATATAATGAAAAGGACAACATACTTTCATCAATCTAAGGTCAGCCGAATAAGCCAGTACATTAATTAAATGGTAAAAAAAAATCTAACATCTGTAGCGTCAATTATACTACTGATAAAAGGTTTTTATGACACATTGTTTGTAATTGCACATTGCATTACTATCTTAATGAAGATAAAAAAAAAAAAAAAAGTATTAAAGGGAAAAAGGCTATGGTAGTTAAGGCAACTGAAATTCAAATACAGGTGATTGAGTGTTGATTCAAGAAAAATAATGTCCCCAGTGACTATTTGTCATTTGATGTTTAACTAGTCAAAAGTATTTCATTTTTGCATACAGACTAGCACCTGCTGCTAATGATGAGCCTATGCAGTGTATTCACAAGCCGTGTCCATCTCTGTGTTTGGGAGACACACAATGTCAACATCAGGCCAAACAGCAATATCCTATCTCAATTGATGGAGAAAATGTTTTGTGTGATATTTTTACGTGTAATTCTACGGGGCATATTCACTAAACAGTAAAACACTTAGCAAAACATTAAAGCTTTCTGGTCAAGTTAGAAAAAATGTTTTACATTCAAATGTTTTTACATTCTAGCTTCTTGGAATACAAATTGCAAGAACGTCAACAACCCACTACAGGTGACTGTTTAGTGGATACATGCTTTATTTTTTATTTTGTGCTAAAAAAAAAAAATACAATGCAAATCATTTACAGAACTATTCAGGAAAAATAATGGTAGGTTTACTCGTCTTAAAACACAACAGCTTTTTGGTTTTATTATACACGGGGTCTCTGGAACACAATTTTAGTGCTGGCTTGGTAATCAAATTGCACAATGAAATATCTGTCTCGGAAAACAACTATGAGTCAGCTACTCACTAGATAGCACAACTTGATTATGAGAGGGTTAAAAATAGTGATTTTACTGTTACAATTATAGCAATTTACTATAGCACTACAACACCAACTCCCAATTTATTCCTGCAAACTGGGCTGAAGCATGATGGCAGTTCAGTTATTAATTATATTTTTCAAAAACTAGCAGAGCCTCCTGGATCCCACCCACCTTAGAGGCAGGTATATGGCTGCCTCTCTGTGTTCCCTCAAATACACCCTGTGAAGAGATAATATAGGCAATATTCTCTCACACAGAAGTACATGGAACAGTGTGTTTGGCTCAACAGCCTAGCCAACCACATTATCTGCCTCCCAACATTCACAATTTTTGTTAAGCAGTGACAATTTCAGGGTCCTGTTCTTTGTTCCCTGATATTCTACTTTTGGGGACACTATCAAAATCTCTACAAAAAGCATGATGTAAGTGCTTTATTATACATGCTCACACAACCCTGAGGGTCCCAGGACTCGGCTGAGAGCACTGAAACAGTGCTGCCTGCATGGTCTGTCCTTGGTGGTCCGACTGCATTCACAACAGACTGACCTGCCAGTTCTCTGGGTGGCCGTGTCCCCTTTCAGGGTGGGTTTGTCCCTTTAGCGGTACCTGTGATGTGATTCATTGGACATGGCCCACCCCCGGTTACCTTGTCCACCAGAGTTCCGCTTCATGTGATGCCGATGTCGGAGTGTATGGCATTGTTTCTTAATGTTAAAGAGATTTTATGACACAAACAGTAGACATATACATTATCATTTGATAAGAGCATTTGTCTCTCCATATTATAAACCAAAATCCATCAGGATAGGTGGCAAAACACACACGATTGTTTTCCTCAGTGAATATACCCCTAACCAAACTAGCACTGTAGCTGTAATTTTACTGACAATGCAATGTATAAAGATGATATGCAAGCTAGTACAGGTATTTGTCAGAAGTAGTTCTTTCCATTAGTTGATATCCTGAAGGATCATGACTCCAGTATAGGCTAATTGGCCTAATTAGGCCTATGCCTGGAAGACGAACACGTAGGTAATAACGTAATACCTTTGCTAGGTGGATATCTAGTGTTCATGCAAAATCTTTACATTTTTCTTGTCCAGTGTAATGTGAAATCTTGACCTTCAAATCTGCAGTACCAGCAGAAGTGTCAAAACATTTGAGATGAATTGGTACAGAGATCAATGTCTGAGAAAGTAAAAAGAAAATGTCACCCACAGAGAGACTGATATTATTATCTGTGTTATTGAGAGGGATGCATAATACTGTTTAAAACAAAATAGTTACGCAATTGGTTACATGATGTGTGCAAACATTTGAGGTGATTTCTGACAGTCCTGATGAGCAGTACTAAATAGCTCCTTATTAGTCTAAAATATAAGCACGTAGTAGAAATGATTAAAGATACTGGATAGAACATGGCATCAGCAAACTCTCACAAGATCCAGAACATCATCTTATTTAACCCCTTAAGGACCCAACGTCTGGAATAAAAGGGAATCATGATGGAATATTTCTGTCATGTGTCCTTAACCCCTTAAGGACCAAACTTCTGGAAGAAAAGGGAATCATGACATGTCACACATGTCATGTGTCCTTAAGGGGTTAAAGAGTTAAACAATGTGCTAAGGGTTTATTAACTAAACAGTGAATTGCAAAGTACTGAAGAAACACGTTGCAAAACTAATGAAATTCGAAAAGTTAATTCTGATTCTCAATAAAATTAATCATGTTTTTTTTTTCCAAAATGACCCTTCAGGTTGTTTTTTTATTTATTATTTTGACATTGAATACAAGCCCTACCCTGGTATCTAATTGAAATGAATCATATGCCCATGATTGTAAATGCACATGCATCCCTCCAAACACTGAAAGGTGTGAGATTGGGCTGGGTGGGTGTCCTGAGAGGGAGAGTCCACAGTGATGTAACTTGCTTTGTAAAGGACAGCCCCAACCCGCTCACTAAAATGGGCCTATCTGGCCAGCCCCCAACCTGCACAAAAATTGCAGAGTGCTGCTAAAGTGGTTTCTGCTGGGTCCTAGTGCCGATGCACAGAGCGAGTACTTCTAATGATGTCAAGATACCAAAGCACAGTCCCCTGTTGTGCTTGGACAAGGAACATTGGTGGAAATAAATCGGGATGGTGGGACAGGACCGCAAAATCGTGGCTGTCCTATCAAAATCTGGACTGTTGGGAAGCCTAGACATGCATGCAGCATTTTATTGAAGAAAAAAAACTTACTGGGACAGAATAATTGATCAACTGAACCACAAAGCAATATGTATAGTGTATTTGAGGCTATCCTTGAGGCCCAATGGTATATTAGGCCATCAACATGTCCCACAGTAATGTGCAATGTGCATGCAAGTATCAAAGTAGTGTACAGATATAACACTGATCTGCCATATATTCACTTCCATGCATGTGCACTCCTTGTTCACCAAGTATCATACCATGGACAAAAGCAGATCTATGTATGTATCATGGACAAAAAAGGAGCACACACAGGGTTATTCACTAAATCGTGAATTGTTAGGAAATGAAAAGTAATTTCAACTTTTTATCCAAAAATGGACTAGTTGGAAAAAGACATGAACTGGAGATGTTTCTAAGTTTGGCTACTGTGACCTAAAATTGGGATTTCACTTACCATTTATTCTCTACTTACCTGACTAATAACCCTGGGGATGCATGGTAGGCAAAATGTATGTATGAAATAAATAGAATTATACAGGTTCCTACCATTTTAAGCATGAAAAAGTCATTTCGAGACCATAAAAACAATAAATAAAGCTTTTATAAAGAACTGTCCTTGGTCTTATAAAATGCCATTTTGCACTCTACTAAACACAATTTTGCATTTGAATATACATGAATGACAAACTGAGCTGTTTTATATGAATCTGTTGAAATGTTAAAATCAGTTCTAATCAGTCAGTGCGTTTCACTCAGCAAGAGGAGACGAGCTGTACTTTACATACATATAACTATCAGGGAAGTGAAGAAAAACCAAGAATAATAGTCTTTCATTATAGCAAACCTGCTATTATAACTATTGTTACCCAATGGCACAGTAACTCGACCTTACATTTAATGGCTTGGGCAAAATGAGAAGAAAACCGAGGAACATTTGAAAAAGCCACAGGGCTCAGCAGGTATAAGACTTCTGAAAGCTAATTGTCTTTGGTCTGCATTTTAGCCATGTGGATTTGAATGGAGATGAATAGAACTCTTCAGCCCTGGGTTTAATTACTTGTGTATTTAATAAGTACTCAGTTATCAATTATTACAGGTGCCTATTTCGCAAACACTTCAAGAAGACATGATCGCTATGATTTATTGCGATACAGTGGTGCACCAACGTCTTGGAGGTAGTTAGTCATTTGCAGTGAGTAATGCTTCATTTTTGCTTATCTGTATCTGCTTCCTCTGCCTCTTGCCAAGGCAATATTTCTTACTATGATATTGTTTCATCAAGGAATCGTCTTCTATCACTAACAAGAAAACATCCTTATAGTATTATTTTTACTAAAATATTTTATAGTATTATAAGACATGGCCATACTCTTAAAGACACACACACACACACACTCTATGTTCAAATACGTAATGGCATGGGCCTTATTGTTCTCAAAATTAAAGGGATTCTCCAGTGCCAGGAAAACATTTTTGTTTTCCTGGCACTGCAGTGCTCCTCTCCCTCCCACCCCCCATCCCAAGTTACTGAAGGGGTTAAAACCCCTTCAGTGACTTACCTGACTCCAGCGCTGATGTCCCTTGGTGCTGGTGAGGCTCTGCCTATTCTCCGCCTTCTCTCCGCCTACTCTCCTCCCCCACCGACGTCAGCCGGAGGGGGAGACCTAATACGCAAGCGCGGCAATTGCCACCCATGCGCATTAGACCTCCCCATAGGAAAGCATTATTCAATGCTTTCCTATGGGGATTTCGGCGACGCTGGAGTTCCTCACATAGCTTGAGGACGTTCAGCGTCGTATAACACACTTTTCGTGTTCTAAGAACATGGAAATCCCTCTAGTGGTTGTCTGATAGACATCCACTAGAGGAGGACTTAACCCTTCAAGGTAAATATTGCAGTTTACGAAAACTGCAATAATTACACTTGCAGGGTTAAGGGTAGTGGGAGTTGGCACCTAGACCACTCCAATGGGCAGAAGTAGTCTGGGTGCCTGGAGTATTCTTTTAAATACTGAGGAGCCAGCGTTTATTGAACTAACTATTATATAATAAAATAAAACCTACAACAGCTACATGAAGGCTGTTGAAGCTTATACAATGAACCAGTGGTTAATCCAGACTATATAACAACCCTGAGTTTAAATAACTAAAAAAACAAACAGTTCCTTAATCAAATAAAATGAAGCATAATTATGCTACTTTGGGGCATGAATCTAAAACTAGCAGTAAGCACTGAATTTGCACTTAATTTACACAGTAAATAGCAATAAACACAGAAATTTGCATCATTTCCCCAGTATGGGATATACAATATTAAACATGTTAAATCCACTTTGGCTAGACCAGAGAACTTTTTAATCCTATGGAAACATTCATTATTTTTAAATATTTAAAACAAAACATAACATGAAAATATGCTATCTCTGCATACAAAAAGAGGTGATAAATTGTCAATAATTGCAATGCATGCCTGCTGCACTTATGTTTGAAAAATCTTGCGTTTATATCTTCTTTTTTTCTGTGGCTTTTATTTTTTGTTTCTTATATATTTTTAATTGGGTGCAGCTACTTTGTGAAAGATTCTTCTGAAAAGTTTACCAAATGTCATCAGCCATCATATTCCAAGAAGTCTCTTTCATTAGTAGATTTTGATAATATTCACACCACTAACAGCATAAGCACACACCTCAAACTGGAACACAAATTATGATACACCATTGCATGCTCTGTTTCTGTAACTTATCTGCTGAGTGCTGGTGGAGAGTTATAAAAAATAGCCCTCCTACCCCCACCTTACAAAATTATAAAGTATCCCATTCACTATATGGCCAAACAAAAATGATGTCCAAATTCCTATTCCTTATGTTACTTGCCCTTGCAAATGATGTGGAGTCTAACCCTGGTCCCCCAGCTAATTCTAGTCCTAATCTCCCCACTAAAAAAGGCCTCTCTTTTGTGCACTGCAACATCCGTAGTTTACTCCCTAAACTGGATGCACTGCAAGCCTGGTGTTCCCATTACAAACCAAAAATCATTGTGCTCTCAGAATCATGGTTAACTACTAAAATACCAGACACCGCCATTGCAATACAGGGGTATTCATGTTTTACAAATGACAGAGCAAAGAGAGGAGGAGGCATTGTTATTTATGTTGACAATTCCATAAAGTTTACCCCTTTACAAAACCTTAGTCCTGCTGCCACCTTTGATTTCCTTTCTGGCACAATTGAGATCCTGTGCAGTAAATCCATCATTGTTGCAGGAATCTACTGCCCACCTAGCTCCCCTGTGCATTCCCTATCTGACATAGCCCATCTCCTTTGTGAAACCATAGCTCAAAACCCAAAAAGTGAACTGTTGGTCTTTGGAGATTTTAATATTGATTGGCTGAATCCTAAAAATAATCGTTCTTGCACGCTGTTTAAGACTTTGCAGCTAACGCAATTAATCTCCTCCCCTGCTCGCATAAACATTAAAAGCCATAACCATACCCTGCTAGATTGGATTCTCTCCACTTCTCCTGATAGAATCCAGGAGGCTGGTGTTCTCGCAAACACTTTCAGTGATCACTGTTTAGTGTACTGCGTGTGCAAAATAAAGGTTACTAAATCCTCTCCCAAGGTTAAAATAACTAGGTCCTTCAAAAAATTTAATCTTGTATCCTTTCTAAATGACATCAAGAACCTCCCATGGCACAGATTACACATTATCCCAGATCTAGACTGTGCTGTTGAATTCTTTCAGTCTGAACTCCTACAAATTTGGAATTTGCATGCCCCGCTGCGTAAGGTGAGGGTAAAAGGAGCATATATGAACTGGATCACAGCTGACCTCATCCAAATGTACCAGTTTCGGGATTCTTTGTGGTCAAAGTTTAAGCGTACTGGCTCTATGAATGATCACTGTGCATATAGACAATGGCAAAATATATGCACAAAACAGACAAAATTGGCCAAGGCCCAATATTTCTATGAAAATCTGAAAAATAACATCTCAAGCCCTGGAAACTTTTGGAGAGATAAATAAACTACAAGCTCCCCCAATCCACTCCCAACCCTCCACTGTCAAAGTGGATAACCAAACCCTGCAACTTCCCTTAGATGTAGCAAATGCCTTTAACAATTATTTTGTCGGATGTTCTACTGCCCTGATTGGCAAGCTAATAAATGATACGCAGCCTGAAACTACAAATGTGGATTAGGTCCCACTAAATTTGCAAAGGTCCAATATAGACAAGTTCATTTTTAGACCTGTACCTGTTAGTGTCATTAAAAAACATCTTTATAATCTAAAAATGAAAAACCAGTCCGGACCTGATCAAATCCCAGCAATGCTGTTGAAGCTCAGTGCGTCGGCAATTGCTAAACCCGTCGCAACTCTAATTAACGAATCCTTGGTGTCTGGCTACATACCCAAACTTTGGAAGACTGCGAGAGTAGTGCCTATCCATAAAAGTGGTGACACTTTGTATAGTTTCTAACTATAGCCCAATATCATTGCTCCTGGTATTGTCAAAAATCTTAGAAAAATGTGTCCATACGCAGCTATGTGAGTACTACCAACAATCAAACTATCTGACCCTTGATCAATCGGGCTTTCGCCAGAATCACTCCACTACAACTGCCCTCTTAAAAGTTTGCAATGACATCCAAACTGGCATGGATCAAGGAGACCTAACTGGAGCCATTTTCCTTGATTTTGCTAAGGCCTTTGACACAGTAGACCACGACATTCTACTGCACAAACTCAAAAACTCAGGTATTGGTGATCATTCGCTAACCTGGTTTTGATCATATATATTGGATCGCTCGCATTATGTGCGAGCGATCCAATACATATGTTTAAGGGTAACATTATCCAAAACTAGTTTAAGGGTAACATTATCAATAATCATCTTTATGAGAAGACATTTAATAGGAATACAAACATATCTTGCTAACAGTACAGTGTTCTCCTCTTTATTTAGATTCAGGCCATCCTAAATCTAAATAAATATTGGTAAAAAAAATGCTGTCCTTACCTTGTCAAGCACCAATATCGAGTGTTTGCAGCCACTTGACCTGCCTCCCAAGGTGTCATGCCAATTCTTCTAAAAGTCCAATCCAATGCTCATCATAGAGGTTGCAACTGCAACGCTCCTATTTGGGGTTAGCTGTGAGAACCAAGATTGACTGGGTTCTCACAGTGGAAGCGACTCTAGTGTCTGTAGGATAGGCAGCCACCAGAGGCAAATTTAACCCTGCAATTTAAGCATTGCTGTATCTACTAAACAGGAACTAAACTACCACTGCATCTAGACTATTTTATTGAGATGGTGTTGTCTGGGTGTCTTAGTGATTCTTTAAATATTCACCTGGAAAGATAACCTAGGTCAGGTGGACAAGTCTGAAAATAAGCAACAATACGTTTTATACTGTGAACTGTTAGCTCAGAGAGTAGGTCACTGTACAGCAGACCAAAATAATGAACTGTCAAAACCCAAGTCTCTGGGGCAAATCTTGAGAGTCCCCAGGATATGACAATGAACCTACTGCATTTGGCGTGTAATATGACATTAAACAAAAGCACTGTAAGCATTCCGTTGCAATTTTATGATAGATTAGCATGTCACAGTCAATTTAGAATCATAAAGTGCCAGAAACAAATGAGAAATTGTAAAAATGATATAAAGTTGAATTGAAGACAGTGGGACAGAAATGCTGTTAGTCTTGAGATGTAATCTGATTAAACATTAATGTTTTTAATGATTGATAAATAGAACAATTAGAAAAATTGATATGAAAATCCAGGGCATCACACTGTGATCGCTTCAACAATTTACTGTGTATAATGTGCATATTGCAGCTGCGGACTAATAAATATTTGATCTGTCTTTTTTCTGGTTTTCTTTTTTTATCTTTTTTCTTTTATTGCTAAAATTTAGCATTTCTTAAATGCTTGCACAATGCCTTCCCTTAGCATGCCTCAACAGCCTTTCACTAGTTGGACATCATGAGAGTTGAAGTCTCATAAAATTAAAGAGCGTATATTAGTATTTTTTTTTTATTTATTTCCAGCCTGTTATCTATCTACCACTACTTTAAACAAAGTGAAATACTTAACCCCTTAAAGACCAGCGACATTCCTTGTTCCCATTACAATGTATTTATAAACGATAATATACCGGCGAGCAATGCACTGCTTGTGTTGTGTTGGCAGCTCTATACAGCCCTGCTGTCATTTATTTAGTGAGCCCTGCTGTCATTTTTTGTGATACATTCCATTTTAAAGGATCTTTAAGGACCAGTCCGCTATGAGAATGCAGAACATCAATGATCTCTAAGGGGTAAATGTTCCCTCTACAAGGGAACAATACATTTTTAATGCTATAATAAATATTAATAAGCAGTGATATGAAGTGGTCTTGGTGCCTGGAGTCTCTATATGCAGTGTTTTGCTACGAAATGTAGCAGGCAGAAGTTAACCCCTTGCAACCAGAGGTGTAACTTCTGCCAGGCCGAAACAAGTGTCCTGAGCTTGCTAATATCAGGTCTGTGCAAGTTTTGATGCACAGACACTCATTGATTGACCAGCTGACACTCTCAGTCAATCAGGCCAACCCACTTCACAGTGTTTTAGCTGGGAATGTGTAAAGTGATAATATTTTTATTTTAAATAATTTTTATGCATTTTTTTTGTCCCAATTTTTAATCTTCTATATAATGCATGAATAAAATATTGGATCAAAATTTGTATGATAATTCTTTTAATATTCTATATGGTATTTTATTATGCATATGGGTTTATTATATGAGAGAAGAGAGAGCAGTCAATACTAACATAAAGATTCATGAGTGTTCAACGGTTCACCTAAATCACTTGAGTGTGGAGTAATGGTTATGTAATCAAACAATGAAATTTCATTGGTTGGATCAACCTGATTGGATTTCCACCTTCCTTTAGTACAATATTTTCAGTAGCGTATGTATCAAGTTACATATAATTAGTTACATTTACAAATATTTATATAGCAGCAACATATTCCTCAGAGCTGTATAATAGATTTAAAAAAAAGTTAAACAATGCATTCAAAGAAAACATGTGTGGCATACAGGGACAGTAGGTGATGAGGGTCCTGCTCACTCGAGTTTACACTCCAAGTCCTTATTTTGGTGTATTCATGCAGTTTTTGAATATACTATTGTTGTGTGTTTTATGAATTGAGCTTTGCATTTCAAGTAACAATGTTTTGTTTGCATTAATGTGACAGCACACACACTTCAAATAATTCAGCCCAGTCAAGGACTGTCTAAGTTGATTGCAAAGCGTCTCAAACTTGGGCCCTGTGTACTCCTTTTTGAAAGGTCAAGGGTTATGATTACATTGATGATTGCAATGGGAATAAAAGTGCAGCACTTATTTGATATTTTTAAGTAATGTATTCTGCAATAACAAATTCTCCTGCACGTAGTAATCAACACAGAATAACATTAAATCCTGATTGTGTGACAATTGCATAATAACAGAATCTATAATTTGCTGCAGGTTTATACAGAATATATATATATATATATACACACACACACATACATACATACATACATACATAGACATGCATACAAAGGCACATTTTTTACAGAATACAGTGCAGTAAACAAAACAATAACAGTAAACAAAAATAAACATCCAGTCAATACTGGTTGTACAGGCAAAAAAACAAACAAAACAAAAAAAGCACATCAACAAGAGAATACAAAGATGTGAGATAAAAGTCACTCAAAATCGCATTCTTTACAACATTGATGAGCAAAAAACATTCTCTTTTTCACTCACACACAAAATTATATTCATGGCGTGTCTGTGCTGTTTTTGTTTTACTAATGTGTATGGTTGATATCTAACTCCGAAATATTTGAACGTAGTCTATTTAAAATGCATCTAGGTTAAATAATAAATTTGAGATTTATTGTTAGCATGTTCCGTTAAAGTACGGACTAAAGCGATGGAGGCATGGGGTCCACAGCATATGTATATATTTCGGGCGCGCAATGGAGCAAAATAACTTAAAAGTCATATCGAGTCTGCTGGTTTCTCCAGTGTGTACAATCCCTGCACCTGCAAACGAAACTTTCAGGTTTGCAATTTCAGCAATCTTTAAACTTTCATTTAAATATGTACTTCATCTGTCTCCCACTGTGGCATAACTGCTCGCCCTACAGGGTGGCTGCCATTTTAAATACAGCCATGAAGCCACCTGCAAGGACCAAGCACTAACAGACTGATTTTGAACACATTTAAGTTCCCTGTACATTGCACAATAGTTCCACCACTTAATCCCAGACTATAATGCTCGCAGCCATAAACACACCTGAACGCATTTAAGACCGTCTAAAAAGATAATTCCTGCATTATGGCTGGTATGAGCGTTGCACTAAAACATTGGAATATTCTTTCACATTTTGCTTTATGATTTATTTATTTTTTAATGAATAACGGAAATGACACATCCTGTACATAAATATATATGTTAATCATCACACACGGATTTCAGTCTTCCAGATCATCAAATAAACTGGTAATTTTGCATGGATACGAGAGAAATAAGGGAAAGGTCAAACTTGCATAATTATCTTCACTCGGCATGTACTTTTAACATAATTTAGGATATTTAACCCATACACGCAGCACTTGGCGCAAGGATGACCTTGTTTGACTGCCCTTTCATGCTGCACATAACCATAAATGTACCCACCTACCTTAGTACTGTATGCATAATGTACATACCCACCAGTCGGTCTTGACCCTACTATCCCTTACCTTTGCCTGAAACATTTGCAGGTCTGACACACACACACACACACAAACAAATGTTTTGAGCTTGTGATTTTTGCTAACATCTAGTGCCTAATTTGTTGTCATGACTCACTAGCTGGGAACTCAGCTACTTTGCGGGAGGAACTTGTTTATCATGAAGTAATGGGATTTACCCTTACAATGAAAGAGTAAATAACACAATTCTAAAATATTAATGTGTATATATCTAAACACCTTTGAACACATATGTGCAGCAAGTTTTCTTCTTTTTTTAATAATATTATTTTAATGGCTCCTGCGAAATTATATCAGCAGATATTAAATGAAATATTTCAGCTGTATTAGAATGTATTCATCATTTTGATGAATGAGCACATTACACAAGTGATAAATATTTATATAAAAGAACAATTGTTTATTTAAAAAAAATGCAAAGTCGGACCTCCCAACTGTCCCACTTTTGTGGGACAGCCTCTATTTTAGGGTCTGGTCCCACTGGTGTACCGCATCCAGGAACATAGGGGAACTGTCCTCAGGCAGTTGTGCTTGTGCTACACAGAGGCACAAGGACCATGCGTAGAGTGCATCACCAGTGCTCTCTGCATGGTACTGTAAGTAGGTAGCCATCCAGTAGGCTGTTTGTCAATTTGTGATGCATGATTCGTTCCTGATGGACCATCTACCCTTCCCGATTTTATGCCTCCCAATGTTGGAAGGTATGTACATTTAAAGAAAAAAATCACTTGCAGATTAAGTGATTTACCGATCTTATGTTTGTTTACTTTGTGTCACCACAACTCAATGCTTAGTGAATAACCCTCTTGAGATCTTCGAAGAAGAAACAACAAACAATGACATTTTAGGATGTCATGTGAATCAAATATCTTAAATTGGAAAATTCAGCTGAGAGTCGCTGCTTAAGGCTTGTTCGAGCCTGGCCACAGAGGCCTCATTGTTTACATACAATGAGGATTGATACATGTACATAAATCATTATTTGTACGTCCTTGACACGCTCTAGAAAACCAGACAACTAATCACAATAAAATGTATCTTTGCGAAGGAAAAACACCATTAAAAAAGTTTCAAACTAGTTTTTCATTTAAGTTTTAAATAGTCATTTAATTTAACTATAATTATCTTCTTCACAGTTGAGTTTTTGTTTACTTCAGTTAAGGCCTAATTATAAAATAATTCTTTAAATTATCACCTGCAAAATGTCAATTTTATCTTATTCCTTGAGTCGTAATTTTTTTAGAAATTGCAATAATAATAATAATGATAATATGAGAAAAGAAGTTGTACTAGAATAAAAAAAAAAACCTCTTGAAGGTATTAAATAAAAATTTGGAGAGTTTGTCCCTGTGCATGCCTTTAGTGTACCCAAAGAACAGCTTTTAAATGCATCAAGTATACTACTGGCATGTAAAAGGTTAAAGTCTACATCACCAACAAGTTCAACAATTTTCACGGGACTCTCATGCATACGGTCCAGAATGTTTTGAAAAGGGCAGTTCTTATAAGCAACATATTTTATAATGTGTATTTTCTTTTTGCTGTCACATTAGATACATTTCTTCAGTATTTCAAATATTTATTTCTGGCACATTAAGTACTTGGCCCCCAGGGGAAACATGTTACTCATGTGAAGTGGCTGCTGAGAGCACTTGGGAAACATAATAAGTACTGTAACTATATAAATACATATAAGGTTATATTCAAAAAAATTGTGATCCCAGCAAACTCTATTCAGCAGTCCTCCAAACCAATCATGAAATGAGAAATGTGAAAAATAGATCTTTTGCATTTAAGCTTTCAGATGCCACTTAGGTTTTGTTAAGTTGCTTTACATATAAATGATTCTTACTCCTTTTGATTTTAAGATTCTGTTTCCTATCTTCATATCTGTATATCTGTTGCCCAGCTGAGGAAGCCAGTATTGGTGAAACGTGCCCTGCTAGGCCAATGTATTGGATTTTATATTGAACATTCTATTGGAAGGTTCTTCATATTTATTTTTAATATCTTTTATTTTGTATAAATAAAGTATACACTTTTTTATCATCCCCTGGCATTCAGTTCCTGTGATCCAAGGAAAAATGTGGTATTGTCCTGAACCATAAATTGTGCATTCAATTAAACATTGGTAGGCTCTACACCTGTATTGATAATCCTAACCAGGGTATATACCATATTTTCCTACGTTAATTTATTATTTTGAGTCATCTATAAGAAAAATTAAGACGAACTTGCATTTCCCTCATATACTTCTACCAAGAAGGGAAGGGCCGCCTACACGGTCCTAAGAGCCCTATACACCAGAGCTAGGGTCATGTGTCCATTGTCACATTGTAAGTTTTCATACTATGTTATGTTTCTTTTCATTTTTAAAGGTATACACTACCACGTTTAAACTTCAAAAGTGCTGATTTAACAGGACTGGGTGCAAGTCACACCATATGTTTGTTACACTGGGATTGATTATGAGAACCTACATTCTTTCCTACCCTCCTATCAACCCAAAGACGTAACTAGAAACCATGGGGACCCAGTGCAAAAATTGCCCCGGGCCCCACACCATTTGTCAACCTCCCTCATATGTCTAACCTCCCCCTCCCGTACGTTTCCCCCCATACATGCAGACAAACAGATACACATGCAGACACACACACATACACACATATACAGAGACTCACACAAACACACACATACAGGAACACATACATACAGACACAAACAGAGACACATACATACAGACACACAGACAGACATACACACACACACACATATATACAGACAAATACATACAGACACATACATACAAACACACACACACATACACACACAGAGACACAGACATACAGACACACAGACATACACACGCACACACATGCATGCATTCAGACACACAGACAGATACACATACATACAGACGCACAGAGAGACACACACAGGCCCAGTCACAGCTGCGACCTCTGCGACCGCGGCTGAGAACCATAAAACAAAAAGATTCTTTACAAACGCCTACAGGGTGTTTCCCTAGAGTGAGAATACAAAGTGAATTCAAGGTGAACTTTAAATTTTAGGTCAAAATAGATGATCTGGAAAAGTTCTCTCAGTCAGTTGCGCCTTCAGTTGAACTACTCTGGCCTTAAATCTAGGTCACTTTTTGCATTAACACTTTATTGAATAACCCTGTCATTGTGCTAAGATGAGCTACCATTGCTTTAAGGCAACGTGAGTAAAATTACTCACGTTCTCAAAGCTAAGGGTTAAATATGCTTTTCAAGAATATCTTCATAAACCATTTTCTTCAATTTCCTTGTTACAACAAACAAGCAGCGTATTATTTTAAGCAATCAAAAGACATGGCTTTTTTTTAGAAGTTCAGTTGGCAATGCGATTCATACACCTCCAAGACTTCTGGAGAAATGTTAACTATAGGAAGTGAAGGTATGCTGCACAGTTTATCTCTTACTCCTGTTGTCAGATGAAAGCTAAGCTGACAACCTGCCACCCAAGGCTGATGTGAGCATTTAATCTTTCTGAACAGTAAATGTCCAAAAGGTAAGAGAATAAAAATGAAAACATTATTAATGTGGTATATCAACTTAACACTCGGCAATGCAATTATCTCTCTGCTTCCTGGAATGTTTCCCTAAAAAAAAAAAAAAATTGTAAGCCCTGAAGCAGCAGACATTTTGTACACAGTCTGAAGGCTTAAAAGCTTCCGTGTGCACACGGGAGTGATGGCTAACCTTGGCTATGCAGATGTTTTGTGAAGTGTTTTTCCCAAGATGCTCCACAGCAGATTTGAGGTACATGCTGGGAAAAGTAATTCACTAATGTTTGCGGTATGAAAATTAGCTATTAATGTCATAATGGCACATAAAAATAAAAATAAACTCAGTTTATTCATTAATTTTATACATATTAGCCACTTAAGGCGATATGACGGACTATTTCCGTCATGCAGGCGTTTTACTTCTGGAGTAAGGGGTTAATGTGTAATATGTAAGGCCTTTTACTTCTGAAGCTGTGTCCTGAAGGGGTTAATGTGTAAGTAGTTTGAATTTTGTCGCTCATAACACTTTTGATCTTAATATAATTTAAGTATGGGCTCCCTGAACGTCTGTTGTTTGTCTCTTTCTTTCCCGCACAAGCCTAATGTCTACATCTGCTGTGACCACGAACTTCAAATCATTAGAAGTATCTGAGCTCATAAGCACCAAATAATGTCATGTGGGTGATATCAGAATAAGAGAACAAGATAATCTGAGTCACGAGTTGGCAGAAGCGACAGTTTTCTGGGTAAGTAATTGCCAGTTTTGACTTGCACTAATTATTCTTCTATTCTAAGGACCCCCCTTTTCTTGTATCTTCACATGGTATGAATAGCAGACACAAACACTTGGTTAAATAGTAGACATGTGCAAATATCCGTTCCGGGTGTCCCGGACAAATGAAATGTGTTTTAATCCATATATTGACAAATCGATCTGTCTTAGATTTACCTGGGAAGTCTTAAAACGTGTTAGTTAAATCTCGGACGAGTTGATTCGTCTATATATGGATTAAAAGCCATTTCATTGGTACAAATATAAATGCATGTCTATTAAATACGTGACATGCCTATTAAATGAGTA
Organism: Pelobates cultripes; assembly: GCA_933207985.1. Taxonomy (NCBI): domain Eukaryota; kingdom Metazoa; phylum Chordata; class Amphibia; order Anura; family Pelobatidae; genus Pelobates; species Pelobates cultripes. The sequence continues at coordinate 29,697,340 of OW240920.1, read as the reverse complement.
CTTTAAGCAACAAAAGAAGTTCAGTTTAGTGATTATGCTGCCAAAAATCTATTGATGCTGTCCCCTTTTCTTTGTACAACATTTCGAGATCAGTTTCACAAGCACTAGAGCTCTCTCACCACTGAGAGACCATCCTCTCTTTACCAAACTTGATAGAGTTTACACTTTTGCTTTCACAATATCAGTTCCATGAAATCAAGACAGCAAGAGCATTATCAGTTTATAGTTCATTTGAAACTAAGCATTTTATGGTCTGTGACCACAATTTGAGATGCAGATAGATTTTGAAAACATCCAGCATCAGTCAATCTAACGCATGAATTTCAAATGAGTTTTTTGTTTTCTATTTTTTTTATACATTTTCTTTCTACAATACCGAGTTACAAATAATTTAACGACCGTAAAAGCTCACATCAAAATTCCAAAATTAAAAAATATGGAATATCTGGAAGTGACAGTGCGTTAAGAACAGAATAAACAGGAAACATAGCAGTCCAGCTGTTAATATCTGGCGGAGGGTAATCGGGGCTACATTTGAGCAACAGCTCATAGAACAACATTTGGATTTTGCGAAATAAAAAGTAAAGGAGTATTCTAAGGCTGCAAGATAAAGTATTTCACAAACACAAATAAAAAGGAAAGAATCCTACACATTCCTGTGCAGTTAATTGTAGCCTAGAGCGGTCTATGAAATCTTTACAAGTCACAAGTTAGTAAGATGGAAAGTTCCTTGCTATTCGCCATTGTTTTAACAGCAGTTTACAGCTGTACAACCAGAGCAAATGATAAAGACACACTGGTCACGTCTATTCATCTATGTGTCACTGCAAGAACAGCTGATGTTTTTCTGTTAACTCAAAAGAAACAGTGTGTCACTACTTTAGAGCACTAATTTAAGCTGTCACTATTACCTCATGTTGTTTAGATAATTGATCAAACAGAAGAAACAACACAACGCGCAGTAAAGTTGGAGGAGAATAATTATAGTTAATGTGTAAAAACTGCATTATCTTCTAGAAAATTAAACGTCAATTTAAAGAGCAAAGCTATTTAACAAAAAAATGAACCCTCTCTGGTGGAAGCCACAAGACGGGCGTTCTAATAACTGGTTACTATGCGGTTCGCCATATGGTATGTGTATGACAAATGCTTAATCATGCCAATTTAAAGTATTTCGAGATTATTTAATTAAATGCAAGTGTAATTGTACATGTTATGGAAATTTTACTGGGTTTGCAATCTATGCTACTAGATGTGCTTGACAATTAATGTGAAATAATGGCTTTTTAAAATGCACGCTTACTAACAATCAGAAAAGATAGCTTATTGCATTGTCCAAATTCAATAAATACAGTTTTGCATCTGATGTAGTAGTATGGAAACAATTTGGATATTTCCGCTTGAAATTTGAAATTCACTTTTAATTCACTTTGAATTCTTACTTCAGTGAAGAACACTGAATATGCTAAATTGAGGTGAAAAAGGAAATTGTAGGGAAATAGTGACTACTCTAGCGTCTAGTTGCGAGGGGCCTCGATGGTCTGTAGCCATCTGGAGATTTCGTTCAAAATGTGTGTTGACCACAATAATAATTAAAAGATCACTTAGGCGCTACAACCACTTCATCACATGGAAGTGGTTATGGAGCCTTCAATCCCCAGGCACTGGCTCACGATTCAATGTAAAACTTTTTGAATGGTTTAAAACCGAATAAGTGTCTACGGGTGCTAACAGCCTGAGCAGTGATGGGTGGCAGTGATTCACTGAGAGCATCAGCTAGCCTCCATAATACCATAACTACATCAATGAGATGAACTAATGAAGGTCCTTATCCAGCAACATATTTTATTTTTATGCAGAGGGGCCCTTAAGATGGAATACCCTCTGCTCTTTCACACTCATTTAAAAGGAATCATAGCACCTAAAAATCACACTACCTCAAGGCAGCTGACAGTTTCCTACATGTGTCAAATGGAAAGAAAAGACAATATCTAACAAGGCTTCATATAATTGAATTTCTTTTGTATTGCTGAACATGTTAGAGCTACCATATCGTTCATAATAAGCCATGAGTGAGTCTGAAAGCATGGATTGTGTATGTAGCAAATGCAAGTGTTTTACAGAGTTTGCAGAGAAGAATGTACATTTTAACCAATTTTTCCATGTCTCTCTGTTGTTAATTGAATCTTTGTAACAGAGTTTTGTTTTTTTCCAGTCTACTCTCTGTTGTTCCAGATACCAATAAAAAGGTTTAATCTCTGTGTTCATTTGAATCCCACTAAAATATTCTGGCATTTTTTAACAGAATAATTCACTACGTGCCTTGTATTTACAAATAGCTGCATTAACAACACAATACTAATAATATTAATAATGGTGATATTAATACTAATAACAATAATAGCAATAAAGTAGAAGCTTTTCTGCTATATCTTGTCTGTTTTTTATATTTTTTTTTATATTTTCAGCATGAGCCACACACTTGGCTTCCTTAAGAAATGACAATAGCTATATCCATGTGTACCATCCACCACAGGAATATTTCTTTGACAAGCAGAATCCATTATGTCAGGCAGCAAGTGAATCAAGAAAGAAATTGAGACGTGATGGAATGTGCTATTTCCCTGCTTTCGAACTAGAACAATGTATTAATAATATTTGCATCCTGATTATATTATATTCATGATAAAAGTTCAGAGGGAAAAGTTTCCTACACTGCAGATATTTACTAAACTGGCAATATTACGTATTTCTAGCACTTCTAGTCTATTTTAAGTTCTGTCACTAAATTTTTCTGTCATGACATTGTAAATGGTGCAACCTGCAAACGTGTCACGTAGGAGATAAAAATACATACTGATCTAAGCAAGGGAAGCTCACACACAGCCTGTGAAGCATAGCCCTTGGTAAGTTACATGTTTGGGCCCCCATTTATTCTTCAGGAATTCTTTAGGAATGGTGAAGAGGGCCAAGCAATTTCAGGGTTTTGAATCCTCTGTCTTACCTCTGAGCTCATGGTGGCCATCTAAAGTGACCTTATGGTTAATCCTTAAAGGAATACTATATGGTCAGGAACATAAACATGTATTCCTGACCATATAGTGTTAAAATTCACCATTTAGCCCCACCTTCCCCCTAAATATAGTAAAATCTTACTTTTGTTCAAGTCTGCAGCTGATGACTTTACCCTTGATCTGCCTGCTTGGCTGACATCATCAGAAGTGATTATCACAATGCTTTCACATAGGATTGACTGAGACGGCAAGGAGGGGCAGAGCCAGCACATGCCAAACACAGCATCTCCTCATAGAATCAATGCATCTCTATGAGGAAAGTTCAGTGTCTCCATGCATAGGGTGGAGACACTGAATGGCAGTGCTGCACACTCTGCAGCACTGCCCCAGGAAGCATCTCTAGCAGTCATATGAAAAGTGGCCAGTGGAGGCATCCAACAACTGCAATTAAACACTGCATTTTCTCTGAAAAGACAGTGTTTACTGCAAAAAGCCTGAATGGAATGAATATACTCACCAAAACAAATACAATAAGCTGTAGTTGTTCTTGTGACTATAGTGTCCCTTTAAGGTTAATCCTGCCCTGTTTTCAACAATACATGGATTATAAATTCAGAATAAAGCTTATAATACATTGTGGGAATGAGAAATTAACTCACAGTCAGGATGAACAATTAAAAGGTTAATCCAACCACCATGACCACTTCATTGATTTGAAGTAGTCATGGTGGTAGGAGTCAGCTTGAAACATTGCACATCCAGAGATATTTGTAATTGTGTGCTTGAGTCTAGTTGCACCCCCATCACATGTGACTTTGGCAGCCTAGAATGTTAATTCTGTGCACGTTTAATGTCTGTCATCAGCGTGCACTGCACACTGCAGACAGATGTGAAAATATTCCCATTTGCAGGCAGAGCACCTGCAAGGGTAAGATTGTTTCCCTCATCCCCCCACATTGTGCACCCTTCCAACTCCCTCAGTGCACATTGTTTTTGTTTATTTTTTAAAAACTCCTCTCTAATCCCTTAATCCACCTCCATCCCTCATCTTGTTCCCCTGGAGCACATGCATGCGCTCTAAGATGGTGAAATGGTCCATTGTCAGGCATCTCTATGAGAAGCCTGGGATTGGCCGTGTACGGCCCCAGTGACATTGAAGGAGGGGCACAAAATAGCAGAATCGAGTGCCCAGTAGGCCGTATTACTTTGTAGGTATCGATGTAAAACTATTCTGTAAAATCTATAAGGTCAGCCATCAGAGTTAAACTATAAATATCTTCTTCACTCAGTGTGTGTGTGTGTGTGTGTGTATATATATATATTTTCCTCTCATGATGTCAATCTGTAAATGTATTCACCAACAATGAGTTATGTTGAGTTGCAAAATTTGTCCCAAAATATTCTTGTTGGGAAGGAAAATAGTCAATGACATCGAATCCATCAAAGCTCACTGCTTAGTCAATAAACTCCTCTAGACTTACTGTAGCAGCAATGTTAGTGTCAATTTGTAGGATCGTCCTTTTATTGACAGAACATATAACGTTTCACATTAAAAAATGTTTGCTAAATTAGGATAGTGTTATATGTAATCTTCTTCATCCTGTTACCTGGTTATAGCTTTTTTTCTGTTGTTGTTTATCTTTTTCTTTTTTTTTTGCTGAACATTGTTGTGATAATCTCCCAGGATTCATTACACAATTTAACCACCATTTAAATGTACGACATTTCTCTTCTGCAGATATATTAACTTTCTATAATAAAATTCTGCAGGGGAAAGTCAGAGTGAAAATTTCCCAGTGGTGCTAACTAATTTACCTGTTAACATTCCACATTGGATATAATCGAAGACATATTAATCTAATACAACTGGGCTCATAGAAGCTTTTCTGCTATATCTTGTCTGTTAAGTTAACCCCTTAAGGACCAAACTTTTGGAATAAAAGGTATTCATGACGTGTCACACATGTCATGTGTCCTTATTAAAGCAAGTTTGACCCATGACCTTTTATTTTCATAAATCCGTTTAAAACAATGTTCTTCTATTCAATATCAATTTCATCTGACCAAGCTATAGTAAATGTAGCTGTAAATATCAGACCTAAAATTGTGATTTCCATTTTCATCACAATTTAAAGGCATTGACAGAAAAAAAAAAATATATAAGGCCATTGTGAATTTATACTGTGCATCCAATCCAGTTCCTAGATTTCAAAAATTGAACTAATTAACCTATAGAATTCCACTGAGCAGGAGAAAGGAAATAACTAGTTTAAACTACATAATGATGATGATGATGATGACGATGATGATGGTGATGATGATGGGTGATAATGATGATGACAGAAAAACACAAAAGTATGTCAAGGTTAGTTAAAAAGTGTTTATTTAAATATATTAAACTGAGGAAAAGATTTAACACAGTCATGTAATCTACCAGTGATAGAGATAAGTTCACCTTTAAATAGGCGTTTGCTCATGCTGGTAAAACTGCCCAGATGTATATAGTTGAAAACATGTCATTATCTGAAAACTGTGTACTCTGCATCTAAGATGGTGTGTTAAAATGAATTGAAGGAAATACAAATTAAAGGTGTAGCAGGAAAAGAAACAAAAAGGTAAATAAAAACATGTATTCCTGACCTTATAGGGTTAAAACCACCATCTAGCCCCCCTGGTCCCTTCATGCCTCCATAAATATAGTAAAAATCTTACTGTATTTAAGCTTGAAGCTGTAACTCTGCATGCTGTTAGACTCAGAAAAACAAGCAGTGTGCTGACATCATCAGAAGTGGTAGCCTGATCCAATCACAATGCTTCCCCATAAGATTGGCTGAGACTGACAAAGAGGCAGATCAGGGGCAGAGCCAGCATGATTCAAACACAGCCCTGGCCAATCAGCATCTCCTCATTGAGATGAATTGAATCAATGAATCTCTATGAGGAAAGTTCAATGTCTGCATGCAGAGGGAGGAGACACTGAATGTTTGGATGCATTTTAGTCAGCCATGACCCAGGAAGGATCTCTAACAGCTTTTCTCTGAAAAGACAGTGTTTACAGCAAAAAGCCTGAAGGTAATGATTCTACTCACCAGAACAAATTCAATAAGCTGTAGTTGTTCTGGTGACTATAGTGTCCCTTTGAAAAAAAACGATCGCATACGAGTTATAGGCTTTTTTAAAGGACAATACAATGGTACAAATATATGTTTTATTATTCTTCTTACCTACAGGAGTTTATACTGTAATGTATAATTGTGACGTATAATCGCCATATCCAACCTTACTGTTATACTCTCCAGGTAATTTGATTAATTAAAAGCAGTGCTTTTAGAAAAAAAACACACAGTAAATTAAAATTGACTGGATCCAATATTTTTTCACCAAGTCTAATTCTACAGCAATATTTTGAATCACACTTAGTAGAATAAACAACTTAGCAGGCTGTTAAAACGCGGACATGTTAATCTACTACAATGAGTGAGATCTGGTTTTGAAGGCAATGGATGTAACGTCATTAACTACAGAGTCTCAACTAAATGGATGTGTCAATCAAGATCTCAGAGGATAAATGTCTGCACCATTAAGTGAATGTGCTTGACTCATTAAGTTGGTGTCTCCTAGTGGCGAGACAAGTCGGGGAGGAAGCTTTCGGTGCTTTTAACCTTTTGGTAATAGCATGCTTTTAGTTTCTAGGCCTGTCAATCGTTTTCTTTATTCCAAGTTGTGAATAGTTCCCTGGTATATCAAAATGCCCACTGCAATTTTACATTTCAGCATATTGTAATTTGTTCTGAGACATGCAGGTAGTTATAGGGCATAAACACACCTTATTGAAAATCACTTTGGCATCCCAGGGCTATGAAGAAATGACAGAATTTTGCTAATCCTATGCTGCTAGATCAAAACATATCATTTTAGAAACTGACATTAAAGTAGAAAGATTATGCAAGAACTGCATTTAATCTCTGGTCAAATTAATTACTGTTACTATAACCTGTTAATTCTTTAGGAAATGTTGCACATTCTATTTTTTAACCCTTACACTGCAAGAAACATATCTATAAACATTCCTATTAGTGCGAATGTTTATTACAGGGATTGGAATTGCAGCGATTAACCCCTCCAAAACCAAAGCGATGTTACCAAGGACATTTTTCATAACCGGGTCCTGAACATGTTACATATGAATTGTCAACTTAATATTTGTCATGTTTTATATTGTGCTGGTTGTTGTAAACATTATCAATGTGCATGAGTGCATCAACTCAGTCTTTCTCTGACAACTAAGCTGGGTACTGTGCATCAGAATTTTGATGATGTAAATACAATTACTTTTCCAATGATTTCTCTTGTACAATGAAATTCATGAAGAGCTGCTGTTTTGTTCGATTTTGTGTGCTTGCCAGCACTGAGTCTTTGCCTTTAATAAGAGTTCAGTTTGTGATACCAACCCGAAGCCATCAATTGGTTAATAATGTAAGCTTATTAATGCAACTTGGTATCGACAAACTTGTGAAAGCATGCTATTCATATATAGTCACACAATTTCACTGTCTGAAAGGAATCATGGGAATTTGAATGTACTTGGCATCAAAACACAAGTGGATATCTGTTGTATGAAAGACATAGAAATGCAATCTCTATTATTTATGACAAATTCAGCCACTGAATGTGCTGAGGGAAGGGAGTTCTATATAACTTTGAACCTCAGTATAGTAAAAACTTTCCAGAGCTGCAGAACTGAGGAGACCCCTGCTACTGACTCAGGTATACCAATAAATAAATCAGATCTATAGAGAGAATTGTGACGGCAAGTCATTTATTGAAAACTACTTAAAGGTTGTTCCTGTCTGTTAGTTAAAGGAGCATCATGTTTCAAGTTAGCCAAAACTTAAAGAGACAATGTAGGCACCCAGATCACTTCAACTCATTGAAGTTGTGTGGAAGCATAGTCCCAGGCATTTAACCCTGCAAAGGTAATTATTGCAGTTTTTAATAGTGTCTATCAGACAGCTACTAGACAGACATTTGGCATCGCCTATTCGGTGATGGATGTCCTCACGCTTTACATGACAACATTCAGTGTCACACAAAACCCCATAGGAAAGCATTATACATGCTTTTCTTTGGGGAAGTACTAATGCTAGCACAGGAATTGCCACACATTCGTATTAGGTCTTCCCTGTCTGCTGACATCAGTGGGTAGGAGCAAAGGTGGAGCCCAAACCAGCACAGATAGACATCAACCCCTTCTGCATCATTGGGGGGGGGTGGGAGGGATGAAGGAGGGGGCCCTATATGGATCTATAGTGCCTGGAAAACTACTTTTTTCTGGCACTATAGTTTCCCTTTAAGCTAGTCAGGTAATACCTGAATATAATTGCTAAGTTGAACCCACCTGAACACTCTTTATGCTGATTGGTTAAGTAGCACTCCTTAAAGTGAAACTGTCATGCTATTTTACTTATGTTCAATTAAAAGAGCTTGGAAGTCAATATACGTCGTGTTTGCAGTTTTGCTAGCAGCTGTATAGATTTGAAGAAGAACCTATTTAAAATGTAATTTTTTTTCTCCCATCTGCCTCTAAATTCCTTGGCAGACACTCAAGGCAGCAGAACTGAGAGGCAGGTAGAGCAGGTAACTATGGTTGCTATGGGAACTCCCTATAGGAATGGAGTGACAAGATGTCAGTTCGTTCATATGTCTAAACACTGGAAATGAAGCCAGTGTGTTGGCATCATCAAGGAAGTGTCCCCAAGCAGAGGAAATCAGTTAACAACTGAGAAGAAGCACAGGTGGACTGATGGTGGGTGTTACAGAAGTGCAACACCCACCTCTAAAAGGAGATCACAGCAGGGGTAATCAGAGACAGAAACAAAAAGTAGCCTATTGCTGCCAGAAAGGAGAGCACTGTGCATGGGGCAGCCATACTGACTGACAGCCTGGACCCTCAAGCAAACCATGCACACAGCATTGCTGAAATGCTTTGTGTATGGTCTTAGTGCCCAGTCCGATCCTTTATTTTGAAATCTGCCAGCAGACCTATTTTAGCTTGGACAGTACTCTAAAATGGCGGCTCTTATACTATATCAGGGGTCTTAAACTCTGCCCCATCAAATGTTCATGGATTTCAACTCCTAATATTCTTTGAATTAAATAGCCAGAGGATCGGAGCCGGATTATCCATAAGGTGACTATAGGCCCCAGAGTTAGAACAATTAATTTGATCTATGAATGGTGGCCTACAAACTGGTAACCTACCTAGGGTCATGTGGGATCTTAATCCATCTCTGAAGAGAACCATGGAAAGTGTGGTTCAGCAACATCTGGGGGGCCAGAGTTTGAGAAGATTACACTTTAAATGCTATATAAATTGGAGGGAATAACATGCACTGTTTACTCTTGATAAAAAATAAAATAACACTTTATAAAAAATATTCAATTCCATCAATATATATATATATATATATATACTCTTCCTAAAGGTGGGACAAAGTCTCTTTACAATATACAAGTGTTTACTGCATTGAGTAAAGGTGGGGGTTCTTAAATCTGATGAGAACATGTGTCTCAATCTCTATACCTGGTACATGAGAGCTACTTGTCTGATCTCACGTAGTACAGAGCAAACAGTCCTTCTGGATACAATAAAACATGGGGGCAAATTGTAAATTCACCCATTATTCATATTCTACTTTCATTCCATAATTTTTTTTTCCCTTACATTTTATTACTTGCTTCAGTCCAAGCCTGTGTTTTTCAGTGTAGCTATATTACTTTTTTTCTGGAGACATTGATACACTGCCAGTGTCAAAAGGGGAATGACAATGCAAACATTAAGAGTCTACTATGAAAAATAAGACTAAACGAATCAATAAATATGAACATGTAACATCCTGGCACAAATAAATCTTATGTGAGGATCGGATGCGGATCTGCATTCATTTTTGTGTGTATCCTCTCTAGGGATTGCTGCAAATGTATAAAGCAACTACAAGTGATTTTCCTAGGTAACAGAGGATGCCATATACAAATAATGTCATTGCTTCTCTCTCACCACCTACATTAACAGAGGAACATTACAGATTTCCAATTTTCAGTGAATTTCTCTTTTTCTCCACTCTGTTATTGAGGTTATGTAAGGACTGGTATGATGTCATAGCCTGGCCGATAGCACAGTTGGTGGGATAATTCTGTAAATTATGTCATCTGGGTGGGGAGAGACGGCAAATGTCAAAACAATGCACCACCCTTAAGCCCCTAGTGAACACATCATAAGTATTTGTAGATTATTGATTTTATTTTTTAAAACTTGTGTATTATTATCCCATAAACTGAATACACGAATATTATTTTTCAATGTGTAGTAAACCAGCCATAATTTGCTAGAGCAATGTGCAGTAAGTATACCTACGGGATTTCTTTCATGAACGATTGTGATCCTGATGCAAGAGGCAAAGCTAACTTTCAAATATGGGAAACTGAATTATAGACGGGCAATTTGTATCGAGGGATTCCAGCATATTCCCCAAGGTGATGTTTATTATTACATCAACTGTTGTTACAGCTTTAAATACACAAACACATAATTAGTTCTATTGTTTGACAACTGTCCATTTAATTTCCTACATATGATGGAAATTAAATCAGTAAATGTGCTTAAAAATAAATACACACATAATGAATCAAAGAAAGAAAAATGCTTAAAATAATTGCAAAATGCTAGAGTTTTGCCTTTGTTTATTTTAGAGATGTTTGAAGACTTTTCGCTGCTTTTTGTATAATGTAAATCACACGATCTCAGTGGAAAACTGTTCAGGAAAGCAAAAATAAAAAATAAAAAAATACATTTTAGATGTATGTTCAAAATTACCAAATGTTTAAAACACCTGAAGCAGGCCTTCCATTGATTATGTTTTAATAAAATTAGACAGACCTATTCACTGCACAGTGACTTGCCAGGAATTTAACATGGAATTACAAATTTTGTAACATTTAAAGTAGCCAATTTGGAAAAAACTTCCTCAGCTTCCTTTAAGCGTCAGCTCTTTATTCTATAATTTTATCGTTACAGTGAATTCATGACAGCTCTCAGACAAGTGAATAATAACTCTGTTAGTATGTTTATTTAAAATGCCTTTATCCTGTTATTAGGATTTCCTAAAACTCATTTAACTAAGTCATACTAACTCATTCACTATCTATACATAACAGAAAGTAGGTGCTACATTGCCATAGGTATACATAATGTTAGCAAATGCAATCCCATCATAGTTAGCAAGCACTGACAGCATGCAAACAACGTTTGTATAGTTAGTAATCATTGACAGCATGCAGAAGAAGCACGCATTGTTAGTGATCACCAACAGCATGCATATTTAGAGAGAAGTGCCCAGGTGCAGGAATTTTTCTGAGCCCACCATTAGACCACGGGTGGCCAAAAGATAAATCCACAAGTGTTGAACAGCTCAAATGATGCATTGCTAGATAGAATCTACCAAGTACCCCTCCTTGCAGGAATGTATCTGTGTGCAGTGGCTGTGTTTAATGCAGGGTTGTTTTTTGGGTGGTGCTAGTGGTAAAGGCATGGGGGTATTCACAGATACATATACTCTGCCAAACACACATTACTCACATATAGATACATGGATATACACAGCAGCACACAGATACACACTGCCACACACATATAAAGGCATAGTTACACACACAATTACATATAAATGCACACACAGACAAACAGACAGATAAACACACTGAAATAAACATAGCCACCCTGTTTTCCTGTCTTTTGTGTGCAAGAGGGTTGGTTCCCTACATTCCAGTGAGAGAATAATAATGGAGCTTGCTGGATCCCTAGTTCACTCTTACCCCATGCGGCTCTCTGTGTGTGCTAAGAGGAAGTAAAGTGTAATCACTTTTTCCATTCACATTGCTGTCACGTGAGGGAGCAGACATGCAAGTCTTGTTCTGATCTTGCAGGTCCAGGGTTTTGGTCTCTCCAACCCAAAAACAAAGCGTTAAAGGGCCTGGCAATAGATGACACCTGTTAAATGATAATGGGCTGTAATGCCCTGGTTACAGTACTGAGTGTCAGAAACACCATATGGGCCCCTACTACCATGCTTTGACCTGGTTCAGCTGCACCACTGGTAGTTCTGCACCTGATAAATACCAATCACTGACAGCATGTCAAATGGATCTTTCATAAGATCCATTTGGCATCATTCATCTCTTGGTATATTCTGTAGATCAGGGGTGCCCAAAAGGAAGATTGCCAGATGTTTTAAAACTAAAACATCCATGATGCTTTTCCATTCTAAAGGCATGCAAAGCATCCATTGAGTTGTAGTTCTACAACATCTGGGGATCTACCTTTTGGGCACCCCTGCCATAGATCATTGTCCCATAAACCATAATCTCATGGAATTTTCCACAGAGTAACATAAATATATCACAAGAGATTCACACAACTACTGACCAGCCAAGAGATAATATGGTGCCTTGGGATGAATTTTTGTGGGCAAAACTCGTCTTTTCCTCCATCAAATGTATGGATTACCAAATATATAGCTTATGTCGATTATTTGACAAAGCTACATGACTTTTGGAATAGTTCAGTAGGCTTTAAATACAAACATATGTTAACAGGCTTATCTGAACCCAGATTAGCCATGCATTTTTCATATTTTTCTGACTTGTTACCCCGAGAAAACCACTTGTTATCTCGAGAAAACCTCTTGTTATCTCAAGAAAACAACTTATCTCGATAAAAAAACATGTTATCTCGAGAAAACGACTTGTTATTTGAAGAAAACAACCTGTTTTCTTGAGATAGCAGTTTGTTTTCTTAAGAAATCTATACCTTTACAAACCTAAAATTGGCTAAGCATAATGGAAAATTAAGTTCACAAGCATTTGCAATATTAGGGATAACCATCATAGAGGTTAGGACATTATTTTTCAATTTGAATGCTTCAGTACTGTCTTTGTGACTTTCAGGCTATCCAAAACCCCATAGGTTCTTTCTATAGCAATACATGATCGATTTGCTAATCAGCCTTTTTGTTTTAGAATGAAATTATATGGGTTGCGCCAAACTGCGGTATAGACGAGGGCACTCAACAGTGAAGTTATATAATCCCTGCACAATGTGTCATAGTCTTTTTTGATTATGATTTGTGAGAATAGATGAACTTCTATGTGGTTATTCCAACATACATGCGAAAATAAAATGTGCAGTCAATACATTATCAAAGCAGAGATCAGTCATGTTTCTGCTGACATATAAAGTGTATCCAATTTAAAACACCATTGCATTATACAAGAAGTTCTTATCTAGGGGAAATGATTCAAGATTCTGAAAAAAAAAAAAAAAAAGATGCAGAAATCAAGTGGAAGTCATCCCTGGATATGCACATGTTACTCTCAAAAACTAGATAAGAAAGTCTTGGTAACAAATTGAGAAAAATAAGAACAGTAAAAAAAAAAAACTAATTATTCCAATGTCAATGATTGAAATTCATAAAATTTACGGAACCTTCCTGCTTAGTGGTTTCTTTGAAAATGAGTGACTCACTGCTATAACTGCACCAATAGATATATTTGTCTAATTTATTTTATTGTTAAAGACAGAAGAAGCAATTAGAGATAAATTACAAGGAAACAGCCATCAGTAGAATAAAGCAATTTACTGTTTTATGTAAAGGCTAAATTGCACACAACTTTAAGTTGATGTTTAGTATATCATTGGAAGTTCTTTATATGGTAAAGTTCACAAATCTTAGCCATATTTTGCTTTGTTTTTCAAACAAAAGAGACCTTTTGCTGCAGTAGCAGAAGCTGTGGTGTGACAATGCATATCTACAACAAGTACAAATGCTACCAGTCATGAGAAGCCTAAAATACCAAAATTCTATCTGTTTGCTGGTGGCCACCGATGTGGAAGAGTTTTCCGAAACTGATGTTACCAACATATATTAGGCTCACAAAGACAGCCTCTTCTCACATTCAGTCCATGCACACAGTGGTTTTCAGGCTCGAACGCCAGTTAATTAATCCAAATACTTTGGAGATATGGAGGTCCAGGATTACTGGTGGTTTACTTTAAGAATGGACTAGTGGTTCAGTGTGTGGCCAAAAAGTCTCAGGGCTTTTATAGCAAGAATTTTGCGTGAATATACAGATTTCCAAGGTCATCTAGTCTAGACGTGACATCCATATTTTTTTTTATATTTTAAAGAAATCACAAAGTTTGCTATTTAAATATTTAGATAATTCCTAGATATCTTTTTTTTTACATAGGAAATACAATCGGGAGTCCAATCTTTTTTAAATAAAGTGAGGTTTTGAATAAAACATAGTGAATAAGACTTTTTACAATACATACCTCTCTGTTATATACACAACACAGATTCACCTAGTCAAGAGTATATTTAAATTGGACTATAATATAATAATAATAAAATAATGATGTATCTATCTTATAAGATAAGTGCTTGGTTTCAAGCAATTATATACTGAGCACATCAAGGGATTTATTCACTAAACTGGGAATTGTGGAGCATTGATAAGGAAATTGCAAATTCTGAGCCAGAATAGCTGATCTAGAAAAAAATCCTTAATTCAGCTGTATTTCCGGCCTTGCTGTTTTGCAGTTCCCTTCAGTTCTTCACAATTCCCCAGTTTATTAAATTTATTGAATTAACCCCCTACCGTGCTTATTTCACAAACTGTGATTTCAACTCTCTGGAACATATGTGCTTTTATAAATACATGCATACAAACAAACAGACCACTTGACCTCAGAACACTTATATAATCTTCTACCAGCTAAAAAAAAAAAAAAAATCATAAAAAAAATTTGCTTCAATTTCATTAGCAGATGAACGCCTGTTTTAAAGGGCCACTATAGCACCCAGACCACTTAAGCTTAATGAAGTGGTCTGGGTGCCTGGTCCAGCTAGGTTTAACCCTTATATGAGGGTTAATCCAGCCTCTAGTGGCTGTCTCGTTGACAGCCGCTAGAGGCGCTTCCGCGCTTCTCACTGTGAAAATCACAGTGAGAAGACGCCAGCATCCATAGGAAAGGAGAGGAGGCGGAGTGGAGGAGGAGAGTCCCCCGCCCGGCGCTGGAGAAAGAGGTAAGTTTAACCCCTTCCTCCCCCTAGAGCCCGGCGGGAGGGACCCTGAGGGTGGGGGCACTCTCAGGGCACTATAGTGCCAGGAAAACGAGTATGTTTTCCTGGCACTATAGTGGTCCTTTAATATGCACATTTATGTTATGTAAATATATTTTGTTTTAGGTAGCATTCATGGCCAATCTTGGCACTACAAATGGCTTTGAAATACATTTCCCATGATCCTTAGTTGGTATGAATGCTGGTTAATCATTGCCGTTATTATTTTTACAAAGTAAATCATCATGTACCATTTAAAAAAAATGTAGTTCACAAATATTTTCAGTGCCAAGATCATATACATTACTGTTGTATAAGTGTATATTCTAAGAGAAATGTATACGTGCGTTCTTGTATTTGTTTACAGTTCTATAAATAATATATCAAAATGCAGAAGCCAGAGGTGCTTTCTAACCAAATCTCTGTATACAACACATGCGCAACCACTTATAGTTATAAATAGTTGTTTATTCTTGTGTATATTCAGAAATCATTCTTCTTGCATAGTGATCCCCCACCACCTGCAGTGACTGTAAGAGGGCTGATATCACAAGTTGTTACACCAGCAGCGTATGGCACCGTGCCCGGCTTCATACAGCAGAATGTCGAGAACTCAAAACAGAGCAGTTTTAAAGAGACAGCAAGGATACAGCTTGGAGTGGGTTTATTTAACACCTTTAAGACAGCTGTTTTACCCTAACTGTCATAACACGGCAGGAATTGCTTTACTTCTTATGCTGAAGGGGTTAAAACCGCAAATAACCATAATATCAAGTTGACCTCAATTTTACAGCAGCTGCCAAAGCTGTTTAGCTGCCAAAAACATATGTTTGAATGTTCTCTTTTGGTCACTGATTAAGATTTTTGCATTAAAAAAATATATATATTTTTTCTTATTCCATAAACCTCTATTCAGATATGTAGCTTATCCTCCGTTGCAGTTCAAGTCATCACACAGGACAATCAGAGCTGCTTAGTAAGCTGAAACACCAGCCATAGCGCAGCTCCTTTTTAATTTTACGCAATCTGGTTTACTGTTTCGTAAACAAGGCTGTGTGCAACAATATCTAGAGCCGACAACTGAATCAACCTTCATGCAACTACAGCTCTGGTTTTCTCCAGGGAAGGTGAGAAATGAACATGGTCTTTGTGAATGCAGCATGCACATACCACACAGACAAGTTGGATTTTCCTCGACCTGCAAAGCAGGAAGTACAAATAACTGCTTTGATGTCAGAGAGCCAGGGGGCAGGCCCATATCTGCATCAGATATAAGTCAATCTCTACTTAGAGAGAAGGAGCTGAGTATTCTGTGCCCCATCATCTTTGTGATCATGCAAATGTGTTATGGTGCTTAGAGTAACCCTTTAACACACTATCATTACACAGTCGGATTGGCACACAAGACTCACAGAGGAAATGAAAAGCATGAGAAAGAGACTTATTAAAGGCATCCTATAGTTTCCCCTGCGTATTTTTGGTTTGTTTCAGTACATGTCATCATAATATGGACTCTTCTATCCATAGAAACTGAAAGAGGGAAATTAAATTTTGAGTCAAGACCATTTTGGGCAAAACCTGTTTTGCCTCATCAAGGACTTAGAAATGAAGTTTCAAAAACCCAGAAATGAATTCTTCATTTTGCAAAAATGCCCAAAGTCTAGTCTAAATGCAGTGCTATTTATATGGTCTATCATGAAATTAGGCAGGAATTATAAATATGTTTGCCTTAAGAGCCATGGTACAGATTAAAGGCTGTTTATTAAACCCATCACTCATGTTCCTCTTCTACGTCAACTGTAGTGTATGTAATGTAACCACTTCATGGTATGTCAGAACCCACTTGTAAAATGTAGGTCAAATAGGCAGAATTATAAGGGAGTCTTTGGGCCTTCATTTTGCACACTCTTTATTGAATATATCCCCTTAATATAACAATAATTGCTACTTACTCAATGACTGACCTGCTTTGTAGCAGACATCCCATTGTAAGACAAAAGTGTATAATCTTGGTTTTAATACCCCCAAAAATAGATAAGATAAGCCTGCATTGTGTTGCCTTTGACTTGTACTGTTGCCAAAAAAATTATTTTGATAAAAAGAGTCTTGTATTACAAAGCCTGATTTTTATTTTTTTTTGGGTGCAGTCGTAACAGTTAACAAAAGTTTCTATTAAATAGGTCAGCCGATCTTTCATTTTTTCATTGTATACTGTAGGGAATCTCTAAGGAGTTGACCCTTTGCAACCTTTACAAACTGACTGCATTATTATGTAATTACTATTTTAGTAAGTGTTAACGTTCTAATAGATAAAAAAGAAAAAAAAAAGAACTATGCCAAACTGAAATACATCTACAACAGCAGCCTTCACAAGTGCAGTAGACATGTTCAGATGTATAAAGAATCAGTATATATTCTGGGGATGTGAGGCTAATTTAAAGTCGTTCGGCACTGTAACATATTCCTCTATCATTGCATATGACTTGGTTCATGGGAAACTGTCAGGAACTAATTTTCCTTATCCTGGTATTGACAGAAGGGAGGACTTACTGATTTACTCCCTCAACCAATTATGGATTGTGAGAATTAATGTAATAACTGGTATTGATACGGGGTTATAAACTAGTAAAATATAGCATCCAATTAAATCCGATAAATAGCTAGTGCAAGGTAGGGTCTAAAATTAAAATGTGTCATGCGAACGAACAGCTCCTGGATTGAAAATTAACCCATTGAGGATCAGTAACTTTATGGGTTGTCATCACCATCTGGTCTCTAAAGACTTTATTGCCTGCAGGGAATTTCCTGCTTATCGAGCGGTGGAAGCTCTGCTATCATTAAACAAGTAGAACATTTCATTTTGAAATAGGATTTATAAAGGCCAGGCTGTTATGATGGCAAAGACATTCTTTGGTCCATAATGGGTTAAATAAGCATGACAAATTTTGATCTTTATAACAAGGAAATGTCACTGGAAGGGAATCAGTAGAATCCCAGTCTGACCTTCATGGAGTAAATTTTACACGGGTTATAGAAATTGGGCTAGTGACAGCGGTTAAAGTCTACTTGCTAAATTGTAGCAAAAAAAATCACTTTTTTTTACTCTTTGGTACAATGTACATTTTTGTTAACTCTGGATTGGGAACATGGTAAACTGCAAACGATATCTAATTCATGATGCATATTGTACTTTTAAGTTCATCATATATTTATTTTATTTTTCTCTCCCAACAGGACATCACTAGCCTCAATGTTTAAAAAAATCTGGACAATATTTCTGGCCAGAAAACTGGAACAGTTCTGGAACAAAGTGTTATGTATTGAGAAATCAACCATATATGTCCATATGGGTTCTGTGGATATGGACTAACACTTTGCTCCAAAATTGATTTGGTTTCCTTTAATAAAGGTGTCTCAGTGTGTCCACTTACCACAGTATGGATAAGAGAAAAAAAGAGAACTATCGGTTTGTTCACAATGTTATTTTATTTACATAATAACATTGATTTGGCTCCTAACATCACGTTGACAAATCTTTCCATACATACAATCTGAATAAGTTACTTCATCTTTAATACAGTTCCTTCTGAAATATGATGGTAGGGAAAATGGCATTCAAGCTATAATGATTTATATGTGCATTTCAAAACAAAGATACAAGACACTGAAACGAAGATGTATCTGTGATACATTTTAATTTATTAGACTTGGGAAAAGCTCAACCTACGCTCCTGCATAATTCTTTCTACCGTTATCTGTTCCAGAATTTGCCACAGCCGAGAGAAGTCCATCATCCTAAGTCTAGCCCTCTGTGCCTGTAATTATGTGTTTAGAAGTAACAAAATAAATGATAGGAATGATTGTTCAAAAATAATTTGCTGATATTCACTTTATCTTACTTTTAAGCTCATCTAGCAATAACAAACATCAAAATTTCTGTCCCATCAATGGCCAAAGGGCAGAAGATGCATGCTGTGATTGCTATAGCAATACTGCAGTATTCACACCAAGCAAACTAAAACAAAAAACTCACTGGTTAGTGAAGATGGAATAAAATGTTGGCAAATTAGCATACCATATCTGACTACCCATCTCTTACAATAGAACCAAATGAAATAAATATTTGATCACAATATCGAGCAGATATGGCCTCTAAAAGCCTTCATGGCTAGGTTATCTTGATACCCCTTGCTTCATAACAAATAGTCCACCTCACTGGCACCTAGATCATTAGTCTAGATTCCCAAAATCAGTGTTTCTCAATTCAATTCATAATTATAAAGAATTCAGAAAATAATCAGCTCTGTTTACAAGTCCACCAAACCTGGCCCATTGGTGGCTCTTTTAGATCGGTTTGAGAAACATTTGCAAAGCTCACCAAATCGTATGTGACTGGAGCTGTCATGATGCCTGTTGATTTATTCCATGGTGACATTTTATGTTTCCAATTTAGAAACAAATAACATATACCACGCTACATAAATATCAGAATTAGATCTTTGTATTCGGGCAACCATATTGACATATACCTCTATTACTGTGTATTACCGCAAGTTAACAGCTCTTCATGTGTATCAGGTAATTGCTCATTAAGTTGTTAGAATGATAAAACATATAAAGAGGGGTCCCCGAGGATGACCAAGTATAAACACATGCACAAAGATATACATTTATTTACTGAAAGGATCACATCTGTTAATGAGAAAAACACCACCATCCAACTGAAGTTAAATCAATGTGCTTTCTGATAGAGGATATTGAAGTATAAGACCATACCATATCTTTAACACAGATCACTGGTAGATTACAAAGAATGTTGTATAGATCAACAACTGCACTTATTGTTCTAATAATGAACTCAACGTATGACTATGATAAGAAAAATATAGAACTGCAAACAGTTAGCTGGTTGATTGGTTTAAGCAAGAAAATATCTCCCTTGGCAAATGTCAACACCGGTGCAGTTGGATGTCCCGGGCAGAAAACTCTGACAAATAACCTCAGACTGTCAGTGATACATTTTGTCAACATAAAACGCTTGACTATCTTAGATAAAAACAAACAGGTTAGTAGACGGATATAACATAAATCAATTTGAGAGCGGGGAACATAGGGTAGAATATAACTGGACCAGGTTTAATATTTGGTGCAGACAATCCCTTTTGTCTATAATGTCATTATTACTGAACTAAAGACTGACTATGACATTCATAGTACTAGTTTTTGTATTAACCATTTAAGACACAGATGCAATAAGAACACATCATAAACCATTGGAAAACGCTTCTATTTTTGGCTTACATAAAAAAAAAAAATTGCAAAGCCAGTTGAAATGGATTATTCCATTAACAAGAGATGTAAATGCTAATTTCGGAAAACACTTGACATCATATCTACAAATGTGTCTCCTTATTGCTATTATTCTAATGTGATCCCTAATTAGTATCTTTTATGCTATGATATGTGGTAACTGTTGCTACAACGATGAAAACTGTAGTTTTCTGTAACATTAATAATTTCTTTCAATGCTCGCCTCAATAACAATAACTCATAAGCCTTTCCTGATATGGTAGATTTAAAAGCAGTCTAAAACACAATGGAAACCCATTAAAAACAAGTCAAAATCTCTAATCTAGATGTCTTTGGAGACAACACATGCAAAGAGTGTTGGACATAGTTTGAAAATTTATATCCTGCTAATCCGCCACTTATTTGCTGTGTAGCACATTAGAAACAATTACATGGGCAGTTTAAATCCTTCAACAAAGGCACTCTTGAAGAAGTAAAAAAGAGAATACAGAAAAAGTTCAAAATGTTATGGCTTCTGGCAACTTATTCTGGTAATTTGCAGAACATAATTGAAAAAAGTCTGCCTTTTAAACTATCATCTTTTGTTCTTTTTAGTTATTGGCAATAACACAGAGATTTCCCAGCATAACACAAATGTACGTTCAAAGCTGAATTTCCACCATAAAAGGTACTTCTTTGGATTTTGGTGTTGGACCTCTACCAACGTGAAATAAATCAATCACACAAATAACATTTGAATCAAAGACTATCTGATTGCAATTCTGTTCTATATCACTGTAGAAGACAAGATTCACTGCTTATCCATGTTCGATACACAAGACCTTTGGTGGAAAGCTTTTAAACATAAAGCATTAAGTCTTGCTCATGAACTTCTTAATATCCCTGGTCTATGTAGAATACAAATTCACTACAAGTCTATAGGTTCGGATCTTTGATCTCCCTTATTGCAGGAGCTGTGAGGTATAAAACCAATTTCACTCAACAGATGACACAACACTGCATATAAATTATCATTCAACCATTGGATGTCTTTCTCAACTCTTCAATTGAAGAACCTGTTTTGGTTGAGAAATGTAGGTATGGCTGTGGTGTGCAAAATGCAAAAATAAATTGGGGTGAGAGAAGAGATGCTTCTTAACCCTAACATAGACAGATAGCTTTTTGAGGTATTGATCTTGTACAGAAATAGTTGAATAGCATCTATATAATTAATCTTTTTAACAAGAAACCTATTACGAGCTGAATCTAGGATCCAAACATCCAACCAAACAGTAAACAAGCAGAGAACTCGTACTATAGTAAATATCAATTTGTATTAGGACTTCATATTCTACTATGAAATTCATCTTCACAGACTAAATGTGGCTCGTGCTATGATACCCACAAAAACTCAGTGGGATGCCATGACAATCTGGGTATTTTGCAGAAGATTTTTTTTTCCATTTATCTTGCTTCCTAAATTAAGGTTTACTTTATTAAACCACAAGTGAGTTGTTATTGTTTTTTACATAATTTTTTTTTCAAATTCCAACATACTGTTTATTTCTATGCACACTGAATTTCTATGCATATGAACACTGAAGAGAACATTTTAGATTTGTCTCAGAATTCTACATTTTGTTTGCCAAATAACACGGAAGTCATACTACCACTAATGGATAAGTTAAATATCGTAGGGAGAAATACATGCACCTTGGAAGTGGAAAGGTGCATGTTTTCGCAATTAGAAAACAATTTTGGTGCCATCTACTATCCAACCATTTTGGTGACAGCCTGGACTGAAATGTTTCTGCCTCTCCGAGGATTAAGTATTCATAAACATGCTAAACGCAGAACGTATATATATATATATATATATATATATATATATATATATATATATATATATATTAGTCTGCTATATTAATATATATATATATATATATATATATATATATATATGTCTGCTTCCCTTTGGCATGGAAAATGTACCCCATGTATACCAGGTTGCACACTTTGCACTATTCAATGGGATTCAAAACTTCACATAAGATTGATGCCCAGGTAAAGATCTGCATTATGTAGTATTCAAACGAGTGTGGCAAACGTTTTATTCTTACATTGATTTTACCTGGACACTACTGGTGTGTTGAATATATCCACGGTATAGACATTAATCAATATCACCCTGCAGAGAATGGGAAGAGAATTCATATGTCTTCCATAGGCTGACTTTAACTAATTGAGTTTCAGATCTAGGCAAGCAATGCATCGTGTAATGTGTAGCACCCCCATCTGGTTATCAGAGGGTTAATGCATCACATTTGTTTAGAAAAAAAAAAGTTTGAATCATTGTGCTATTTTATTTTTTTGTATTAAATTTTATTAAAACTACAAATCGCCTTACGAAATATGTTGGACCTTCAGAAATCCAATAGCAGCAATATGTATAATATTCAAAGAATGCAGTATCCTCTAGCTTAGGGATATATCCCGTGTCAGATGGCAATATCTGAATAGGAATTATTTGTCTGTTGGAAGAAAATTCTCAGTAGCTCAACGTACTGTGATGCTCAAAAAAAATGATCTCAGATGAAGCAGGGTTTGTTCATTCACAGACATACGGCAAACTGGCTGCTGGAATTGAATTGGACTTGGATCCTCCACTTAAATACAGAAAACACATAATCCTATGTGAGAACCTGATTTACTGTTACCCACACTTTCATGAGAGATATGTATTCCTTAACACATAATATATATATATAGGTGTATGAGTGTGTGAGTATTCTTTAAATATGTGTGCAGGCGTGTATGTGTATATGTTTGTGTATTTGTGTATTCATGTGTGTATATCTATACACACACACACAATGCTACAGATACCGTATCATGAAGAGTTGGATTGCTTGCACACATTGCAAGCAGGTTAATGCTGGTCTTACGGTGCAGTATAAGTAGATTGTGAAGCTGATCCTGCCTTGCTCAGATCTCCCTATTAGTCCCCTACCAGTTGCTTTTCCTCACAAGCTTTTTATACAATGAGCTTTTTTTATTTCATCCAACATGTAGTGGGCACATCAAGTGGCATTGCACCTCTTCCTTCCCATCACCTCTCCTACCCAGGCTGTCAGTGCTGCAGCCCACTCACTGAGTGTCCCCTGGCCAGCTTTCTAGCTGCAGACCATCACTGCAATCCCACTCATCACTCCCCTCACCATCAATTTATCTCTCAACTAAGCACAGACAACACTATGAAACCTACACTGATATATATACAGATATACTGCCTGCAATTATACCAGAATATAACAAAACCCTACATTATACGAAGTCTCACCTGGTTCTTTACAGGAAGATGCTGTGTGCTAAGCTATATGATTTCTCCCTGTGGCAGTCTGTCTAATATATTTGCCCATGCTTATAACATTTACAGGTTTATGGTTTTTTTTTTTTTTTTCAAACCCTAATATATAGAAAGGTAGATCCTTGGGGCAGAGTAAGGTGTCTTATCTCAGATCATCTACAACACAGCCAGTTACTTCCACCTCTGCAAAATCCCAAGTTTAATTGGCCAGGGCATCATAACATGTGTGTGAAGCAGTAGCAGCTCTGAATCAAAGTCTCTTCAATAGCAGTCACTTACATTTGCATCTGAAGGCACTTCTTAACAATGAACACTTTCATCTGACTTGACTGTATTGCGCCTGGAATCCTAATTCAGAGTTGAGTAACTGCATATATGCTTTATCTACTGGCTCTCTCTATAGGATGCTCGTCGGGAGCTGAGCTCAGTGGGAGTCGTTGCCTCCTTACCTTTAATTCCAGTTGGGTAAAAATTGTAGTATAGCTACTAAACAGCAGCTCTTCTTCAACATCATCTACACTATGGGAGTCCTCCTCAGGTGCTTGGAAGTTGAACCATTCAAAGCTAACCCTTGATCCAATAGCTCCTTCTTCATTCCATGGAAGCCCACATCAGCACCAAACTCGGTACCAGACACTGGCACAATAGGTATGCCTGCTTATCCAAAGTTCAAGATGAGTTTTCTCACCTTAATGATCAGGGGGAATGGGTGTTGGGTCTTGTTCTGCTTAATTCCCAATATAAGGATCCCTCATCACAGGGAGCTGGTACCTCTTATCCAAAGCTCAAAAGTCTGCAAAGCACAAGTTGGCAAATATCAGCCTTCTGTATAGCAGTCTGTCAGCAGCAGTGCATGAATCTATCCTTTTTCTTTTCTTATTTTTTTTTCTTCTTCAGGAAAAGTGGGATGAACAAGAATGAATGAAAGTGATCTTGTGAATCAGAAGTGGAGGCTCTGGAGACAGATCCCTTGGTCACTGGAGATGTGGTGGTCAGAGCAGCGCAACCTGCCTTGCAGTGACAGGGATGTGTGTCTGCTGGAGAGACCTCAGAGTGTACAAGCACAGAAGCAGCTCAGCCCTGCTGTCTGAACTAAGCACTGGTCCTAGTTGCCAGCATTCCTCTCAATCACTGACATCACCAGTGGGCGGGGCTTCACATGCAAATCATAGAACCTTTCCCCAGCAGTTTTTTTTTTCTCTTCTTCTTAAAGGTATCCCTAGCTGTTTGCTTCCACCATCAGTCCAGATGTAGCAAATCATGACTGCAGCAGCATCATCTCAGAATCGAGAGTCTGCAATATCCTCACTCTCTCTCTTTTGGTCTAAGGATGTGTATTTTTTTTTTTTAAAGGATTTATTTGGAAATGTGGAATGGGTGATGTTTTTGTGTGCAAGGGAATTATATCAGGAACGAGAAACAAAGTATCAGCAGAAGATCTATTATTGTTAGAATGAATGATCTGTTATTGTTAGCCGTCTGAAAGATGGTTTGATGTCAGGGTTGTTTTTTATTATTTATTTATTTATTATTTTTTTGTGTATGGTGCGATTTAACAGATTGACCCTGTAGTGGTCTGAGAGGTGTACAAGTGGCCATGCATCAGCAGCTTGGAGTCTGGCTGCCTTGTGCAGAGTCCACAGGGAGAGAAGCTTCTTAAAATAGAGCAATTATTCCTAACACGGGGATTCCTGTGTGGTTAAATGCTGCAACGCCAAATGCGATCATGCCTTTGAAGGATTAACCCTTTCACTGCTGCCGGTGCACGAGTTTTAGGGCAAAAGGACCATGTGCGACCATGAGGTCTCCTTCGTGTGCTTGGATAGTCTCTGAAGCTCTGCCTGAAACCGACTACAATTCTCATGATGCTTAGACAGCAACTATATTCTGAGTGAGTGAGTGAGAGTGTGTGAGAGTGTGTGTGTGTGTGTGTGTGTGAGTGTGTGTGTGTGTGTGTGTGTGTGTGTGTGTGTGTGTGTGTGTGTGTGTGTGTGTGTGTGTGTGTGTGTTTCTACATCTGTGACTGTTATATTAAAGCAGCACTGGCACGGTTAGATATGGAGTGTGACTGCTCTCTATGTAAATTCTGGCAGAGGCAGGAGATGGGGGAGAAGGGATGCACAGTTTGGAGGGATTCAGGGTAATTAGTGATGGAGAAGGTGTCAGGGCAGAGATTGGATAGCGATACATGCAATCAGCAGGCTGGCCCTTTCTTCTCCGGTTACAGCTTATGTTCGGTCCCCTGGGCGAGCTGCAGCTGGAGAGGCAGCTCCTAGCCTGGGGCAAGCACGCAGGGGAACGTGTACTGCTCCTTTAACTTGCTGTGAGACCCACCTGCGCTACAGGGGCATGGAAGGGTAGGGGTGGGGGGGGCTCTGCAGGTGGGAACCAACTAATGTGAAAAAGAACTTGCAGGACAAGCTCTCCCTAAACACCCAGTGAGTGCCGGTGTGTGATTCAGAGCTGGGGAGTTCTATGAACTAGTGGATCCTGTGATTGAAGGAATCAGGAGATGGTGGGTTAATAATGGGATTAGCGAGCTGGGAGCTGTGTATGTCGAGCTCTGTGTCATCTGTAACTGCAAGAAAGAATGGGACAGCTGCTCCATGCCAGCCAGACCCTCTAATCTCTGGATCTCCCTCCCCTGATACAATGTTACTGAGATCCTTTATTTCTTCCTACCAGCACTGGGCATTAAATCACTGAATACATTGCAGCTTTGTTTTCTAATATAGAATGAATCACTGCTTATAGAAATATCTCACTCCATCCCTTTACCCCCCTCTCTCTCTATTCCTCCCTCCCCTCATCTCCCTTCTCTCTCTCTCTCTCTCTCTCTCTCTCTCTCTCTCTCTCTCTCTCTCTCTCTCTCTCTCTCTCTCTCCACCCATGTAAGGTTCTTCGCCAATGCCAAGTTAGCACCTACACACAGGACTGCAGAGCTGTCTCTCTATCCTGTCAGAGGGATTGTAACCCTCTAAAGTGCGTTACCCTGAGGATAACAGCCATTTATATGTCAGTCTGCTGATATGTAACATTGTGTCATAATGAGATGGATGCCCAAGTAATGCAATGCTGAATGAATATCAGTCCATACTGTGCATTGGAAAGCAACATCCCATATCTATCCCAGATCCTTCCTCTCTAGCCCCCCTGTCGCTGTCTGTCTATATGCACACACACACACACCTCCCCTGCAATACATCCCTCAGCAATGAGATTTTTTCATTTAACCATTTTGATCTGCTGACTGGGACCATCAGTGAAAGTGGTTAAAAGGATTTGACTGATTATGATAATAGCAATAGGCAGGTCACAGTAGCTGGCTGTGTTATAAACAAGGTGGGTGGCAGATGAGTCTGTAACCCCAGGGCTGTATAATAGCTGCAGATGTGTTAGTTCTCAGGGGATTCCTGTTTCTCCTTGCAGTTGATAACATGATAGTACTTCAGTGCAATCTAACCCTCACTCAGTCATAACCTATTATTTTACCTCCCTCGAGCCCAATTTGAGTTTTCCACCCCTTCCAATGTTTGGGAGAGATCAGACATTCACACTGGTTCAAGGCATATTTCAGCTGCATCTCTTAAAACCCCAAGTAATTCAGTTTGCAAGAATATAGGCACAAGCCAATAAATCAATTAGCCACTCAATTGGTCACTAATTAAGATGACAGACCTATCTCTGCTTAAAAATGGTCCGATGAAGGGTTTTCTTGAAAGAAAATGCAATATCTATCAGAATTATAGTGTATCCTTTTCTATCAATGGCAACATCACAACTTGTTCCAGATTAAAAAACAAAACAAAAAAATAGATCCATATTTTGTATCCATATGGTGAGGTTGAGAAGTAACTCCAGGAGTTGAAATCTAACTCTCATCTCACTTAGGCAACTAAATTGCCTGATTTGGGATTTACCCCTTCTGGACCAATAACATATTTAGATTTGTCATTTGTACATTGCTTTTAATTAACATATATCCAAGGAAATTATTGTACTCTATTTGTGTATATATATATATATACATGTGTATATATATATACATATATATATATATATATATATATATATATATATATATATATATATATATATATATATATATATATATTCACTATACTGATTTCTATATCTCTCCATGTATATATATATATATATATATATATATATATATATAGTACCATTATTCTATCCACTATACTGATTTCCATATCTCTCCCTGTATATATATATATATATATATATATATATATATATAGTAACATTATTCTATTCACTATACTCATTTCTATATCTCTCAATGTATATATTTAAATATGTACCATTTTACTATTCACTATACTCATTTCTGCAAATGATCTATGAAAAGAATACATTGCAATGATGCTTTTATAGGATGACTGTCTAGTGAAGGACATCTCAGAAGAAACATTGAAAACTTAAATATTTAGAAAACTGAAGGCGATACAAGGTCTAGGCCGGGGAATGCAGAAGCATCTCCGAAAAAGATCCTATTTTTCAGTTATTCTGTCTTCAAGTATCAACCATAGATGCCCAAGATAGAGGTAAAGGCTCTCTAGATAATTAAATCATTGTTCCAAGAAGGGTTTAAAACTGTTACAAACTAGATAGCACTCAGATGTTTCTCCTGTTCTCACATTAATGTGCTGTAAATCTCTGCAATGCTTTTTTTATGTACTATAATGCCATATCGCTTGTCTTAAAGGAACACAAAAATACTATTTACTTAGCCCTAATACAAACATGCATGTATTTACTTATGTATTTTCATTATCAGTGAAATATTTAAAAACAACTTGCAAATGCTGCTGATAGCTTGTCTGCAGCCTTTGCAAGCCCACTCCCCTTTATTCCCCTGTGTCATGGTATAATCCACTCAGAGATGTCATTGCGTAGGTGCACGTGATCTTCGCTTTCTAATGTTTCTCA
Organism: Pelobates cultripes; assembly: GCA_933207985.1. Classification (NCBI taxonomy): domain Eukaryota; kingdom Metazoa; phylum Chordata; class Amphibia; order Anura; family Pelobatidae; genus Pelobates; species Pelobates cultripes. Next base: position 29,668,538 of record OW240920.1, on the reverse strand, counting down.
GTGAGCCGTATTAGAGAAAAGGGGAAGGCAGGCTGATACTAGCAAAGTCTGCTTGGCTCTTCCATTAGCTCTGTGGAACTCAGGAAAACCTTCCCTTGGCTGTCTGAGTGACAGCAAGGGAGGTGTTTCTGACCCCAATTAGAAAAATGCCAGTTTTCATTGAAATATGACAGACTCCATACACATAAAGCACTTGAGCAAGCAGGCAAACTATTTATGTGTGAAGGGTTCCTTTAAAAATTAAATAAATAAATGAAAAAAAAAAAAATATATATATATATATATATATATATATTATATAAAAACATTTCAAATATGGACAGTGATTGCCATACACACATATGCTAAAGTGAACGGGGAGCCAATTTTAGACATGGCTTAATTCAAAATATCTGAAAATAGAATAAAAGAGAGCTAATTCCAGGGAATGATTAGCATTTTTGAGGGCACTCAAGTAATGGGTGCACCTGCAATTAAAATGCACAGTTAAAAAAAAAAAAAAAATCAATTAGACAACATATTTATGAGAGTTTCTAGCACATCAGACTTCAGGCAGAGGCCAGCATAAATCAACTGGGATTTATTTTAAAGGAACACTAACGTTCTAAATAAATATGTTTGATGTTATAAAAAAAAAAAAAGTCAAAAAAATGCTATAAACATACCTATAATCCATCTTATTTGTAAGGCAGGTAGGCAGTTTGAACAACTCAAACCAGAGTCTCTTCTTTCTAGTCATGGATGGTGTGAGCAGCGACTTAAAGGTATCCTCAGTATCCAAGTCAGGAAAAGTTATTATCCAAAAAAAAGAGTAAAGAAAGAAAATATGGTGTAGTATGTTCAAATAGTTGGGGCGATAAATAAAAGGAAATTCATTTACACTTGTTTTGGAGCTGATGTTTAGCTCCAAATATATGCACTCAGGCCGTATAATCCCTGCTCTTGGTATTATAACAAATAGAGATAATAAAAAGGAGATATACTCACTAGTGTAGAGCAAAAATGGGTTTTTGCTCAGTTCTTATAGCTTGGGTAGTATGTTCCCCACCAAGGAATTTGATGTCAGGATTTTCTCGAAAAAATCTTCTGGCTAAAATCAGAAACGTCCAATTATAGTTCTAAATAACAAAATTTATTGAAAATAAAGTTTAAAACCATAAAAAGAATAAACACCAATGCATTTTGCCAGTATTTAAAACTCAGTTACACTCAGTTAAGGCTGAACGGAAGGACACCACAAGCGGACTCCAGACACTATAACCACTTCAATGAGATGGAGCTGTTAGTGTGTCTAAAGTGTTCATTTATGATGCAGTGGTGTTGGTTCTTAAAGTGTCTCTTTAAAGGATTTGTAAACACTGCAGGAGAATATTGAAGTGGGTACAGACTAAATCTAGCCTAGGGACTAAAAGGATTCCACATATTTGTAAAATATTGGGCATTAATAATATTAGTAATTAAATAAATGAAGTAAGTAAAACTAATTATAATTCAAATTCATCTGAATTGGCCACAGCAAATATATTCTATAGCTAAGCCTTTTCTTACGGACTGTGTATTTTCTCCAGTTTCTATGATCGTCATTCGGTGAACAATATGCATCAGGTAATGGTTATCTCAGTGGTACAGCTTCTCAGAACAAATCCGTCTTTCCATTGCCTTTTCTTTCATTCTGTAATATATATTCTGCGTACACCATGGGATAATAAAGGTTGATCATGAATAAGCTCATGAATAAGGACTGAAACAGGTAAAGTCAATATACTCTGCACTCACCCAATACTATGTCATTAAATTGGACCCTTATTATACAATCATATTTTATTTTTTCTTTATATATTTTTTTTTAAAGGATTTTAACTTGTAAGTGGCTGGCCTTTGTTCATACACTGTAGAATTTTTCCAGGCAAAATTGTATCCACAATTTTTTTGTTTCTCTCCAAAACTAGAGCAGTTTGTGCATTCTTCTTATGTGCGTGTAAATTTTTTATTTCATACACAATGGTTTTAACACAGACAGGATATATAATGCTGCCCTCAAAATAATTTTAAATCATTCCAATACTGCATTGTACTAGCATAATGTGTACATCCGAATGAGGAATCACAGAAAATAATTAAGAGTATCTTATATGATCTATCTAAAATAGAAGGACAATATATACTTTATCAATATCATAGCATTGCACATCTATCACCCTCTAAGATAGCAGGTTGCAGAAATTTCACTGCACCTCCTCCTCACACACAGTGTGGCAGTGACTTATTATATGATGTGTTATAACAGAAAGCACAGCTGCACAAAGTCACTGCCTTTAAAAATTAGGAACATGACAAAGAAAGGGAAGAGGCAGCATTAGCAAGTGATAAAAAATACATTATTGTTGCAGTTATCCTAACTATAGATATCTATGGTTTCTCAGTCTTTACATTTGTTTATTATTATTATTGCCATTTTATATATCCACCTGCAATTATGTATTTCACTATCTATCTTCTAGTCAGCCATATTTCTGCCACCAATCTCTAAGCATATTTCACCCCCGATGCTTTTTTATTTCCCTTGACTCCTCAATTGTACTTAAATGTGGGGACGCTTTAGTCACCAGGTCAACTATAGCTAAATGTATTTGTTCTGGTGAATATAATCATCACCTGTAGGCATTTTCATGTTAATACTGCTTTTTATGAGAAAAGGCAGTGTTTACATTGCCCCCTAGGGACACCTTCAGTGGCCACTCCTCAGATGGTCACTGGAGGTGCTTCCTAGGGCAGTGCTGCACAGTAGGCAGCACTGCCATTCAGTGTCTCCACCCTCTGCATTGCAATGCTGAATTTTCCTCATAGAGATGCATTGATTCAATGCAACTCTATGAGGAGGTGTTAATTGACCAAATTGGTGTTTGGCCCTGCCCCCATCCCGCTTCCTTGCTCATTTCGCCCAATCCAATGCTTTCTGTATGGAAAACATTGGATTTGCTAAAAATCGTAAATCCTGATGATGTCACCAAGAATGCGGAACCCAGCGCCAGTGGATCCATGCGGCGTGGAAATAAGGTGAGCTTTAACCCCTTCTAAAGGGGCTAAGGGAGGGCAAGCCATCTAAATGGTGGTTTTCACATTATTGGGTCAGGAATACATGCTTGTGTTCCTGACCCTACAGTGTTCCTTTAAGCATTAACTACAATCTTCACCTTGTCATTTCTCCTGGCCTTCCCTCCTCTGTGACTGGAATCTAGAAAAATTCCTTAAGTCAGCTACGGTTCCAACATAGCTATTTTGACATTAGAGGGACACTATGTGCACCCAGACAACTTCACCTTAACCCTGTTCCCTTAACATTGCAGGTTTAGAGAAACTGTAATGTTTTCATTGCTGGGTTAAAACTGCCTCTAGTGACCATCTCCCAGACAGCCACTAGAGGCGCTTCCTGCAGTTTCATGGAGTATGACTGCATGAAACGCTGCTAGATGTCCCCATGCACATCCAGCATCTTACAAACCCTCACAGGAATGCATTTATTCGATGATTTTCGATGGGGAAGGCCGAATGTGCTGCGCATTAGGTTCCCCCTCGCGATGACGTCGGAGGAGGCGGAGATGGAGCTAGTGCCGAGGCACTTTTGCATACCTCCCAAGTGCCTAGGGTCACTTGGAAGATATGCTGAAGTTCTGTTGGGGTCAGGGATGTCAGAAGCTCACCTCCAGGTAGATATATGTTTAGCAGCTATACTGTACTGCCAAAACCAGCTATATTTAATATAATTGCTCTTTGAACTCTGCATTCTCCAGCAGGCATGGCCTACCATAATTTTATTTTAAAGTTTGAATTGTCTGGTTACTCAGCAGATAGATAATTCTAGCTCTGTTTTGATTGGCTGCAAACACCCAGCAACCAATCAGAGGGAAGTTTCATTTCCTCTCTTTTATTTCTGTTGCTTTCCCTAAAACGCAAAACTTCATGGTTTATTATTATACCACGTTTGTCCTGTAAGGTTTATAAATATTTAAATTTGTCTCCGTGTACTGTTTCATGTAACTGATATTCAAAGGAAGACAATACAAAACCTGCAGTCTTTTTATATGCTAATAGGACACACGGTACAGTTACGACAACAAAGCACAATAAAGCACACTCATATGAGTCATATGGTTTAAATTTCTGAAAGAGTTACAGTATTTGAGCTGCAACTTTATTAAGAAAAGTTTGGCAAAACAAAAGCACAAAATCACATTGTGACTTATCATAGTGTTACTAAATTCATAGCATTTATGCGTCTGTAGGTTTTAGTTTCCTTTTTTTTTTACATTTAAGTGGGAATCAGGGATGTAGACATCGCTCATGCTTAAAGCTTTAAGGATTTAAATATAATGCAGGGAGTTAGCAAATACTATCCACGCTTTCTGTACTAATCTGAAGCTTGATATCCTCCATTTATGGAAAAGCTCTATAGACACTGCAGTTGCCTTAGTCTATAAATGTTCTTTTGCCACAAGGTTCATGTTTAAATACCCAGTGGGATGTTTTATACTCTCTCCTACTGTTACTTGGCACAAGTTAAACTCATAGTTCTTGGTACCAACACTTTACAGCAAGGCTTGGCAGAATCCTATTAAGGCTTGGCCCAGAGAACAATTGGCCTGGTTTACACATCAATGGAAAGAGATCTTAATATCTCTATGTGAGAACAACAGATCTATACCGGTTAGCTATATACATTAAATATGTCTCCACTTCTGAATTATATTCTTATTTTTTAAATTTATTTTGAAGTTATCACATCGAATGGCTGTCATTTGACAACCGTTAAACAGAGATCAATTAAGTCAGGGGATGTAAGAAAAAAAATGAAAGCAACTGATACATTCTCATGGTCAATTACACTAACCTTGACTATTGATCTACATAATTACACCCCATATGACTTCCTATACTGACCCAATGCATAGTTTCCTGGAATATACAATTACCGTGTACAATATTTAAAAGGGTAATTTAAATGTTTTAAAAAAACAAATCTATCTATCTGTCTATATATCTTGCACAAATCACCTCCTTAGAGTTTGGAAGATAATCTCAGTGTACTAGAGATTAATGGGAGTTATACTGTAGAGTTTGGAATTTGAGAGACATTAATAAACCACTTGACCTTTCCAACAGCACATATTGAATAGATCATATTGAGTTTATTTAATATCATTTGAATTTTGACCAGCTGAACTCAATAAAAAAGTCGGCTGGTCAAAATGGATTTCAAAATAGTTTGGACACAGTTGAAATATATCAGAAATGATTTTAACTTACATATTGAGAGAGTGGAAGTGCTTACGGTTACTATATAGCTCCTTTTGATTTTGGGGTGGCCTGAGAACCACATGGGTGCAATCTATGCTTCCAGGACATTGGTCAATCTTCCCCTTCAGTAGAAACCCCTCTTCAGCTTAAGCCAGCCTTAATTGTTTGAGGTAATGTCACTGCCGTAGACTCAGGAAACTCATGTTTGAATCCCAGTCAGATCACCTTGCCTGTAAGTAATATTTAAGTGTAAATAAGAATAATTTGTGTATATTAATTTATAGTTGTTTAACACCTTACCAATATGTAATATATAGGTGTAAAGTACTGCAGAATATTTAGGTGCTTAATAAATGCTAACAATAATAATCCTTACAGAGGTATATATATATACCTCTACCATCAGCTACCTATTCTACATAGATGATATCAAGCTGTATGCCAAGAATGAGTGGGACATTGACTCACTGATCCACCTAACTAGGATATGCAGCAAGGACATCGGAATGTCATTCGGACTAGAGAAGTGCGGTCAGGTGATAGAAAAAAAGAGGGAAGATGATCAGGAAAGAAGGAGTTGAAGTTCCAGAAGCCAAATAGAAGATGTAGAGAACAGCTACAAGTACCTGGGGGTACCGCAAACGCATGGCAACCATGAGGAAGAGACCAGGAGGATAGCAACATCCAAGTACCACCAAAGAGTCAGACAGGTCCTGAAGTCCCAGCTCAATGGCAAGAACAAGATCCAAGAACAAGGTCCAAGCCATCAACACATATGCCCATCAGGTATCCAGCTTGAATAATAAGCTGGCTAAGAGAAGCACTGGTCACCGTGGATGTCAAGACCAGGAAACTACTCACTATGAATGGAGGATTCCACCCGAAATCCAGCATCCAGATACTGAACACCTGCCGGAAGGAAGGAGGTCGGGGCCTGATGAATGTCAAGGTCACAGTCCTGGATGAAACACAGAGCATCCACAAGTACATCATGAAGATGGCTCCCAAAGAGGAACTGCTAAGGGAATGCCTGGGACTTCCAGAAATCGAGGATGCAGAAAAAGAGGAGGTTTCTTGGCAAGACAAACCTCTCCATGGGGTGTAAGACTGACAGATAGTGGATGTGGCTCACATGACAAAATCCTACCAGTGGTTGGAAAAGGCAGGACTAAAAGACAGAACAGAGGCGCGAATCCTAGCAACACAGAAGCAGGCACTCAGCACCAGATCAATAGAAGCTGGAGTCTACCACACCAGACAAGACCTAATGTGCAGACTGTGCAAAGAGGCCTCTGAGACAGTCCAGCACCTAGTAGCTGGATGCAAGATGATAGCAGGAACAGCATACACAGAGAGACACAACCAATTTGCTGGGATTGTGTACCGAAACATCTGCACAGAATATGGATTGGACCTGCCAATGGGAGATTCCACAAAGGGTAGTTGAGAATGACAGGGTTAAGATCCTGTGGGACTTCAAGATCCAGACAGACAAGCAAGTGCTGGACAACCAACCAGACATCGTGGTGGTAGACAAGGAATGAAAGACTGCAGTCAAAGTGGATGTGGCAATACCCAGTGACTATAACATCAGGAAGAAGGAACATGAGTAGGTGGACAAATGCCAAGGACTGAAAGAAGAACTAGAAAGGATGTGGAAGGTGAAGGCAGTAGTAGTCCCAGTTGTGATAGGAGCACTCGGGCTGTGACTCCCAAGTTGCGAGAGTGGCTTCAACAGATTCTAGGTGGAAAATCTGAGTTTGCTGTCCAGAAGAGTGCAGTTCTAGGAACAGCTAAGATACTGTGCAGAACCCTCAAACTCCCAGGCCTCTGGTAGAGGACCCAAGAATGGTAAACATACCATCAAGGAGGGGTTTGAAAATCATAGAAACATAGAAACATACAATGTGATGGCAGATAAGCACCACTCGGCCCATCTAGTCTGCCCATTTTTTTAAATACCTTCATTAGTCCTTGGCCTTATCTTATAATTAGGATAGCCTTATGCCTATCCCATGCATGCTTAAACTCCTTTACTGTGTTAACCTCTACCACTTTAGCTGGAAAGCTATTCCATGCATCTACTACCCTCTCAGTAAAGTAATACTTCCTGATATTATTTGTAAACATTTACCCCTCTAATTTAAGACTATGTCCTCTTGTTGTGGTAGTTTTTCTTCTTTTAAATATATTCTCCTCCTATACTGTATTGGTTCCCTTTATGTATTTAAATGTTTCTATCTATCCCCCATGTCTTGTCTTTCCTTCAAGCTATACATGTTAAGTTCCTTTAACCTTTCCTTGTAAGTTTTATCCTGCAATCCATGAACCAGTTTAGTAGCCCTTCTCTGAACTCTCTCTAAAGTATCAATATCCTTCTGGAGATACGGTCTCCAGTACTGCGTACAATACTCCAAGTGAGGTCTCACCAGTGTTCTGTATAATGGCATGAGCATTTCCCTCTTTCTACTGCTAATACCTCTCCCTATACAACCAAGCATTCTGCTAGAATTTCCTGCTGCTCGACTACATTGTCTGCCTACCTTTAAGTCATCAGAAATAATCACCCCTAAATCCCTTTCCTCAGATGTTGAGGTTAGGACTCTATCAAATATTCTGTACTCTGCCCTTGGGTTTTTACATCCAAGATGCATTATCTTGCACTTATCCACATTAAATGTCAGTTGCCACAACTCTGACCATTTTTCTAGTTTATCTAAATCATTTGTCATTTGGCTTATCCCTCCTGGACCATCAACCCTGTTATATATCTTAGTATCATCAGCAAAAACACATACCTTACCATCAAGACCTTCTGCAATATCACTAATAAAAATATTAAAGCGAATGGGTACAAGTACAGATCCCTGAGGTACCCTACTGCTGACAAGCCCATGCTTCAATATACTCCATTGACTACAACCCTGCCTGTCATTCAGCCAATGCCTTACCCATTCAACAATATTGGAATCCAAACTTAAAGATTGCAGTTTATTGATAAGCCCTCTATATGCAACAGTGTCAAAAGCCTTACTGAAATCTAGGTAGGCATATGTCTACTGCACCACCCTGATCTATTATTTTAGCTACCCAATAAAAAAAATCAATAGGATTAGTTTGTCATGATCTCCCTGGTGTAAACCCATATTGTCTTTGATCTTGAATAGTGATGTCGCGAACCCGAAATTTTCGGTTCGCGAACGGCGAACGTGAACTTCCGCAAATGTTCGCGAACCGGCGAACCGCCCGAAACGCCATTGACTTCAATGGGCAGGCGAATTTTAAAACACACAGGGACACTTTCTGGCCACAATAGTGATGGAAAAGTTGCTTCAAGGGGACTAACACCTGGACTGTGGCATGCCGGAGGGGGATCCATGGCAAAACTCCCATGGAAAATTACACAGTTGATACAGAGTCTGGTTTTAATCCATAAAGGGCAGAAATCATCTAACATTCCTAAATCACAATGAATATGGATTGACACCTGACATATGACATATTGACACCTTGACATATGGATTGACACCTGTCCTCAGAGACCCTGATGCACACGGACACAGAGCAGAATAGAGACTGGCCCCCTACATAGGGTCACTTGGCAGATATGGTTTGATACCTGTCCTCAGAGATCATGATACACACTGACACAGAGCAGAATAGGGACTGTTACCCCTACATAGGGTCACTTGGCAGATATGGATTGACACCTTGTTACAAACTGCTATTTGTAACGGGCCCTTTAAATGGCAAATTGCCCTGCTTCCCTGGGTTGTGGAGAAGCCTATTTGCCAGCCTCCTCCCGCATGACTATGGCCCCTGGGAGATTGTGAAAATGTATGCACTTTTATTTGGTGTGTATGGCCCTTTAAGACTGTCGGTGGGCATATTGGGGCTTATGGACTCTTTATGTGACTGGTGCTGGCCCTTTAAACACCTTTTTTGGGACATCAGGAAGATTGGGACACTGCCCCTTTAAGGCCGTGTCCCCAGACTTGTTGGGGACACTGCCCCTTTAAGACGGTGTCCCCTGTGTCCCCAGACCTGGTGCAAACCCTTTGTGCCTGCCTGGCTAATTCCCACTTGGTTCAGTAAATGGGGCTTACTGAACCAAGTACCACACAGGCAGACCACCCAGAAGTGGAAGTGTGCAGGCAATTTACCTCCCAGAAGCTGCGGTTAACCGCAGCTTAATTGACAATGCTGGGAGGTCTTTGTTCGTTTGCTGAACACGTGGCGGCGGCCATCTTTGATCATTCGACGAGGTCAGCGGTATGTGTAGCCAAATTCATGGAACTAAAATCGGCTACACATTTCCGCGAACACCGCTGAGCTCTACCTTCTCCCCTATTGGTTTTACAGCTGCAGAGACTAAGTCCCATTCGTGATGGGACTTAGTCGTTTTTTCAGCCTGAAATAGACCGACCTCACAGCCCAAATCTATGGAACTGTTTTGGGCAGGAAAATGTGCTTGCGGTCGGTCATAAAGGGACCTCCAGCTAAGTTTTTAACCCCTGGATGTATTTGGCTGATTTTTGGTTATGTTTATGTTTTAAGTGTGCTGATTCCAAATATGTAATTATGAAGATGGGATGTGTAGTTTTAAAGTTACAGTGTATGGCTAAAAACTGTATTTTACTGCCTGTGTTTAATTATGTTAATCTCTTCCCAAACGTCATTTCGTTCAAAGTGGAGTGAATGTTAAAAAAATATATTTTTGTTCGGAGTGTGAGAAATGCTTTTCAGCCGCTTCTAATCTTAAGCATCATTTGAGGAGCCATAAAGGAGAGAAACCTTATTTGTGGTGTGTTTAGTATTGTTCTGATCAGTTTAATACCTTCCGCGTCTCCTATCAGTGGGCGTGTATATGGCAGCCATTTTAGGAACCGTACACCTGGGACCCGAGCAAGGTCACCTCGTTCAACAGGCTTGCAGCGTATCCTCCAGGAAGAAGAGCATGAACCCTTACCGGCTGCACGTGTCTTACCTGTACATGGAAAGCTGCTCTGGTTCCTTGATGAGCCAGCTGCCCGTGAGTTAACATGTCCCGTGGAGAAACACTCTGTCCTGTAAAGCCTCACCAAAAAAAAGGAGTGGTGTGTTTAGTATTGTTCTGATCAGTTTAATACCTTCCGCGTCTCCTATCAGTGCACGTGTATATGGTGTTACTTTTGTCAGATTCAAGTTCTTGTGCCCACAGTTCAAAAATAACATTCAAAATGACAATTCATGACAGATCACACAAGTGAATAGCCCTGCCAACGTCTTCGGTAGAATTTTTTCGTTTTCTATGAAGAAGAAATAGAAATGCAAGAGCAGAATAGAGACTGTTCAGTTTAATACCTTCCGCTGGCTCCTATCAGCACGGTACACGCATTGATTTTTGTAACAGGGAGATGGAAGAAGAGGCCACCTGTCCTCTTACTGCAAATTTGGGGCACTGCTGTCAAGCTTAATGTGACACCAGATAGGAGTGGTGTTTAGTACTATTTTTATCAGTTTAATACTCCGCTGCCTCCTATCAGTGGACGTACACGGCATTGCCGATTTTATATCTGTCGCGAAACTTTTGCACAGTGAAGTATATTCACTGTCATTGAAAAGGAGTGCATAGCGGTGGTGTGGGCCCTCAAAAAGCTGCAACCTACTTGTATGACAACCGTTTACCTTACTCACAGATCACAACAAATTTGGGGCACTGCGCGTGCAATCTAATGTGCCACCAGATAGGAGGGGTGTGTTTAGTACTATTGTTATCAGTTAATACCTTCCGCTGCCTCTATCAGTGGACGGTAATATCGCATTGATTTTTGTAACAGGGAGTATTGAAGAAGAGGCTTGGTCGGTCCTTACTGCAAATTTGGGGCACTGCGCGGTCAAGCTAATGTGACACCAGATAGGAGTGGTGTGTTTAGTACTATATTTATCAGTTTAATACCTTCTGCGTCTCCTATCAGTGGACGTGTACACGGCATTGATTTTTATCTAAGCCGTAAACTTTTGCATAGCGAAGTAGATTCACTGCCATTGAAAAGGAGTGTATGGCGGTGGTGTGGGCCCTCAAAAAGCTGCAACCTACTTGTATGGACAACCGTTTACCTTACTCACAGATCACAACAAATTTGGGGCACTGCGCGTGCAATCTAATGTGCCACCAGATAGGAGTGGTCTGTTTAGTACTATTGTTATCAGTTTAATCACTGTTACGTCCCCTATCCGTTGATGTGGAGCAAGACGCAGCAGCAGAAGAGGACTAAGCCGAGGAGGTTATGGAAGAGATGGAGTAGGAGGAGTAGAGGAGGTGGCAGCGTACTGGCAGAGTACACGCTGTAGGGCTGACACACCTGCTTGAAGATAACTAACTGCTATTCAATCTATAACAGTGAAAAAAAAAAATTGCTTTTAAATCCAAGCTTATTGTGACACCAGTGAGTGAGTGGTGTAGTAATTCGCACAGTATCCACTGTGAGCCTGGACACACCCGCTGAGACAACTAACTGCTATTCAATCTATAATTGATGTTTGTTTCCACAGGCAGAAAGTGCCCCAAAACATGAAGTGCTTGAACCCTAGTTGGTATGATAAGTCACGCTAAAGTCAACCGGGCATTCAGAGCTAAAATACAGCAGCGTGGACCATTTTAGCCCAAGGCAGCTCATCTCATCAGGCCTTTTTACATAGGGTCACTTGGCAGATATGGATTGACACTCGTCCTGTGGATCCCTGATACACACTGACACAGAGCAGAATAGGGACTGTTCCACCTACATAGGGTCACTTGGCAGATATGGATTGACACCTATCCTAAGGATCCCTGATACACACTGACAAAGAGCAGAATAGGGACTGTTCCCCCTACATAGGGTCACTTGGCAGATATGGATTGACACCTGTCCTAAGGATCCCTGATACACACTGATACACACCTACTTGGATGGTATAGACATTTTTAGCTGCTCCTGGCCCGAACACCTGACCCACATAGGAGCCGTAATTCGGGAGTCCGGACTGACCCTAAAGCCCAGTAAGTGCCATATAGGAACGTGTAAATACCTCCCCAAGATAGTAGTATGGGCCCCAGAGTGTGAACAGGCCTTACAACAGCTCAAGACGGCGCTCATTAAATCATCTGTACTTTCTGCTCCTGATCCAACTAAACACTTTCTCGTCCATACAGACGCTTCTATGTTTGGATTGGGAGCAGTACTGAGCCAAGTCGGAGCAGAT